>CAOLEZ010000005.1:1200000-1516245 GCA_948474765.1 Patella depressa | reverse complement strand
ATTAAATTCTTGCATTTCCTTCATGTAGGAAGCACTCTCCCAGTCTTTGTAGACATTTTTCACTCCATCTTTCTATTTAGAGGGGCTATAAATGCCCCACCCCCACCCGTTTTTATTAATGTGTTTTGAGAGATTTAATTGCACCTGTGTTGACAATTAAATGATAATAATTGGAATTTGTTGTTGAATTACAGATGGGAATGTTTATTTTTTGCCAATAAATGGTAATTTTGTACATTTCAAGGATTTCTGACCTTTTTTGTTCATAGTCAAACTTAGAACCCTTGAGACATGTCAGGCCAGTAAGACCACATCCTGATACAGAACTGATGTAGATGTTGTAAATGTCAGCTTTATGGTCAATATTTTCTTATCAAAATCTAGGATTTGTGGTGTTTGTTGCATTTATGTCACTTATAGAACAGTAAAAATGTTAATTTTTGCTCCTTTTCAGGCCTCTTTTATGTTGTCAACTATGTCATAACTACCTTTTTGACTTCATTTTTTAAGGCAATTGATGTAAAGGTCCAGACATCTTACTTCAGTACAATAATTGCAATAAAGATTTGTATGATGCCTCTGAGGTTTGAGATGTTGAAAACATTAAACTATTTCCAAATTTGTGAAAATTGTGTATTCTGTGACCCTTTTGTTAGAGAGGGGTGGACATATGCCGAATATACCTTTTTTTATTCTTCCATCAAGGCCTTATTTTAACCATAATTTCATATTAATTGCACCTATTTTTAGCTTCTATGTACATATATTAGCCAGGGATGGTAAAACATATCTGTTAGACAGATTCCTTTGGTTATGTTAGCTCTGCAACCAAAGATAAGATTGATTCAGTCATTGACATTTTTTAGGGGGTGGGGTTACATGTTTCAGTACAGACCTCTATAATTACAATCAATGCAATTGATTTGTGATTTTTCTGTTTGCATATTGTCCAGGGTTTCCAAAAATATATTACTTGCCAGTCTGGCTATCTAAAAAAAGTGGAAAATTATTGGGTTTTTTGACAGATGCTACATGTAAATTTTATACATTTTTCATGACATGGCAGTATAAACACTATATTTTTTGATAAAAATTCCAAATTATGAGGTGTTTTCTATGTAGTTTGTTTGTAACTTGTCTAATTTTTTCACAGAGCTCAAATACTGCCTCTATTAAAAAATTTTTTTAAATTTTAGCACAAAAGGCCCAGGGACCTGAGATGCACCACTGTACTTAAAGCAGCATGTATACTTAAAGGGCCATCATTTTTGCAGTTATTCTGAGATTTGTGATTTCCTTTCACCAGCATGGTGCCAGAACATATGGGAAGCAAATACAAAAGGCCTTTTGGTGATATCCGAAGTTTCACCCCTATATAGGACACAGATCACCAAATATTCATGGGCAGTCACCCACGAAACAAGGGCGAAAGTTATTTTTAGTCCTTCTCTCCCTTTCCCTTTTTCCCCCTTTTGCATGGCGATTTTTGTTGAATTTTTGGTGTAGAATCGAAGAAAAGGGTTTGAAAATACATTTTCTGCCAGGTTTTGGTGAATATTCATGATTTTGAGGCGGAAGGATACAAGAGTTGTGAGGTTGGTTACGTTGAAAGGGAGGGCCGAAAATTGCAAGGTTAGCTGTCTCTACTTCCAGCTTGTCTATCTCAAGTTTTTTCATGAAGAACCTCATACATGCTTTTGGGCAAGAGTCTGCCACATGTTGCTCCATCTGTGGCAGAAAGCGTTTTTCCCAACGAATATTTGGGAAAAAGTTACAGCCGGTCTAAGAGACGAGAATTAACATTAAAGTCAATGGGGCAATAATTAGTGTTCTGTGGCCTGTCTGTGTATGACAAGGCTGTTACTGATATGCCTTAGTTTTGAAAATATGATGACTAATTTGTCAGAAAATATGTATAAAATGACTTGACTACAGAAAAACTAAAAAAAATTAAATTTAGAAAAAAATTTATCAAAGTTTTGGGGAAAAATTGTGATTTTACTGCAAATTTTCCAATTTTTCAGTTTTTATTTAATTTCTAACAGTAAGAAAAATATTTCAATGTCCAAATTTTGGTGTATTCAGCCTCAGAAAGCACAGATAAAGTGAACAACATTGTAATTTCACCTAATTTTGTCTAAAAATCAGGAATATTAACAGAAAAATCTCCAGATTCTCCCATTTCGATGTAAAAATTAATGCTTTCATACCTACTCAAATGACTTAAAATTTCTAAATAATGCCCTTATTTTTATTGCTAATGTAACTTAGATGGGGATCTATAAGTTTGTTATGTTTAGAAATAGCTCCAGCTTTCCTACAGAAAATGGAAAATTGGCAACACTGAGTTAATGATATATTCAGCAGATGGGTTTGTACAAAATGGTCAAAACAGGGGTAGGCTCAATTTGGCCACTATTTTACCCAGAACAAGCATTTTTTTCTTCTTTTAAAGCATTAAATTCTTGCATTTCCTTCATGTAGGAAGCACTCTCCCAGTCTTTGTAGACATTTTTCACTCCATCTTTCTATTTAGAGGGGCTATAAATGCCCCACCCCACCCGTTTTTATTAATGTGTTTTGAGAGATTTAATTGCACCTGTGTTGACAATTAAATGATAATAATTGGAATTTGTTGTTGAATTACAGATGGGAATGTTATTTTTTGCCAATAAATGGTAATTTTGTACATTTCAAGGATTTCTGACCTTTTTTGTTCATAGTCAAACTTAGAACCTTGAGACATGTCAGGCCAGTAAGACCACATCCTGATACAGAACTGATGTAGATGTGTAAATGTCAGCTTTATGGTCAATATTTTCTTATCAAAATCTAGGATTTGTGGTGTTTGTTGCATTTATGTCACTTATAGAACAGTAAAATGTTAATTTTGCTCCTTTTCAGGCCTCTTTTATGTTGTCAACTATGTCATAACTACCTTTTTGACTTCATTTTTTAAGGCAATTGATGTAAAGGTCCAGACATCTTACTTCAGTACAATAATTGCAATAAAGATTTGTATGATGCCTCTGAGGTTTGAGATGTTGAAAACATTAAACTATTTCCAAATTTGTGAAAATTGTGTATTCTGTGACCCTTTTGTTAGAGAGGGGTGGACATATGCCGAATATACCTTTTTTATTCTTCCAGCAAGGCCTATTTTAACCATAATTCATATTAATTGCACCTATTTTAGCTTCTATGTACATATATTAGCCAGGGATGGTAAAACATATCTGTTAGACAGATTCCTTTGGTTATGTTAGCTCTGCAACCAAAGATAAGATTGATTCAGTCATTGACATTTTTAGGGGGGTGGGGTTACATGTTTCAGTACAGACCTCTATAATTACAATCAATGCAATTGATTTGTGATTTTTCTGTTTGCATATTGTCCAGGGTTTCCAAAAATATATTACTTGCCAGTCTGGCTATCTAAAAAAGTGGAAAATTATTGGGTTTTTGACAGATGCTACATGTAAATTTTATACATTTTTCATGACATGGCAGTAAAAAAATATATTTTTGATAAAAATTCCAAATTATGAGTGTTTTCTATGTAGTTTGTTTGTAACTTGTCTAATTTTTTCACAGAGCTCAAATACTGCCTCTATTAAAAATTTTTTTTAAATTTTAGCACAAAAGGCCCAGGGACCTGAGATGCACCACTGTACTTAAAGCAGCATGTATACTTAAAGGGCCATCATTTTTGGCAGTTATTCTGAGATTTTGATTTCCTTTCACCAGCATGGTGCCAGAACATATGGGAAGCAAATACAAAAGGCCTTTTGGTGATATCCGAAGTTTCACCCCTATATAGGACACAGATCACCAAATATTCATGGGCAGTCACCCACGAAACAAGGGCGAAAGTTATTTTTAGTCCTTCTCTCCCTTTCCCTTTTTCCTCCTTTTGCATGGCGATTTTTGTTGAATTTTTGGTGTAGAATCGAAGAAAAGGGTTTGAAAATACATTTTCTGCCAGGTTTTGGTGAATATTCATGATTTTGAGGCGGAAGGATACAAGAGTTGTGAGGTTGGTTACGTTGAAAGGGAGGGCCGAAAATTGCAAGGTTAGCTGTCTCTACTTCCAGCTTGTCTATCTCAAGTTTTTCATGAAGAACCTCATACATGCTTTTGGGCAAGAGTCTGCCACATGTTGCTCCATCTGTGGCAGAAAGCGTTTTTCCCAACGAATATTTGGGAAAAAGTTACAGCCGGTCTAAGAGACGAGAATTAACATTAAAGTCAATGGGGCAATAATTAGTGTTCTGTGGCCTGTCTGTGTATGACAAGGCTGTTACTGATATGCCTTAGTTTTGAAAATATGATGACTAATTTGTCAGAAAATATGTATAAAATGACTTGACTACAGAAAAACTAAAAAAAATTAAATTTAGAAAAAAATTTATCAAAGTTTTGGGAAAAATTGTGATTTTACTGCAAATTTTCCAATTTTCAGTTTTTATTTAATTTCTAACAGTAAGAAAAATATTTCAATGTCCAATTTTGGTGTATTCAGCCTCAGAAAGCACAGATAAAGTGAACAACATTGTAATTTCACCTAATTTTGTCTAAAAATCAGGAATATTAACAGAAAATCTCCAGATTCTCCCATTTCGATGTAAAAATTAATGCTTTCATACCTACTCAAATGACTTAAAATTTCTAAAAATGCCCTTATTTTTATTGCTAATGTAACTTAGATGGGATCTATAAGTTTGTTATGTTTAGAAATAGCTCCAGCTTTCCTACAGAAAATGGAAAATTGGCAACACTGAGTTAATGATATTCAGCAGATGGGTTTGTACAAAATGGTCAAAACAGGGGTAGGCTCAATTTGGCCACTATTTTACCCAGAACAAGCATTTTTTTCTTCTTTAAAGCATTAAATTCTTGCATTTCCTTCATGTAGGAAGCACTCTCCCAGTCTTTGTAGACATTTTTCACTCCATCTTTCTATTTAGAGGGGCTATAAATGCCCCACCCCACCCGTTTTTATTAATGTGTTTTGAGAGATTTAATTGCACCTGTGTTGACAATTAAATGATAATAATTGGAATTTGTTGTTGAATTACAGATGGGAATGTTATTTTTTGCCAATAAATGGTAATTTTGTACATTTCAAGGATTTCTGACCTTTTTTGTTCATAGTCAAACTTAGAACCTTGAGACATGTCAGGCCAGTAAGACCACATCCTGATACAGAACTGATGTAGATGTGTAAATGTCAGCTTTATGGTCAATATTTTCTTATCAAAATCTAGGATTTGTGGTGTTTGTTGCATTTATGTCACTTATAGAACAGTAAAATGTTAATTTTGCTCCTTTTCAGGCCTCTTTTATGTTGTCAACTATGTCATAACTACCTTTTTGACTTCATTTTTTAAGGCAATTGATGTAAAGGTCCAGACATCTTACTTCAGTACAATAATTGCAATAAAGATTTGTATGATGCCTCTGAGGTTTGAGATGTTGAAAACATTAAACTATTTCCAAATTTGTGAAAATTGTGTATTCTGTGACCCTTTTGTTAGAGAGGGGTGGACATATGCCGAATATACCTTTTTTATTCTTCCAGCAAGGCCTATTTTAACCATAATTCATATTAATTGCACCTATTTTAGCTTCTATGTACATATATTAGCCAGGGATGGTAAAACATATCTGTTAGACAGATTCCTTTGGTTATGTTAGCTCTGCAACCAAAG
Source organism: Patella depressa (assembly GCA_948474765.1). NCBI lineage: Eukaryota > Metazoa > Mollusca > Gastropoda > Patellidae > Patella > Patella depressa. The sequence continues at coordinate 1,510,534 of CAOLEZ010000005.1, read as the reverse complement.
ATAAGATTGATTCAGTCATTGACATTTTTAGGGGGTGGGGTTACATGTTTCAGTACAGACCTCTATAATTACAATCAATGCAATTGATTTGTGATTTTTCTGTTTGCATATTGTCCAGGGTTTCCAAAAATATATTACTTGCCAGTCTGGCTATCTAAAAAAGTGGAAAATTATTGGGTTTTTGACAGATGCTACATGTAAATTTTATACATTTTTCATGACATGGCAGTAAAAAAATATATTTTTGATAAAAATTCCAAATTATGAGTGTTTTCTATGTAGTTTGTTTGTAACTTGTCTAATTTTTTCACAGAGCTCAAATACTGCCTCTATTAAAAAATTTTTTTAAATTTTAGCACAAAAGGCCCAGGGACCTGAGATGCACCACTGTACTTAAAGCAGCATGTATACTTAAAGGGCCATCATTTTTGCAGTTATTCTGAGATTTTGATTTCCTTTCACCAGCATGGTGCCAGAACATATGGGAAGCAAATACAAAAGGCCTTTTGGTGATATCCGAAGTTTCACCCCTATATAGGACACAGATCACCAAATATTCATGGGCAGTCACCCACGAAACAAGGGCGAAAGTTATTTTTAGTCCTTCTCTCCCTTTCCCTTTTTCCTCCTTTTGCATGGCGATTTTTGTTGAATTTTTGGTGTAGAATCGAAGAAAAGGGTTTGAAAATACATTTTCTGCCAGGTTTTGGTGAATATTCATGATTTTGAGGCGGAAGGATACAAGAGTTGTGAGGTTGGTTACGTTGAAAGGGAGGGCCGAAAATTGCAAGGTTAGCTGTCTCTACTTCCAGCTTGTCTATCTCAAGTTTTTCATGAAGAACCTCATACATGCTTTTGGGCAAGAGTCTGCCACATGTTGCTCCATCTGTGGCAGAAAGCGTTTTTCCCAACGAATATTTGGGAAAAAGTTACAGCCGGTCTAAGAGACGAGAATTAACATTAAAGTCAATGGGGCAATAATTAGTGTTCTGTGGCCTGTCTGTGTATGACAAGGCTGTTACTGATATGCCTTAGTTTTGAAAATATGATGACTAATTTGTCAGAAAATATGTATAAAATGACTTGACTACAGAAAAACTAAAAAAAATTAAATTTAGAAAAAAATTTATCAAAGTTTTGGGAAAAATTGTGATTTTACTGCAAATTTTCCAATTTTCAGTTTTTATTTAATTTCTAACAGTAAGAAAAATATTTCAATGTCCAATTTTGGTGTATTCAGCCTCAGAAAGCACAGATAAAGTGAACAACATTGTAATTTCACCTAATTTTGTCTAAAAATCAGGAATATTAACAGAAAATCTCCAGATTCTCCCATTTCGATGTAAAAATTAATGCTTTCATACCTACTCAAATGACTTAAAATTTCTAAAAATGCCCTTATTTTTATTGCTAATGTAACTTAGATGGGATCTATAAGTTTGTTATGTTTAGAAATAGCTCCAGCTTTCCTACAGAAAATGGAAAATTGGCAACACTGAGTTAATGATATTCAGCAGATGGGTTTGTACAAAATGGTCAAAACAGGGGTAGGCTCAATTTGGCCACTATTTTACCCAGAACAAGCATTTTTTTCTTCTTTAAAGCATTAAATTCTTGCATTTCCTTCATGTAGGAAGCACTCTCCCAGTCTTTGTAGACATTTTTCACTCCATCTTTCTATTTAGAGGGGCTATAAATGCCCCACCCCACCCGTTTTTATTAATGTGTTTTGAGAGATTTAATTGCACCTGTGTTGACAATTAAATGATAATAATTGGAATTTGTTGTTGAATTACAGATGGGAATGTTATTTTTTGCCAATAAATGGTAATTTTGTACATTTCAAGGATTTCTGACCTTTTTTGTTCATAGTCAAACTTAGAACCTTGAGACATGTCAGGCCAGTAAGACCACATCCTGATACAGAACTGATGTAGATGTGTAAATGTCAGCTTTATGGTCAATATTTTCTTATCAAAATCTAGGATTTGTGGTGTTTGTTGCATTTATGTCACTTATAGAACAGTAAAATGTTAATTTTGCTCCTTTTCAGGCCTCTTTTATGTTGTCAACTATGTCATAACTACCTTTTTGACTTCATTTTTTAAGGCAATTGATGTAAAGGTCCAGACATCTTACTTCAGTACAATAATTGCAATAAAGATTTGTATGATGCCTCTGAGGTTTGAGATGTTGAAAACATTAAACTATTTCCAAATTTGTGAAAATTGTGTATTCTGTGACCCTTTTGTTAGAGAGGGGTGGACATATGCCGAATATACCTTTTTTATTCTTCCAGCAAGGCCTATTTTAACCATAATTCATATTAATTGCACCTATTTTAGCTTCTATGTACATATATTAGCCAGGGATGGTAAAACATATCTGTTAGACAGATTCCTTTGGTTATGTTAGCTCTGCAACCAAAGATAAGATTGATTCAGTCATTGACATTTTTAGGGGGTGGGGTTACATGTTTCAGTACAGACCTCTATAATTACAATCAATGCAATTGATTTGTGATTTTTCTGTTTGCATATTGTCCAGGGTTTCCAAAAATATATTACTTGCCAGTCTGGCTATCTAAAAAAGTGGAAAATTATTGGGTTTTTGACAGATGCTACATGTAAATTTTATACATTTTTCATGACATGGCAGTAAAAAAATATATTTTTGATAAAAATTCCAAATTATGAGTGTTTTCTATGTAGTTTGTTTGTAACTTGTCTAATTTTTTCACAGAGCTCAAATACTGCCTCTATTAAAAAATTTTTTTAAATTTTAGCACAAAAGGCCCAGGGACCTGAGATGCACCACTGTACTTAAAGCAGCATGTATACTTAAAGGGCCATCATTTTTGCAGTTATTCTGAGATTTTGATTTCCTTTCACCAGCATGGTGCCAGAACATATGGGAAGCAAATACAAAAGGCCTTTTGGTGATATCCGAAGTTTCACCCCTATATAGGACACAGATCACCAAATATTCATGGGCAGTCACCCACGAAACAAGGGCGAAAGTTATTTTTAGTCCTTCTCTCCCTTTCCCTTTTTCCTCCTTTTGCATGGCGATTTTTGTTGAATTTTTGGTGTAGAATCGAAGAAAAGGGTTTGAAAATACATTTTCTGCCAGGTTTTGGTGAATATTCATGATTTTGAGGCGGAAGGATACAAGAGTTGTGAGGTTGGTTACGTTGAAAGGGAGGGCCGAAAATTGCAAGGTTAGCTGTCTCTACTTCCAGCTTGTCTATCTCAAGTTTTTCATGAAGAACCTCATACATGCTTTTGGGCAAGAGTCTGCCACATGTTGCTCCATCTGTGGCAGAAAGCGTTTTTCCCAACGAATATTTGGGAAAAAGTTACAGCCGGTCTAAGAGACGAGAATTAACATTAAAGTCAATGGGGCAATAATTAGTGTTCTGTGGCCTGTCTGTGTATGACAAGGCTGTTACTGATATGCCTTAGTTTTGAAAATATGATGACTAATTTGTCAGAAAATATGTATAAAATGACTTGACTACAGAAAAACTAAAAAAAATTAAATTTAGAAAAAAATTTATCAAAGTTTTGGGAAAAATTGTGATTTTACTGCAAATTTTCCAATTTTCAGTTTTTATTTAATTTCTAACAGTAAGAAAAATATTTCAATGTCCAATTTTGGTGTATTCAGCCTCAGAAAGCACAGATAAAGTGAACAACATTGTAATTTCACCTAATTTTGTCTAAAAATCAGGAATATTAACAGAAAATCTCCAGATTCTCCCATTTCGATGTAAAAATTAATGCTTTCATACCTACTCAAATGACTTAAAATTTCTAAAAATGCCCTTATTTTTATTGCTAATGTAACTTAGATGGGATCTATAAGTTTGTTATGTTTAGAAATAGCTCCAGCTTTCCTACAGAAAATGGAAAATTGGCAACACTGAGTTAATGATATTCAGCAGATGGGTTTGTACAAAATGGTCAAAACAGGGGTAGGCTCAATTTGGCCACTATTTTACCCAGAACAAGCATTTTTTTCTTCTTTAAAGCATTAAATTCTTGCATTTCCTTCATGTAGGAAGCACTCTCCCAGTCTTTGTAGACATTTTTCACTCCATCTTTCTATTTAGAGGGGCTATAAATGCCCCACCCCACCCGTTTTTATTAATGTGTTTTGAGAGATTTAATTGCACCTGTGTTGACAATTAAATGATAATAATTGGAATTTGTTGTTGAATTACAGATGGGAATGTTATTTTTTGCCAATAAATGGTAATTTTGTACATTTCAAGGATTTCTGACCTTTTTTGTTCATAGTCAAACTTAGAACCTTGAGACATGTCAGGCCAGTAAGACCACATCCTGATACAGAACTGATGTAGATGTGTAAATGTCAGCTTTATGGTCAATATTTTCTTATCAAAATCTAGGATTTGTGGTGTTTGTTGCATTTATGTCACTTATAGAACAGTAAAATGTTAATTTTGCTCCTTTTCAGGCCTCTTTTATGTTGTCAACTATGTCATAACTACCTTTTTGACTTCATTTTTTAAGGCAATTGATGTAAAGGTCCAGACATCTTACTTCAGTACAATAATTGCAATAAAGATTTGTATGATGCCTCTGAGGTTTGAGATGTTGAAAACATTAAACTATTTCCAAATTTGTGAAAATTGTGTATTCTGTGACCCTTTTGTTAGAGAGGGGTGGACATATGCCGAATATACCTTTTTTATTCTTCCAGCAAGGCCTATTTTAACCATAATTCATATTAATTGCACCTATTTTAGCTTCTATGTACATATATTAGCCAGGGATGGTAAAACATATCTGTTAGACAGATTCCTTTGGTTATGTTAGCTCTGCAACCAAAGATAAGATTGATTCAGTCATTGACATTTTTAGGGGGTGGGGTTACATGTTTCAGTACAGACCTCTATAATTACAATCAATGCAATTGATTTGTGATTTTTCTGTTTGCATATTGTCCAGGGTTTCCAAAAATATATTACTTGCCAGTCTGGCTATCTAAAAAAGTGGAAAATTATTGGGTTTTTGACAGATGCTACATGTAAATTTTATACATTTTTCATGACATGGCAGTAAAAAAATATATTTTTGATAAAAATTCCAAATTATGAGTGTTTTCTATGTAGTTTGTTTGTAACTTGTCTAATTTTTTCACAGAGCTCAAATACTGCCTCTATTAAAAAATTTTTTTAAATTTTAGCACAAAAGGCCCAGGGACCTGAGATGCACCACTGTACTTAAAGCAGCATGTATACTTAAAGGGCCATCATTTTTGCAGTTATTCTGAGATTTTGATTTCCTTTCACCAGCATGGTGCCAGAACATATGGGAAGCAAATACAAAAGGCCTTTTGGTGATATCCGAAGTTTCACCCCTATATAGGACACAGATCACCAAATATTCATGGGCAGTCACCCACGAAACAAGGGCGAAAGTTATTTTTAGTCCTTCTCTCCCTTTCCCTTTTTCCTCCTTTTGCATGGCGATTTTTGTTGAATTTTTGGTGTAGAATCGAAGAAAAGGGTTTGAAAATACATTTTCTGCCAGGTTTTGGTGAATATTCATGATTTTGAGGCGGAAGGATACAAGAGTTGTGAGGTTGGTTACGTTGAAAGGGAGGGCCGAAAATTGCAAGGTTAGCTGTCTCTACTTCCAGCTTGTCTATCTCAAGTTTTTCATGAAGAACCTCATACATGCTTTTGGGCAAGAGTCTGCCACATGTTGCTCCATCTGTGGCAGAAAGCGTTTTTCCCAACGAATATTTGGGAAAAAGTTACAGCCGGTCTAAGAGACGAGAATTAACATTAAAGTCAATGGGGCAATAATTAGTGTTCTGTGGCCTGTCTGTGTATGACAAGGCTGTTACTGATATGCCTTAGTTTTGAAAATATGATGACTAATTTGTCAGAAAATATGTATAAAATGACTTGACTACAGAAAAACTAAAAAAAATTAAATTTAGAAAAAAATTTATCAAAGTTTTGGGAAAAATTGTGATTTTACTGCAAATTTTCCAATTTTCAGTTTTTATTTAATTTCTAACAGTAAGAAAAATATTTCAATGTCCAATTTTGGTGTATTCAGCCTCAGAAAGCACAGATAAAGTGAACAACATTGTAATTTCACCTAATTTTGTCTAAAAATCAGGAATATTAACAGAAAATCTCCAGATTCTCCCATTTCGATGTAAAAATTAATGCTTTCATACCTACTCAAATGACTTAAAATTTCTAAAAATGCCCTTATTTTTATTGCTAATGTAACTTAGATGGGATCTATAAGTTTGTTATGTTTAGAAATAGCTCCAGCTTTCCTACAGAAAATGGAAAATTGGCAACACTGAGTTAATGATATTCAGCAGATGGGTTTGTACAAAATGGTCAAAACAGGGGTAGGCTCAATTTGGCCACTATTTTACCCAGAACAAGCATTTTTTTCTTCTTTAAAGCATTAAATTCTTGCATTTCCTTCATGTAGGAAGCACTCTCCCAGTCTTTGTAGACATTTTTCACTCCATCTTTCTATTTAGAGGGGCTATAAATGCCCCACCCCACCCGTTTTTATTAATGTGTTTTGAGAGATTTAATTGCACCTGTGTTGACAATTAAATGATAATAATTGGAATTTGTTGTTGAATTACAGATGGGAATGTTATTTTTTGCCAATAAATGGTAATTTTGTACATTTCAAGGATTTCTGACCTTTTTTGTTCATAGTCAAACTTAGAACCTTGAGACATGTCAGGCCAGTAAGACCACATCCTGATACAGAACTGATGTAGATGTGTAAATGTCAGCTTTATGGTCAATATTTTCTTATCAAAATCTAGGATTTGTGGTGTTTGTTGCATTTATGTCACTTATAGAACAGTAAAATGTTAATTTTGCTCCTTTTCAGGCCTCTTTTATGTTGTCAACTATGTCATAACTACCTTTTTGACTTCATTTTTTAAGGCAATTGATGTAAAGGTCCAGACATCTTACTTCAGTACAATAATTGCAATAAAGATTTGTATGATGCCTCTGAGGTTTGAGATGTTGAAAACATTAAACTATTTCCAAATTTGTGAAAATTGTGTATTCTGTGACCCTTTTGTTAGAGAGGGGTGGACATATGCCGAATATACCTTTTTTATTCTTCCAGCAAGGCCTATTTTAACCATAATTCATATTAATTGCACCTATTTTAGCTTCTATGTACATATATTAGCCAGGGATGGTAAAACATATCTGTTAGACAGATTCCTTTGGTTATGTTAGCTCTGCAACCAAAGATAAGATTGATTCAGTCATTGACATTTTTAGGGGGTGGGGTTACATGTTTCAGTACAGACCTCTATAATTACAATCAATGCAATTGATTTGTGATTTTTCTGTTTGCATATTGTCCAGGGTTTCCAAAAATATATTACTTGCCAGTCTGGCTATCTAAAAAAGTGGAAAATTATTGGGTTTTTGACAGATGCTACATGTAAATTTTATACATTTTTCATGACATGGCAGTAAAAAAATATATTTTTGATAAAAATTCCAAATTATGAGTGTTTTCTATGTAGTTTGTTTGTAACTTGTCTAATTTTTTCACAGAGCTCAAATACTGCCTCTATTAAAAAATTTTTTTAAATTTTAGCACAAAAGGCCCAGGGACCTGAGATGCACCACTGTACTTAAAGCAGCATGTATACTTAAAGGGCCATCATTTTTGCAGTTATTCTGAGATTTTGATTTCCTTTCACCAGCATGGTGCCAGAACATATGGGAAGCAAATACAAAAGGCCTTTTGGTGATATCCGAAGTTTCACCCCTATATAGGACACAGATCACCAAATATTCATGGGCAGTCACCCACGAAACAAGGGCGAAAGTTATTTTTAGTCCTTCTCTCCCTTTCCCTTTTTCCTCCTTTTGCATGGCGATTTTTGTTGAATTTTTGGTGTAGAATCGAAGAAAAGGGTTTGAAAATACATTTTCTGCCAGGTTTTGGTGAATATTCATGATTTTGAGGCGGAAGGATACAAGAGTTGTGAGGTTGGTTACGTTGAAAGGGAGGGCCGAAAATTGCAAGGTTAGCTGTCTCTACTTCCAGCTTGTCTATCTCAAGTTTTTCATGAAGAACCTCATACATGCTTTTGGGCAAGAGTCTGCCACATGTTGCTCCATCTGTGGCAGAAAGCGTTTTTCCCAACGAATATTTGGGAAAAAGTTACAGCCGGTCTAAGAGACGAGAATTAACATTAAAGTCAATGGGGCAATAATTAGTGTTCTGTGGCCATTTTGGGATTTCAATGTTGACAGAGTTATGTTTTCTTGGAAATGGAAAATTGTGGATTTCTTTTCCGATAAGAATTTACCACCACAACCATTCGGGACTCTTCGTTTATATCGTAATTTGCTATCTAACAAAATCTGCTCCATGTATCGATTGGATTTCAGATCTCCAAGCAAGCGCAATACGGCTCAGTGTTTGGATCGACCATTCCTGTGTAATTTATATGTGTGCAGTCCAATTTACATTTGTTTAAGTTTTTGTTGATACAATGGACCGATCTATTTATAGTTTCTATACCCAAAGATGTGAACGTGCCTTTGTAAATTTATATTTGATGTCCCGTTTAACCCTTGTGCGTACACGTCGCGCGAAAAATGTTGTCGGCAACAAGGGGTAACCTAAGACCCCAAACATAAATAGGTTTTGGATGAATAATTGTATTCAAATACTATCAAACTACAGCTTTATATCAAGACTGAACAATAATCAATCAGGCTAAAACAAATTATTTCAGGTATTGTCACTGACGATAGGAATTATAAGATTTTTTTTTAAACCATACAAATCTAAATTAATATCGTAATTGTCATGTTCCATGTAGAATCGTCTATTGGTGGGGTCGGTAGGGTACCTTGATTTGCTTTCAGATCTAGATTACTAGAATAACCAAAACAATATCATCAGTAAGAAAGATTCCTAATACAAAGCTAGCACCGATTACAGAACAGATTAGACACTTGTAAAAAGCCAGGGGGGGGGGGGGTCCAAAAGACCCCCGGTGTCCGATGTCGTGGGGTCCCGAAATACCCCTTGTATAATGTTTGGAAGTATGTCTATTTAAGGAAAGTTTTATGGAATAATTAACAGTATTAAATAAATAATGACAGACTATTTTAATCAATCTGAATGAAAAATATGCAATAGCTGTTCAAGTTATGTACAGATTTGAGATGTACATTGGCATTTTGAAGTTGGATTTGAATAAGTGAATACAAACTAGAAGATACATAATTAAGAATAAATTCAAATTCGAGATCCCGTGCCTTATTGTATGATAGCATTTACACAAGAATAAATATTCTGAATATATTAACATGTATTTCCTATAAATGAAATGAAATGGGGCTTAACGTCCTACTGTTCTGCTCCGAACTGGGCTAATGAAGGCGGTGTATTTCCTATAACTTTATAGGGACTGAAAGCGATCGATTACATTAACAAAAACACATATCTTCGTGGCCAGTATGTTAGATCTTCTTTCGTAATGGTATGTCAATCTATTTTCTGTTTTAAAATCACCAAGAAAATTTGTTATATGCTTGGCCATATAATTTACAATTGCGGCATTGTATTTCTAATTTCGAAATTACGTATTTACTAATGGGTCCGGCTATATCATCAAGATCTGCCAAAATTTCATTTAAAGTTGCAAGAGTAATTTGCGCAGATTCATCTGACATATTTCGAAGACCAATAATCATTGGCGTATGAGTTGAGTCAGTCAGCGGTTATTGCATATGTGCCGAATTAGGAGTCATATTTAGTTGTTTCGTCCGTATATAAAGTGGTGTTTTTCGCTGACTTTGGGGTTTCCGAAACATGTTTTAAAGATATTCTTTGGACTGTAGTTTCTGTTGGAGTGTAATTAGATTTGAGTTCGCGAAAGCAAAAAATGCGGTTATAACCGCGTCGATATTCCCATAGGGAATGTTGAAGATTTTTAGTTGCATGGCAAAATTATGGTATTCTGAAGCGTATCTTTGATTTTCGACATCATACAAAATTACTTCTTCCACACGAGGTTGGGACGTACGTACAACCAGTTTTTTTATTTGTCAAGACTTTATTATTATTAGCCTTCGTGTGAATCAATTCGTTTGAGGTCTTCCTTAGTCGATTTGTTAAACTGAAAATTGTTTTTTTTTTATACCTATTGATCCTACTTACTAAATACCTATTTTTCCTATTTAATTTGGCCAAAGTCGAATCGACAGATGTCTGTGTCTTTCTATTAATTAAATGTGTCTTGCTGGTATCTTTCGATGGTGTATTGTCCACTATCCCGGGGAAAAGGGGGCTGTCGAGATAATCGTTATATAATTTTAAAGATTTATTAGAAGTTTGTATATGTTTACCCAGCTTTCTTTGTCTTCAGTCTGATCAGTCTCTTTCGAATACCGTTGTCTTCAAACGTCACACTGACGTCATGTAAAGCAGTATTTATAGACTGGCGCTCTGTATTGGTCGGAAATTTATTAATGGTACCTAGTACTAGCCTGTAGTTCTTGCAAAGGCAAATTTTGTTATTGTGCCGAGATCATAGTTATCGCCCGAACCATTGCTGGATAGTAATTCATCGTTGGACGTCATGCCTGTTAATTGAATCGATTGACAACAATTTTAAAAAGACCGTCGGTCAATTCCTTAACAAAATAAGAAGATTTGTTTCCCCTTAACCCTAAAAGCAGGTAGTCTCGAACAGAAATCTGGTCAATCGAGACTACATTTCGCTTCGATAAATTCCCGGTAGCAAATTTAAAAATACGAAACAATTGTTATATTTCCTAATTTGGTATAACACATCTAGGCCAGTACAACGACGATTTCACGAACCTTTCAAAATTAAAAGAAAAATACCGGTTGTACTCTTGTCTTTTCCAAAACGTGTTATTAGGAGATGTTAAATCGCCGAAACTAAACGACAGCACTCAGTAAATAAATAGCGAATTGAAAAATAAAAACGACAATCATTTTTAGAATTTTTAACGTAGTTAGCGATCCAATAATATTGAAAGACAAACGCGTGATGAAAATATTTTTAACCTGTCTTTATTTACAATTTTATGTTGTGATACTACCACGTGCATGGCTGTATACGGTGAATATTTGGTCCGTGCACGTGCTCCCATTGTGCCCGAACCTGTTTCGTCATCATTGAGAAATTCGTCTTGGCAGAGTAAACACCTCTCGAGGTAAGACAAACTTTCTTAGAGAGCTCGGGGCACCCTATCTTCAGACGGGTTTATCAAACAAATACGAGGGAATGCTGTCTCAATATGTGAATGTATTGACCGGGCAATTAATAACTTTGGGTGTGACAGCGGTTCTATCAGATAAATTTTTATTTAAAATTACATCGTACCCTAGCTACTGATAATGGTGGAATGACTATCCGTTTAGCTACGGAAATATTGGCATTATCGGAGTTCCCATCAACATCGCCATAAAATAAATTGAAAACATCCTCGCCTATTTGCATTCTATCGTTTAACATATCGATATGCACTTTGTTTGCGCGCATAAAATCAAGTCCTAATAACATGTCATCCTCTATTGGAGCGACATACAACTGACTAAGTTCTATTTCGAAATTACCGATTTTTAATTTAGCCGGTCAGTAGTGGTACCGCTTGTCTGGCAATTTGCACTTGATGACCCCTGCACTGAGTGACCCCTTGTCCTTGTTCGCGGTGACCTAGTTCGATGTGACCTAATACATCGTGACCTGGTCGAGTGACCTAGTTCGCCGTGACCTTGTACGACCTAGTTCGTTTTGACCTGACAGGTGTGGTTATTCAGGTGCGTGACCGACAAAGAGGGGCGCGCGCGCGCGGGAAAAGAGAGAGAGAGAGAGAGAGAGAGAGGAAGAAGGAGAAAGGGGAAGAGAGGAAGAAGGGGGTAGAGGGGGCGGGGGGAAAACTCTTTTATACATTTAAATTTGGGGCCCTGAAAAGGGCCGTTGGTCTTCATGTTACACTAACAGGAACATCTTGGATGATCTGACCACAGTGTTATGGGTCTCTTTGGGCATTTGACAAGATGTTTGTGTCGTCTATGACAGGTATTTCCAATTTCTATCCCACACCAAAAGCATATCAGGTAATCAGCATCCGATCGATTACCCCTAAACACATTGTAGTAACCCCCACAAGTCTGACAAAATCTGTAATCTTTTCGTACTTGATCCATTTCGACTGTGACTTCTTTTGGCTTCGATGCTGCAATTTATGCCTCGGGACGAGTCTAATGTGCTGGGACGATACCATTTTTACACCAATCAGAGGGCGAGACGTGAGTGAAAAAAACAACAGACACGTGATATGTTGCTGACAAAGCATTTTATTGAACTAAAGTTACACAGAATTGGATTATATGAAATGGTTAGCATAAAACTACAAAAGAAATCTTAAAATTGAAGGAAATAAAAAGCATGCATTAAAATAAGCAAATTTACAAAGCAAAAAAACATCGGCATCGTTGTCCTTTCTTCTGTTCCGGTTGTAAATCGGGAACATGATCCCTAGTCCATTGTTCGACGAGTATATCGTTCACACGATACACATGACCGAAAACAGAAAGGGCACGAGGGGAAGGTACGTGAAATCGATGACACAAATAATACAAGCAATAATGTCCGCAGACGACACTGTCGAGTCCTTGAATCCATCGGGGTTGGTAGTGGAGTTGTAGATCTTGGACGAAACGTCGAAAGGCTTCTCCGTAGACATCAGGAGAATTGCCGTAGGAATCAAAGAAGGTAACGTGTTCTGGTTTTTCGCACACAAACACGGTCCAGTGTTTACCAGGTTGGTCTTCGTCGTCCGTGTTGATGACGTAGGCTTTGGGATACGAAGTTTGTCGCAGTGTATCCAGGTGATTACGAGCCCACACGCCCCCGAATACGTTAGAAGGGAGGTGTTTTTCTAATGCCCGTGTCAATTGTTCATTGGAGAGAGCTTCACCAATCGGTGATGACTTGTCGGTTAGCGTCGATTTCCAAGACATTGTCGTATTCGGCAAACAGAACAAGACTGAGGTGATTGGTCGGGGCCGCACCGAACTTGAGTTCCAAAGACAGGTTACCCGCTGCTTTGGGATGAAAGTAGTTACCGTCGGCTCCGTGGTCGTTGGTCAAATCGAAACAATACAAAGTGTACCCATTGATATAGTCGTTGAAAGGGAGGTCCAGGTCTTCTCGGGTGTTTAAGACGGCCACTCTTTTCATCAAATCCAGATATGGTGCGATGGCTTGTCGCTGGGGAAAGTTGACGTCGTATTCGTCCACAATTTCCCCGTTCTTGGTCAGTTTGATGTTTTCCAATTGATTGTGTTCGAATTGGAAGGGATTTCTGTTTTTTCTTCCGTCGTAGGCCGTGTTACGTACCATACCCACGATTAATCTCTTGGGCAGGCTTTCGTTGACAAACAGATTGTCTAGGACGTGGCTAGTGCGATTGTCAGGAATCACCATGTCTCGGACCACCACACGCTTCAGAGGATATTTGGCGTTATAGGATTGAAGTTGCTCGACCACGCGTGTGTAGGTGCTGGGAGCCAGGGTGACGAATGGGATATCCAGGTAGGCTTTGGTGAACTCGACTTTGTAGTCTTCTGCATCGTTGCCTTCACCGTACATCAGAAAAAATTTCGGGGATTGCTTTTCCAATTTCAATCGCAGGTCCACACCGTCCAGGAGGTACCGATCCTGTAAGCACATGTCCAAGTGTAGACGCGACTGCAATTCAAAGGTGCGACTGGCAGCGATGGTTTTCTGGCGTTGTTCCAATCCTTTGTTAACCGGGGCCTGCCGTGCACCGTCCGCACCGGTGGCGACGGATTTCGTGGAATTGAACTGCCCGGCGGTATCTTTTTCCCACAGGACTTGTTTTGACAGGTGATCGTTCTTGGCTCCCTTACCAAAACTCAGCAAATTCTCCAAGTAAGCCCGATAGGGATAGTTGGGCAGAGATGCGGTGACCAAGGTTTCGGCATCTTTTCCCAAGCGTAATTTGACGTCTTTGAACAACGAATGAAACAGATTGTTGACCGGTGCCACTTGACTATCCGCATCCAAGTCACTCCCATCATTCTTGGTCACCTTCAGGTACACGTGCAGTGTCATGTTGGCCAGATCGATGAAATCGGTGGTGGCATTGGAAATATAAAATTCGATGGGTCCGTCGTGGTTCAGATCGGGCGTCATAGGATACTTTCTGATTTGGGTCACCTTGTGTATGGCCGTCTGCGTGTCGGGTACGCTGAACAAATTCTGCAATTCGTCCCGCGCACAGGGACAGGAATCATTGCGCATTACCTGCGTAGCCATGGTCGAAGATATCTAGTTTACGTCGCTTGTGAGAGGTGACCTGTGTCTTCTTCTTCCTCTTCGGGCGATGTGAAGTGGACGGGTATCGCGGGGGTTCTTTTATAGGTTCCAGGTGTGCGACCACGTTCTTCAGTGTGTCGGACATTGTGTTTGACAACGCGGGGCGAAGCGTGTCCTGGGCGACTTTCTTCCAGTTCCATTTTTCACGACCACTGACGGCGTCGAGCACGCTTTGTCCCACTTTGGGTAGCACTTGGGCTGCATTTTTTTTCACGGCCGCTTTGCCGGCCGACCACAGTGTCTTTCCGACCGATTTAACGGCATTCAACAATCCAGACCATCGCCCGGCACCCCGTTGTCGCAGAATTCCTCCCTTGTACACCAATGGACTACCACCGAACCCTCGCTGCCTGAGCGTACCGCTTTTGTACACCCGAATCATCGTCGACGGCGAAAATGAAGTTGGAGTACCACCTTACCATCGATAAATGGCACGGCTTCGCCCATTCCATTCCTTATATAGACCCCAATGGAGTTTAGTAGATTGTACTGCAGGGGATAGTAATGAATACTGGAAGGACGATGATACAGTTGATCAAAGGGAATCACATCTATCAATGGTGCCGTCATGTCACCCACAATCTGGTTTTCGATAATGTCCGTGTACAGGTAAAACAGATCGTACTTTACTTGTAAGTGTGGGGGGTAGTCGGCGTAGAAATGTCGTAGACTTTGGCCATCCATACCGGTCAAAGCTATTGACTGCAGGGAAATCAACAAATCGCTTCCAGGCCACCCCAACATGGACACGACGGGGCCATGCAGGCAGAGTTCGATTTTCGGCAACACGTCAAAGTAGTAAAGCGCTTCCACGTGGTTGATCTGCAGGTACACTCTGTCTCTGGTGTGGTCTTTCTTGAAAGAAACGAAGGGGCCTGTTTGCTCGGCCCCTTGCCGCATCATCTCTCGGGTATCGTAATTTCTTTGCTGTTGCTTTTCGTGGTCGGTCATTTCCTTGTTGTTGGGATCTAAGCGGACGGGTTGATTGCCGAGGTGCTTGCGAATGGGAAACAGTTTCCACAAACCGTCTAGTTGAGTGTTCAGGACATCCATGATGTGCTCAACCGTCTCGTAGTCGTCGCTCTTGATGTGCGTCTCCATTTCGACCGATCCCTTGATCTCTTCGTCCTTTACACCCTTGAAACAGTACGAGGGATCCACGTCTAGGCGATCCAGGCATATCTTTTGTTCGGGTTCTTCAATCGAATTTTCCCAGGGATGAAGGCGTAGGCCAATCGTGTTGTATAGGTAATCGACATTGTTCCATTTTTTGGGTAAGCTGGCCACGGCCAGACCCACTTCCCATTCCCGATGATCGAGACGGAGTGGGGGGTCCAAGTGCGTTCGATACGTGGACAAAGTGTTGTCGGGATACCACTTACTGGAACTGTCACTAGGGAGCGTGACGTAAAAGGGTAGTTCGTTGTTCATTGTGTTTGGTTTTCAAGGTCGGAGAAGGTAACAGGTAACCCAAGGTACTGGAGAGTAAGGCTGTCCACAACGTGGTCTGCGAACCGTCGGGTTTGAAAGCCAGTTGGGACAAAGAAACTCCCGCCACGACGTACACTAAAATCACTTGACAGAAAAAGACGATTTCCGCTTGTGGCACACGTTTTCCCAAGAGTGACCAATGGTGGGATGTCGTCTGCGATGTGGTGGACGTGGTTTCGTCTTGCATGTTGACTGACACCGGCGTTTCTCTCTCCTATTTATACGTTTTGTGTACTGCTCCTATTTATACGTTTTGGAGACTGGTCCTATCGATCCACGAATTAAAACTCGCCGGATAGCCCAACCATTTCACCAATACTTTGTCTTTTTTTCTTTCGAGGACTCTTTCGATGGGAAAGATCTCATCATCGTTGACTTGGACCGCTTGCAATTCTTCGGGATAGAAGGTGCCTTGTATTGGTTCACCAGGACCAACGTTGGGTGTCACGTTGAACGTTTCTAGAGTCCAGTTCGGCCAGTAACCTTTGTCGAAGGCACCATGTTTCGGTAAAGCCAAACGTACGGTCGTACCGAGATCCATTGTTTTTTTCTTTTTCGGGGGACATGGTGGTGGTGTTGTCAACATCCATTCGTGTTCGGGGCGAACGTCTTTAGGTGCCATACCGATGGTCCGATGTCGTCTAGCATTGTAAGCCCGAACCAGTTCGTCTAGCACGTCGATGTACCGTTGTGTTTGTCGATGAGTAAAGTATCGCCACATGCGCTCTTTCAGTGTCCGTTGAAATCGTTCCACCACACTGGCCTTGGTTTCGACGTTGTGTGTCACGAAAAAATGAATTTTTTTCTTCTTCAGGTACGCCTGCATTTTTCGATTGAGGAATTCGGTACCTTTGTCCGTTTGACGTCGTAAGGGTTGTCGACTTTGAAAGATTCGACGAAAGGCGTCCACCAAACTGTTTCCCGTCTTGTTTTTGAGGGGCAACACCCAAGCGTACTTTGAAAACACGTCGATGACACACAGCAAATATCTGTATCCCCCATTCTGTTTGGCCAAGGCGGACATATCACTCAAGTCGGCTTGCCACTGATGATCTATGCCGGCCACCACTGTGGGCGTCCGAGAAAATTTCTTTTTCAGTGGTTTGTGCAAGGTGTACGCCCTTTGTTGTTTCAACCATGTCTTGACTTTGTCTAAGGACACGCCGGTAGCTTTGTGGAGACCCAGGGCTCCACCGAAAGCGGCCGGGTGTTTCGGATCGTAATAGACTTTCTTCAGCTTTCGTTCCATGTTTCAGCAGATTGTCATGGGAACAGGCTATTTATAGTTTTTGCAGAGGGATCCATCTGGCTCTCCTGGTAGGTGTACTCGCAGATCTGACTTGTCCAGTAGGCGTACTAGGGGTATCCGTACTGGAGATTTTCTTCTTTCGCGGGGGTCGCGGCGGAGTCCGTGTCGGTGGCGTGGACAACACGTTCCACCTTTCTTGATTCCCGATGGCTTCGCGCGGTACGTTCGTGGCTTTCAAACTTTGCATCACCCCAAACCATCCCAAGGGAGCCTGGGTATTCTTTCGCCGACGAACCAAGTCGTTCACGATGTCAATGGCATTGGTGTTGGGTACGCGCACTCCATTCCGAAGCAATTCCAAGTCCTCGTTCCACGACCAAGGTGTCTTTTCTTTCATGTGTTTCAACAAAAGGCGAGCCCGAGGTTGATAGACACGGGGGACCGACTCCAGGATGGGTGCCTCCGAAGTTTCTTCTTTTTGCTCGGGTATGTTCTCCTCCGACAAGGGAATGGTCTGTTTTCTTTTCTTTTGCATCGTTTGATAACGGTGTAACAACTGTCCGTACCGTTGCATTTTATTTTCGTCGGTAAGAGTTGGATCGTTTAGCACGTGTTGGATGTCTTGGTGAACATTCTCGACGGCTTGCTGCAGTGGATCTCGATCGTACGCGGGTTCGGCCTGTCTGACTTCGATGGGTTTGACGTCGGTGGGTCCGTCGAAGGGTACCAGTTTCATTTTCTTGGCGAATTTCATCTTTCGGGAATGACCGGAACAACCGGGTGAAGAATCCCCCTTTTTGTTGTTTCAGAAGTCGTCGACGTGTCTTCCAAGGTGTTTTGGACGTGCCCAAACGCCGTAACAAGAGGGCGTCTTTTTTCAAGCGTTTGATTTCTTTCTCCGTCACAGGAACGTTACCGCGAATCAGGTTTCCAATACACTCGCACACACCGTCGACGATGGGTTGGGTCTCGAGCAAAAGAGGGCGGTCTTTGGGTACAGTGTTCAATAGATACCGCAGTGTCTCCATGACTGAGCTCGAGGCCGTTCTCCGGTTCCCTTTTTATACCTTTCTGTCCAATCGGTTATCCCCCAAATAGTTTAGATAACTCGGCAGCCATAGCGTTCGCTTTATCTTGCCTTCTAAGGAAGGGATGTTTACCACCCTGTTGTCCTCCCAATAGTTTAGATACCAAGGGAGCCAAAGCCGGGAGAGCCATAGCGAGCAATGCTCCAAACGCACCACCCTGTTGGTTGAGAAGTCGCCTTTTGACGTCGGGTGATGTTCGTGGATTACTCATTTTACGAAGCAATGCTCGATGTTGGTCCGTCTGCTCGGTGATCAATCCCTTTCCACGCTGAGCGGTCCGTCGAACGAATTTATTTCGTTGCTTGTTTCTTTCCTCTTGCAGTCTTTCCTTCCATCGCACCAAGATTCGAATCAACACACCCCCGAAAAATCCACGTCCTCCGGGTTTCATGATCAGGGATAGTTTTTCGGTCGTTGGCATGTTTTTCTCCGTCAGTTGGGTCAACACCTGTCGATTTCGTTCCACCCATTTCTTGTGCTGGGCATGCAGTGGTTGGATGTTACCATTCAGCAAATGATTGGCCGCCAGTTTGAACCATTGCAGCAAACCAACACGTGCCCTGCCCGTATTCTTGGCCAACTGTCCATAAGCCATATCGGGAGTCAGATGTTGTAACTTGCGAATGAAGGCCTTCAGTCCTTTCATAGAATTCTTCTTTTCTCTCCTCGGTCTTCGATTGATCGGAGAGACGGGTCGAGGTGGGGAAGGTGGTGACGTGAGGCGTGGTGGTGTGACCGGAAAGGGAGACAAGGGACTCGCGGGTGGCGTTAACGAGGGCAACAATTGTGTTCTAGGTGCCCTCATTTTCGGGCGAGTCGGCCTTCGCACCGTGGGATCGCGAAGATCCGGTGCCAACGTCGGGAACATTGCTCTGGGAAGACCTGGGGGTGGATGTTTCCTTTGTGTATTCTTCGTGCGAGCCATCGTGACAAACAAGAGTCAATTCGAGGTACAGGTCCCCCTTTTATACTTTTTGGACGTAGACGATAGAAGGTTGCTCTTCGGGTAAAATGTTGGATCTCAATCGCAGAGTCTCGAGTGTGTCGGGCTTCAAATCAATGAGTAAGTAACTGCGAGGGGTACTCGTCGCATCTTCATAAGCTTCTTGCATATACTTGGAGCGGGAGGGGTACATCTGACGGGCCAACACACCAATTTGCGATTTGTCTCGGGGATTTTTGAACAAAACCAAGTAATGGGCATTCAGGCTGATGGTACGCTGTTGCTTGTCAAACAAGTTTTGCACGATGTAAATGACACTCGTGTCGTGGTGATGACTCTTTTTCGTGAACCACTTTTGCAATATCTCCGTGTCTTCTCCCATCAAATCATCCACGACTAAGACTTGTGGACCTTTGACTTGATCCATTACATCGTCAATATCTGTCAAGCCTTTAACGTAGGTGTAAGGAAACCGACTGTAACTCTCTTGCCATTCCCCGTAGGCCCACACGACGCGTTGGGGAGGGACGTCGAACAGGGACGCTTGAAGGAATTTCTGTACAAAGACCGTCTTTCCAACACCCGTTGGACCACTGACCAACATGGTAAAGGGATGTTTGAACGTCACATCCATCTTGCACTGTTTACCCCCATTCCCTTTTCCCCTGCCTTTTATACCTTCTCGCCACAGAACAACAGACATGGAGTGAAATAAGAACAATGTTTATGTGACAATAAAAACATACAATACAAAAAGCATGGCATACAATACAAAAGAAATAGAAAAAAAGAACGTTAGTTTGGACTGTTTCTCTTCAGGATCTGTTCTGTCATCCACGTTGCGTTTCTCAGGACGCGAGGAATCCAATAGACTTGTCCCATAAGCTTCTGCATCATATCATGTGGGTGCCAGTCTTCCACCTCGGCAAGCGTGACGACGACGGGTACCCATTCGCTCATATCGAAAGAGGGAGGGTACGACAAAACTTCACTCATATCTCTCGGACCTGCACATTGGATAAGTGCGCGGGTCAAACTCTCCACGTCCTTCTCCGCCAGCCAGAGACATTGGGCAATCGGCTTTACGGCTTCGCTGTTCGGGACTTCACTGGTAACCGGAAGACTAGCGGGTGGAATCGACATCTTCGTCGGTCGCTTTCGTTTTTTCCTGGTATCGCCTGAAGAGTTCGAACGATTCTCCACACCAGTACCAGTATCGTTGACTACGGGCGTTTTCTCTTGGTGTATAAATGTTGTTGTCGAACATGCGATTGGTAACGGCTTCAAACTTGTCTTCGGTTTGGATTTCTTCTTGGCATTCGAAGAGACCGTGACCGAGCTGTCCACAGTTGAGGCACTTGTGGTTATCGTCGGTAGGTCTCTTGACTCCGTAACACTTTCTTTTGGTGGTGGTTTGTCTTTCTTCGTCGTTCTTCGCCTTTTGGACTTCGGTTCGTTTGCCACACTGAGGTGCCCAGTGGCCTGTTTCTCCACAGAGGAAACAATTTCCGTAGGACCCATAAGCTGGTCTGTCTTGTCTTGGCTGTGGTGTTCTTTGTTGGGTTCCGTAAGAATCATAAGATGTTCTGTCTTGTCTTGTTTGCTGTTGTTGGAAACGTGCTGGATAGTCTCTATACCAGTGGCCGACATCGTTGCAGAAGTAACAAGCTTGACTCGCCATCGAGAAAGAATGAAAATTCAATCGGCCACTTCACGTCTTATACTCATTTGGTCGTGACGTCACACTCTCTTTTGATTCGTTCTTTCTATTTCTTCTGGTAGTGCAATCGGTATTGCGCAATGACTCTCGTTTTGGTTGGTTCGTTGTTTAGTCTATGATTTCCAGGCTGTCAACATATGTTTGCAATTCGTCCCAATCGACCAAGGCTTCACTCACGTGACAGGCTTCCAAAAACGTCATCAGGTCGGCTCGATTACCGTATTTTTGTCGCCAGTGGTTGAGCATGTTAAAGATTTGATTCTGTGAATCGTTAGGGTAATTCATCCTGACTTGACCGATCCGCGCTTCAGTGATTCCCAGATGTCTGGCAATAGATTCCCAACCTTCTCCTAGTTTACCGGACATGACATTGATATCCATTTGATCCAGAGACCATCGTTTCTTTTTCTTCGGCAAGTCGTCCATCCATAGTCGTATGGGATCCACTCCATCTTTGCGTTTGATCATAGGTGTCTTAAAGCCAGGAACGATCTACCAGTACTTTCTCAAGGTTTGTATGACGTCTTCCTGCCATCGTTGTTCGGTTTCCCACTTCTTAACTTGACCCTGTGGATCATCCACCATGCTGCCTAACAGACTACCAATGTCTTTTGATTTCGGCTCGTCCGCCCAGAGGTAGTGACTGTAATCGTCCACTGGATGTGAGGCTTGACCCGTTATGGAAGAGACGCCTAGTCCCAAACACGAGTGGTATCTCTGACTGGGATGGTTGTACTCGCAACCGATACACTCCCCGTGCTGACTTTTTTCTATGATGGGTAGGTAGCATTGGTCGACACGAAAGTTTAGCCATCGTAGTCTTAGCTTTTCGACAAAATCTACATACTTTGGTATTGGTTCGTCCTCTTCTCCGTTCGTTCGCCATGTTCCCGAGACCCGAAAGTCAGTATCCGTAGGGGTAAGTATTGTTTGGCTGGCCATCGTCATTGAATTGAACGAAACGTTTGTCATACACGATTTTATATTTCTTATTCTCGGGGCGTGTCCATAGACGGCGGTCACGTGATCTGAATATCTTGAACGGATTGGCTATGACCAGAGGTTCGTTTTGATTGACGTGCCGTACGTTCTCCTTCATGGTGACGTAATTTAATTGTTGGGAGGCACAATAATTCAGTGTGAATCCCCTGTCTTTACACACGGTTTTTCCATCGCTCTGGCGGTATGCGTAATTCTTTGGCCCTCCGCTTACAAATTCTCGAATGGTGACATCTTCGGGTAACTCGTTCTTCCACTGACCCAAACTCGAACCTTCCGGGGGATTCCATGACGTGGCGTGGTACTGGTAGATGACGCTATCGGTGTCAAAATAACATACCCTTTCTCCCAACTTTTCCAAGACGGAATAGAGTTTCAAACGGGCCTGGGCAGTGACAAAAGCGGCGATAACCACGTTGGTGATGGGACAGGGTGCGACGTGTTCTTCTTTCTTCAGCGTTTCCATTAATACCATGTTATCGTTGACTAACTGCACATCTCGCACGGTCTGGGTCACGTCCAACATTTTTTCAAAATAGACGCTGGGCTCCGTGACGTACTCTGTTTTGGGAAAGTTGTCTCTCTGTCCGAATTTACCCCATGCTGTGTTCAATTGTAACTTGCTAAACGCCCGCATCCCCTTGTTGGGTTTTATCGACGCGGGATCCAGACGAATACCTTCGGTGTCGTACACGTCGTTGACGAAGCGGGTCTTGTCTTCTTCGGTGTGGCAGGTGTCGGGATAACCGCTACTTTCCATTTTCTTCTTGAGGTAGTGGTTAATGTACCCCGTAAATAGACCTCCCGTTTTGGCCTCGGGATCGTAGGTGCTGAATTCTTTCCAGTGCCAGACTTCGTAGACTTTTAGTACTCGGTATCCTAGGGTCACCGCTTTCTTCAGTTCCAGGGTGACAAAGGTGCCCACCCAGGCTCGCTGATCGTCGGTGTGCTCACAAGGTTGGTATTCGGCAATCTCCCCTTGTTGCATGTGTTCGTCGACACAGCTTCGACACAGGGCAAACACCAATTTCTGTTTGCGCCGAAACGGGAGCACTGGGTGGTACAGGCCACGGGGCGGCAAGACGGAACACTGGATCAATCCTTCGTACTGCTGCCACTGGTCTTGATCGGGTTGTGTGACGATCGTGGGTTCCTTGATGGGAAAGGTACCGTACTTGCAGATGTAAGGGTACAGGGACACCACGTCAATGTAGCGCATGTCTTCCACCGACTCGTTCACCAACAGTTGGATGGCATTGGTTCTCCCGCCGAAGAAAGCGTTGCGGGGCATCAGAGGTTCGGGAGCGGGCCATTGCTGATCTTCCAAGCCTTGTAA
Organism: Patella depressa; assembly: GCA_948474765.1. NCBI lineage: Eukaryota > Metazoa > Mollusca > Gastropoda > Patellidae > Patella > Patella depressa. Next base: position 1,487,260 of record CAOLEZ010000005.1, on the reverse strand, counting down.
AAATTCGTTCATCTCGGGATCGTGGCGTCGTTCTTCCTCCATCTCACACTCCCACATGACGCGGATGGTCTGCATACCGTACTGTTCCTGGAGTCGACGGTGACGCTCTTGGGTCTTCTGGTACAAGTCCCTCATACTGCGAGATGGATCGTAGGGATGTTTATGCTGAAGGTCTTGGACGGGACCCGGATAACATTTGGGACAACCGTGAAAGGCACACCCGTGAAACTCGTACACCGTACCTGTGGTCGTGTCCATACCATCTAAACTATAAGGGCCAACTCGGCATTCACTACCGTTGCGGGCGTGTCGAATGTTGGGTGGTGGCGTCTGGTTTCGGAAAGCTGCCATGGTCTGTTGATGTTGTTCCCATTCCAACCATCGAAGGGCTTTGTTGGACTGTTGTCGAGGCTGGAAGCGGTGCCAGTCCTTACCAGGTTTCGGCTCTTGCATCAGGGCTCGAGGAATGACGACGAGGGTGTCTTTTTTGAGGTAGTGCGTGCGTAACACGCGACTGCAGGCAGAGGCCAGGGTCAAGCTTTTTTCGAAGGGATCGATTCCCGTGTCCATGAGAAATATCTCGCGAAACACACCACAGCATCGGCGGAGGACATCGACGTCACTTTTACAGTAGGCGAGAATTTCCTGACGAAAATCAAAGACGTCGTGACTGTGTTGTTGGTACCACTCGTGAAACTTTTCTCGTTCCGATACACTCATGCCATCCGGATCGTAATCGGTGTCGGGAGGATAGGCGCCCACGTATTCTTCGTTCTCCGGTTTGTTAAAGTGGTGAGGGAAGTAACCTTTCTTGAGTTCTTGCAGGCCAAAGGTCTTGGGCATGTCCCGTAAAGCCATCGGTAGAAAGTTGAGGGAATCGATGAATTTTACCGTACCGACAGTGATCGTCATCGCTTTACCACCACTCATAATCACTTCGGGTTGCGCCACGGAATGTTTGTGCAGCGTCTGTAAAATCAGCAGTCCGTCGTAACCTTTAAAGTTGTGAGCCACGGCAATCACGGGACTCGATTCGTGACTGTCATGTTTCCGACCATCTACCACCGTACCGTGAGCAGCGAGTTGTAAAAACCATTTTCCCACATCGTCCAGCGTGTCTTGGCCTTTAAACACAATTTCTCTTTGGTGATTCCAGTACATGTCACAGTGCTCGCAGGGATCTTGATTGTCGATACAAAAGTGACAACAGGTTTGCAGGACACATAGGTTGGGAATGTGTTCACCGGTATCTTGCTGGCATTCAAAGTCAAAGAAGACGAAACGGGTCAGCGTTGATTTCTGTAGTTTGTCGATTTGGGTCTTCCTGTCTTTATTCATGTCGATGGGTGATTTCAGTGGTTGGATGTAACAAAACTGCTTTTCGGCCGTGTGCCACTCTCGGCAGATGGAACATTCGTATTCTCCGCATCGGTGTTCTTCCAAATTACGCTTGGCCTTGATGACGTCCCACTCTTTTTGACACTTTTTGCATTTCTTCCATCGATGACATATACTGCACTTGGCTCTGGAACGGGTGGCGAGATGGTTGTCGAAACACTGGCGGCTCATAAACACACGATGACAACGATAACACGTCTTTGTGTTGGGATCGGGTGGACAGGGTGGACCCATTGTCTTACATCCTTGACACATGACGTGACATGAATGTTCTTCGGCATGATCGTATCCCACTTGGCAGGTCTCGCAAAAATACGACCTTTCCACAAAAGCGGGCATGGAAGTAACGACGTCGTAATGTCTGTCGTGTAAATACAGGTTCAGATGTTTTGGTGTACCTGTGACGTGTTTTGTTCCCCGATAGATCGCTTTCCCAAAGATGGCCCGAGAGAAAACGTTGAGCTGATAACCTTGCTCTCCCAAATACTTGGCGTACAATTCCCAGGTTTCCATCCCCGTACAGGCTTGCCTGGCTCCACCGACGGCATCGATAAGTGCTTCCGTTTTTCTGGTCTGCCATGTTCGGGGTCCTGTGTTGTTGGTTAATCTCTTCTTCTCTCTTACCCATTCAGGGGTGTCTTGCTTGTTGGCATAATGACGGGCGACGACAATAGCTCGCTGAAAACATAAGTCGTCGGCATTCTTAATGGTGACCAAACATTGCTTTTTCTTTAAATATTCGTCAAAATTAGCGCAGTGTCTCTTTTTCATGTTTGTTCCACCGCTACCTCGGCCATCGGGAGGGGACACGTGACATATACTCATGGACATGCGTTGATCTAATCTAAATTCTTCGTTACTCTGTAACACGGCTGCCACTTTCTGTAACACGTCTTCGGCTTTTAACAAACGATACTCACGAAAGGGTAACCAGATTGGTGATTTGAGGCCTGGGTGACTGATGGCAATTCTAACGTAGTCACTTTCTCTGGCGTCCAAGGTTTGACGAATTTCCTCAATGATGGCCCCAAAGGTGTTGTGTAGTCGTTGTGGCACATCTATGGCTGGAACGTGGGACCAATCTTCAAGAAAATCTATTTCCACACACAGTGATTCGGTCCTAAACAATCGGCTGTATCGTCTATCCACGGGTCGTAATGTAAAACTCATCTTGCTTTGCGCTGATGGTCTGTGCAAACCTATCGCGCCCCGTCCTTTTCATTACACTACGCGATGACGTCATATCTATGCCATTACCACTGTACAATACTTAGCGTCAGCATAAAATGTTACATAGTGTTGTGCAATACTTGAATCCACATCTTTAAGCACGGAGCTGTGATTGCATAACACTTCTCACATGTTGCGCAATTCTCAAATGAATTCGTCCTTATGGTTATAAAGCGGCACACATTTCGTCTCTCATTGTCAGAATGGATGCTCCGGTCGTACGCATCGAATACAACCGCAATGCGGATACTCTCATGTATCTCAGGGGTCACACGCTTGCCGTGATTACCCCTGACGAGATCTTTGTCTTACCTGACGAGGTATTAAAAACACCTCCCAGGAAAAGACCTCCTCCCGAATTAGTGGAGGCCATTAGACGCAACCGACATAAAGTGCGTCGTACCCTCACATTCTAGTGCTTTTATTCGAGTGAGGACAACGGCCCTTTTCAGGGCCCCAAATTTAAATGTATAAAAGAGTTTTTTCCCCGCCCTCTCTTCCCCCCCTTCTTCTTTTTCTTTTTCTTCTTCTTCTTCTTCTCTCTCTCTCTCTCTCTTTTCCCGCGCGCGCGCCCCCCTCTTTGTCGGTCACGCACCTGAATAACCACACCTGTCAGGTCAAAACGAACTAGGTCGTACAAGGTCACGGCGAACTAGGTCACGGCGAACTAGGTCACTCGACCAGGTCACGATGTATTAGGTCACACCGAACTAGGTCACCGCGAACTAGGACAAGGGGTCACTCAGTGCAGGGGTCATCAAGTGCAAATTGCCAGACAAGCGGTACCACTACTCGGTCCTACAATAAAACCTGGAAAATCTAATTTACGACCTGCAGTATGTAGGCGCACATCCCTAATCTTAGGTGGCTTTTCCGGCAATTCATCGTACCGACGATCACAAAGTATGGTGACTTGACTACCAGTATCTAAAACGGTCAAAATTGTCATGTTTTGAACTTTCACATTAAGCTTATACATCGAATCGGAAGATACCCTACGGATAGACGTCGAAGCTAATACGCACGTTTCCTCGATTTTCGCGGAATCGATTGAGTCGATTCTTGGAATGACACCAGTGGTAACGGTATCCAGGAACTTTTGATCACCCCCGGGGTGGTGATATATTGCTCATCACCGACGGTAACGGTGGATTTAGAACCGGCCGAACGGCTAACGGTTCCACTTTCATTTACGCCCGTAGCTTCGCTCGACGTCTCACTTTCTGAAAATAATATCGGCGATGGTAAAGAACAACGGATCAAACGCTCGCCTCCTCGTTCGATCCCTGGTAGTTTAAACCCTGCTCATCATCACGGACAAAACTAACATGTTTCTGTTCCATAGTCGGATTAGGCGTACTCTGTTTTGGGGTTACAAAACTTGGGCACTCTCGTTTGAAGTGACCCAATTTACCACAATGAAAGCATGAGGAATGTTCACGTGACATATTCAAGCTGAGTTTGGAGACACTATCTGAAAGTTCTCCCATTGTTTTTAAAACACCCTCCATTTTATTGTCGGATTTAATGGCTCGCTCTTCTAAACTCTGAAGTCGAGAGTCTATATTAGAAGACTTGGGTGAACTGCTTTCTTTTGCAGTTACATTGACAGACCTTACCCTCGGAGGTTCATATTCCCTAACTGGGCTGCGCGTTTCTCTGCGGGAATTTCGACCGTAAATCGCAATATTATTATGATTGTACCACTTAATAGATTGAATGGCGTCACCCAGAGTTTTCGGGCGCATATTACAGGCGTACTGTCCAGCTTCTTTATCTATACTACCGTGACAAAATCTCAAGACAACTTGACTAGTTATATGTTCATCGGAACAATCTCTAAAGGCCCGTGAAGCAACAGATAGAACACGGTCTGCCCAATCGTTAGTATTTTCCCCATTATTCTGGCGTAAATTATAAAACTGGGTCATCGCCGACTCGGCCAATTCTTGATTACCAAATCGTTTTTCCAATTTGCTTAAAAGTTCAAAAAATGACAATTCATTATATCTTTCTGCCATTACACAATAGTAATCACTGGCTTTCCCTTCAAGGCAAAAGCATAATTGATCCTTGCTTTCAGAATCGCCCCATTCCTGTAGCAAAGCGTAACGCGTAAATTTGCTAGAAAATGCCTGCCAACTTGTCGAACCATCATAGGACAATGACTTAGGTGGGAATGAGACCCTTCGACGACGGTCATCTGGAGGCGAATTTGTGTAAGTCCGACCAGACTGGTTAAATTCAGAATTGTTTCCAGACGATGTGGTTTGACGACGTTGATGGGCTCCGCCATTACCCGTAGGCAATCGGGTCGAAGGAGAATTATTACCATTCGAACTCCCATTAGGTTGCCTACCCTCTACTTCCTCTGTGCCTAAGAGCAAAAATACTGAGGCGGATAAACTCAGTATCTCCGGAATCTGTTCTAATTCCTCCCTATCAATAACGCCCATAGCCTCTCTAGCGTCACATATTTTTTCGGCAGCTATTTGACTGACCCCAATGTCACATAACTGTTCATATGAACAATTGTTAACATTTATTTTATAAGGCATATTGTCCCTTTAAATAATTCTTAAACAATTAAATAGAACCTATTAAAATACAACTAATAATTACTAGGGTGTAACTCACTTATCGTCTGGTGATAATTTGTTGACAAAATTAATACAAGTTATACAACGTGTAATACGTCAGGTACTGACTGGCTAGTGGCACGTGCAGTCGCTACACACGTGCGTTAAGTAAACAAATTTACAAAAAGGTGTTAATGAGTTGTGTTTGGACCTGCGAGACACGCTCACAAACGCAACCCTTCACACTTAGATTCACAAAACAAAACAATAAAGTAAACAATCTTTATTTTAACCTATGAATAAAAAATAATTTATTATAACTTTCCTCCCCCGTTTATTAACGAAAAAGAATTAGTAATTAAATAGTACTCGTTTATCAATACTACCAAATTATTGTGTCGAGTGTATGTATTATATTTACTCCAAGTCCCACTTGGAATCCTAAGGCGAGTCCGCAACGTATCAAACAACTATGTAATTACCTTGTAGCATCTATCTGAAAACTGTAGGCCGACTCGTTGGTTGACGACTGTTTATATCAATCTGTTTCACAGAGAATTACTTACGAATTATCTCTGTAACGGATGCCTGTCCAAAACACGTGCGTTGACTGCACGTCTCGTAGTCATTGGCTCAACGGCTCGTGCAATGTTTACTTAACACCTAACTGCTTCGGGCAAAATGATGCATTTTACTCATTTTAATACCCATTTACACTAAATATGAAATATTTTTTAACTACAAATACTTCAATCGTCTTTACTTATTTTTCTTTTACCTCAAAAAAATGTTTGAGAATTTAATTTGTCGGAGTAAAAAAGTTAATATGCCGTACTCATTAAGCCTCGTCGATGTCATGCTTATCAGTGATTGTAGCGACCAAGCGAATATTTACTGCGGGATCAGTTTGTGTTTATATCCTCACGGCGGAGGGATCCATTCAATGTGATGGGGCATAGCCTCGCCCATCCGGACCAATACCGGAAATACGGTGAAAAACCACAACAATATGCAGGGGCGGATCCAGGATTTTCAGAAAGAGGGAGCGTGCTGCACCAGCTTGGGAGTGCGAAGCCCGGGACCGTGATTTTTGAGTGTAAAAAATGCCCACAAGGACTAATTTCGTACTAGTACTGTAAATTACGATTTCCAACCTAAACTATTTTCTTTCTCCTTTCTCGCGAGAAACTATGGAGCTAAAAATTGTTCGACGACCTCAAAAAATAGAGGGGGCGTGCGCCGGGTGCGCCCCCCACTGGATCCGCGCCTGATATGAAAGATAATCCAGTCGGGTCTACTCAGGGGCTGTGGTGACTTCAATCATAAGTTAGATTTGTTGCCTATCGTGCTGGAGGACCCGGGCTCGAATTCAGGAGATCGTATCGCAATCGTACTCTTCACAGCGCCCGTCTCCTCCTGTTTAATAGCTTTATTCTTATTTTGAAAGTATGTGTAACAGAATATTCACATACTCGTATAATATACATGTAAATGTTTTTATTTCCATTTTTTATAGGTTATAAAAGTGAAGCCATTCGTATTTACAAATTAACCTCAAATATACAGATCAGATGTTTCTAATTATATGTATGGGAAGTTAAAGAAATTTGTCGACCTACTGTTATCGGCCAAAATAGTCGACTTGTCGGCCAAAATAAACGACCAACCACAAAGATGCATATTCGACGACTCGGCGCAGAACGCCTCACTCGACGACCGACTTCAAGTTAAACTTGACCAACCCCTGGAAGTAAAATTGCAAGAAATACTATAACCTCCAATATAAATATGAAATAAAGCATATAATTTGTGTTGTTTATTTCCCATTGTTGCAACTGGAATGTTTCGTTTCCCCAGATGTACGTGACAGGACTTAGGGTCGCTTGTCAAACCTCGTGGATTTTCTGCGGATTCCTCCAACGGCCTAAGACCCTTCGCGCAAGGGAATTATTGAAATAAAATTGTTGGTCCCGAAATGACCTGGTTTGTGTCGATTGGGCGTTAAACCCTATCTCCCCCACACAGGACAGAAAAGTGCTAGTAGGAAGTTACCCCCCCCCCCCCCCGTTTCATTTCTAATTGAAAGTAGGGTATCTTTAATGTCATACACGGAAGTGTTATTTTGACGAGCACGTCAACAGATTGCTAAAAACTCAAATTTTACCCGCTATATTGATCGAGAGAATATCCCAGAATTCCCCCAAGAAAAACCCTATTCCATGTTTTCTTATGGGGAAATAAAAACCTGCAGTGAAAGAATAACCCGGTTCGGGTTTAAAGAAAAACTTCAGAAGAATAACCCCAATTTCCCCTATATATATTCAAAGCCGCCCTCGACTTTAAGATCGTGAGTTATTCCGAGCATAGAATTTGCCCCAAAGATCAAAGAGATTTACCGTTATAGGTTTATAAAAGCAGTTAATTTCTCGGACGCTTGGCGATAGGGGAGACGACTCGGGAAACCTATGTTTGGGGTGGTAGGGGCCTGGGGCCAATCGAGTTTTTTGACACGGCGTTGCCATTTTGATGACCCGATAAAGCCGAATGTGCGGGTGACCAACAAATGGCACAACAATGAACCATCCTATACATTCCAGTCTATTACACAAATTGTGATTAAAGTTTTGACAAATCTCCCGACCATCCGGCACGAATGGACCTCTATTACGCGTTGATAGATGATTAATATGCGAATTTTGAGGCACGGGTGATCGGTATGGATAGAGTTTAGTTTGGTATATGGGATGGCTGTAATATTTGCTTCCTGAAAAGCTCTAGCTGTTGAGAGTAGTCCCATTTTGGGAAAAGTTGGAATTCTCCGAGATCCTGATTGTTTTTCACGGTACTCTTTATCGTAAAGTAAAACTGAATAGCAACGATATTTTGATGACAAACGATGTCATACTCCGCGCAGTGTTGCGTTTGATTAGAGGTAATCCTACTACACACTGCTATTATGAGTGGATATTGTTGTTTTAAATTTTGATTGGTCAGTAGTCCATCTACCAACCAATCACTGTTTAAAACGAGTGCCAATATTGGACCAAATATGTTTACATAACGTTACGTCATGGCTCACGATTTTATTATGCCTAATTAACCCGTGCATAGCAGAATACTGCAGTAAAACTAATTGCGTGACAAACGAGGCTATCAAATCGAATGAAATGTAAACAATACTGTTTGGAAACGAACATACTTTCACCGTTTTTAATACCTTAAATCACTGTCCAAAGTTTTAGCGAATACCCAGATCCAACGAAGGACTGTCATGTTGCTGTACTTAAGTGATAGCTTTCATTGAAAGGAAAGAATAGGCACACTCCAGCATAAGGCATAAGTTCAAGAAACAGACGCTATTCCAGCAATGGCCAGAGAGGGATTTCTCGGGCCATTGCTTCAGGAATATGAAACGATGTATATTTGCAGTATATTTTAGGTAAGAGACGATATCTTCCTGTCCTGCCTAAATTCTAATATCGTCTTGAATATATTTCTTTCGTAGAACCGCAGACCACCACTCGAACCCGTTCTGTTGTTTACTCCTACGCCCTATTTCATGGTATTTTACAACAGCTGTTATTACATTATTTGTTAGCAATAAAATTAAATAAAACATATAAATCGGTTTCACAGAGCAATGCAACTTACTGGTGGTTTTGCGTACTGCGGTCAACTGCACCGTGAGCGAGCTTCACATTATATCGTCTGCTACAACGCAGTAGGCCTATATTATCATCAATCAAACGAAAAAAAAAATAGTTTAGACATGATTTGAAATCGGTAATTCATTACGACTGCTACACGCAACTTACAAAAATAGGTTGCCAGGCAACGAAACATACGCCCACACAGCAGCCAAATCGTCCGGGCAGTCAACAAGAGTTGTCGCATATTAAGGAATTATCAGAAAATCATTAGAATTTGTTTGGTTTTTATAATCAAACGTTTTTTTTAAATCAGATAATAATTGTGACCTCCAGAGGGACCACAAGCTAAAAAGGGTGATTTTTCGTACAATCAGGGGCCATAATTCAGGAAGTAATGACCCGATGGGCACAAATATCGAAAGGAACCAAGATCTTTGGGTTATAAACATACATGTCAAGTTTCATCAAAATCGGTTCAAAATTGTGACCTCTATAGGGTCCACAACCTTGATATAACATGTTTTCACACTATTCGTGTACAAACGACGGCCATTTTGTCCGTCAATTCTAGTCCGATTTTCACGTAATTCAAACTCTCTCTTCATTACCATGTAACGGTGATATAGTCAAAAGTTTTTTTAAATCGGATAATAATTTTGACCTCCAGAGGGACCAAAAGCTAACAAAAGCGATTTTTTGGACAATCCGGGGACATAATTCAGGAAGTTATGATCCAATGGGTGCAAATATCGAAAGGAACCAAGATCTTTGGGTTATAAACATACATGTCAAGTTTCATCAAAATCGGTTCAAAATTATGACCTCTATAAGGTCCACAACCTTTATATAACATATTTTCACACTATTCGCATACAAACGGCGGCCATTTTGTCCGTCAATTTTGGTCCGATTTTCCCAAATTCAAACTCAACCTTCATAACCAAACGTTTTTTTTTAAATCGGATAACAATTTTGACCTCCAGAGGGACCACAAGCTAAAAAGGGCGATTTTTTGGACAATCAGGGGCCATAATTGAGGAAGTTACGATCCGATGGACGCAAATATCGAAAGGAACCAAGACCTTTGGGTTATAGACATACATGTCAAGTTTCATCAAAATTGGTTCAAAATTGTGACCTCTATAAGGTCCACAACCTTGATATAACATATTTTCACACTATTCGCGTACAAACGGCGGCCATTTTGTCCGTCAATTTTGGTCCGATTTTCATGAAATTCGAACTCAACCTTCGTAACCATGGGACGGTGATATAATCAAACGATTTTTTAAATCCGATAACAATTTTGACCTTCAGAGGGACCACAAGCTAAAAAGGGCAATTTTTCGGACAATCAGGGGCCATAATTCAGGAAGTTATGATCCGATGGGCGCAAATATCGAAAGGAACCAAGATCTTTGGGATATAAACATACATGTCAAGTTTCATCAAAATCGGTTCAAAATTGTGACCTCTATAAGGTCCACAACCTTGATATAACATATTTTCACACTATTCGCGTACAAACGGCGGCCATTTTGTCCGTCAATTTTGGTCCGATTTTCACGAAATTCGAACTCAACCTTCATAACCATGGAACGGTGATATAATCAAACGATTTTTTAAATCGGATAACAATTGTGACCTCCAGAGGGACCACAAGTTAAAAGGGGCGATTTTTCGGACAATCAGGGGCCATAATTCAGGAAGTTACGATCCGATGGGCGCAAATATCGAAAGGAACCAAGATCTTTGGGTTATAAACATACATGTCAAGTTTCATCCAAATCGGTTCAAAATTGTGACCTCTACGCTGTTCACAAGCTAAAAAACGTGATTTTTCGTACAATCAGGGGCCATAACCCATGAAGTTACAGTCCGATACATGCCAATATCGAAAGGAACCGAGATCTTATGGTGATAAACCTATATTTTAAGTTTAATTGAAATCGGATAAAAATTGTGACCTGTAGACTGTTCACAAAAAAATGTGGACGGACGGACGGACGGACAGGGGCGACGACAATATACGTCCACATAAAAATGTGGGCGTATAAAATGACTGGCATTCTAGAAAACCCCGCATTTACCATGTTAAGATATGGGAAGATAAAGGCCAGGCTAAAAATAGACAACGGTACGTCACACATAAAAGTTCCTATTTGAAATGAATTCCGGCAGTCTTTTAAATGAATACACCTACAGCGCCTTCATCTGACATGTGGAGAGATCAAAATAGTTATTCTTTATATTATAACGCAGTCGTATTAAATATATGTGTTTTGAGGGAGGAACCGGGGGTTTTCAATTCCAATTACCCCCAAGTACCACAAGGATTTCCAGTCAGCAAATTCGGTCGATGGTTGGGTTAAAATTTGGAAATAGTTTGTTTGACGTAAATAAAAAAACGCACTAACTCAAATTTCCTGAAATCGTTTTTTGTCTATTTTGTTTATTTTCCCCGAACTTCAAATCTGACAGCTGAAATCAAAACTTTATTGAGATTTTTCTTCAATAGCAATCCCCTAAACAACCTGTTGACCTCTCTTAGCGAGTAAGGTCATCAACTTCAGGTTAAAGGTCAACGACTGATGTCATCGACTGAAAACATAAACGACTGCTACAGTAGTACACGCAACTTACAAAAAGACTGGCATTCTAGAATATGTTTTCTATAAAGAGAAAAAAAAGGAAAACCCCGCATTTACCATGTTAAGATATGGGAAGATAAAGGCCAGGCTAAAAAAAGACAACGGTACGTCACACATAAAAGTTCCTATTTGAAATGAATTCCGGCAGTCTTTTAAATGAATACACCTACAGCGCCTTCATCTGGCATGTGGAGAGATCAAAATAGTTATTCTTTATATTATAACGCAGTCGTATTAAATGTGTTTTGAGGGAGGAACCGGGGGTTTTCAATTCCAATTACCCCTAAGTACCACAAGGATTTCCTGTCAGCAAATTCGGTCGATGGTTGGGTTAAAATTTGGGAATAGTTTGTTTGACGTAAATAAAAAAACGCACTAACTCAAATTTCCTGAAATCGTTTTTTGTCTATTTTGTTTATTTTCCCCGAACTTCAAATCTGACAGCTGTAATCAAAACTTTATTGAGATTTTTCTTCAATAGCAATCCCCTAAACAACCTGTTGACCTCTCTTAGCGAGTAAGGTCATCAACTTCAGGTTAAAGGTCAACGACTGATGTCATCGACTGAAAACATAAACAATGGCCGTGCTAGAAACAGCTAGTGTTTAGTCTGTGTCCCATGCTTCATGATACAGCGAGCACCTGCAAACCATCCCGCCATCCACCCACCCCCATTACTGAAGGAGTCAGACGCTCTGTAGGGAAGAGGTGGGGAAGGTCTTATCATTCTAAACATCAGTCAAATAGCTCAGTCAAATAATCCAGTCGAATAATTCAGTCGTATAGTTCAGTCCTATACTTCAGTCGTATAGTTCAGTCGTATAACTCAGTCGTATAAGTCAGTCGTATAGTTCAGTCGTATAAACCAGTCGTATAATCCAGTCGTATACTTCAGTCGAATAATCCAGTCGAATAAACCAGTCGTATAATCCAGTCGTATAAACCAGTCGAATAATCCAGTCGTATAAACCAGTCGAATAAACAAGTCGCTCAATATAAGCAGCGGTGGCAGTGAATTGAACTAAGATTATATTTTATCAATTCATGCTCGTAGCCATAGCTGAAGGAGCCGGGGGCATGGGGTAGAGGCCGGGGGCCTTCCCAACTAGTTTCAAGTTCAATTTTACGGGCAAAAGTAGTTTGATAAGTAAGGTATTCAGGCCATAGCTAAGCCATAACTGAAAGAGAGAGAGGGAGAGAGGAATGGGGATTAACATCCACTCGACACAAAGTATGTCATTTCGGGACTAACATATGGTTTTTAATTTTATTTCATTAATTCGCTTGCACGTTGGAGGACACCAGAGGACCCATGAGAAAATCCACGAAGTTGGTCAGGCGACCCTTCTCCTTGCCACGTACAACCGGAGATTCGAAACCACGCCAGTTGACTCAATGACAGGCTTCATGATACAGAGAGAGAGAGAGAGATGAATGGGGTTTAACGTCCACTCGACACAAAGTGTGTCACTTCGGGACTAACATATGGTTTTTGATTTTATTTCAATAATTCGCTTGCGCGTAGGGGTCTTTAGCAGTTTGAGGACACCGGAGGACCCGTAGAAAATCCACGAAGTTGGTCAGGCGACCCTTCTCCTTGTCACGTACAACCAGGGATTGGAAACCATGCCAGTTGACTCAATTACAGGCACCATGATACGGCAAGCACATGGAAACCATTCGGTCATCAACTCCCACCCCCACCCATAAATGAAAGAGTCTGAAGCTCGGTAGGGAAGGGGGAGGGGGTGGCGGAGGTTTTCATTAGTCTTAACATCAGTCGTATAATTCAGTCATATAACTCAGTCGTATAAGTAAGGTATTCAGACCATAGCTAAGCTATAACTGAAAGAGAGAAAGAGAGAGAGAGGGAGAGGGGAATGGGGTTTATCGTCCACTCGACACAAAGTATGTCATTTCGGGAATAACATATGATTTTTAATTTTATTTCAATAATTTGCTTGCGCGTAGGGGTCTTAAGCAGTTGGAGGAAACAGGAGGACCCGGAGAAAATCCACGAAGTTGGTCAGGCGACCCTTCTCCTTGTCACGTACAACCAGGGATTCGAAACCACGCCAGTTGACTCAATGACAGGCTTCATGATACAGCAAGCACATGGAAACCGTTTGGCCATAAACTCCCACCCCCAACCCATAAATGAAGGAGTCAGAAGCTCGATAGGGAAGGGGGAGGGGGTGGTTTTCATTAGTCTTAACATCAGTCGTATAGTTCAGTCGAATAATCCAGTCGAATAAACCAGTTGTATAATCCAGTCGTACAAACCAGTCGAATAACTCAGTCGTATAAACCAGTCGAATAAACAAGTCGCTCAATATAAGCAACGGTGGCAGTGAACTAAGATAATATTTTATCAATTCATGCTCGTAGCCATAGCTGAAGGAGCCGGGGGCACGGGGTAGAGTTCGGGGGTCAGGGGCCTTCCCAACTAGTTTCAAGTTCGATTTTACGGGCAAAAGTAGTTGGCCAAGTAAGGTATTCAGACCATAGCTAAGCTATAACTGAAAGAGAGAGAGAGGGAATGGGGTTTAAAGTCCACTCAACACAAAGTATGTCATTTCGGGACTAAGAGAGAGAGAAAGAGAGAGAGGAATTATGGTGGCTGTTAGCGGCCATTCTACATCGTCGACTTGTCGGGTTGTGAAGGCGACAAGTCGCGGCACGACAAAGCGAAATAATTGCATTTCGTCGACTTGTCGCTTTGTCGGGTATGTGAAGGCGACAAAGCGACAAGTCGACAAAATCAACCCGACAACGCGACAAACTAACCCGACAATCGTCGCCCTCATTTTGTCGACTTGTCGGGTCAATTTTGTCGACTTGTCGCCTTCGACTTATTCACAACCCGACAAGTCGACGAAATGCAATTATTTCACTTTGTCGACTTGTCGCCTTCACAACCCGACAAGTCGACAAGCCGCCGAAATGCAATTATTTCGCTTTGTCGACTTGTCGCTTTGTCGCCTTGGAAGTCAATCACTGCGCATGATCGAGCAGTCTTCGGTTAAGTATGAAAGCCCAATCTCGACGAGGCGAGGGTGCGTTTATTCAACATTTGGTTTAGTTTTGCTACACCTGACCATTACACAAATAGGATTGAAAAATTCATGTGGTTAAATTTGCATTTAACGACCCATAAAATTATATGATAGAATTTGTAAATTATGCAATTTAAATAACGTTGAAGACGAATATCATTTTTTACTTTATATAAAGAACAGCTTATTCCTTTTTATTATAGAAATCACCCTTCACTCCAAAAATTTATAGACATTATGTCTTCCACATCACCAGTTATTTTAAACTCGTTAGCAAAATATATACATTTATAATTTATTAAACGTCATTCTTTTCTTGACGCTATTCTTCCCTAGAACTTTCATTCTTTTCTAACTTATTTTGTACTATTTGTATCATTAACACTTTTACATATTTACAAATTTATTCATTGTATTTGCTATAAGTAACTTTCAGCAATAAAGAATTACTTACCTACTTAATATACTATTTTGTTAATTACAAATCATATTGTTTATAGTTAAAACTTATATACTTTTAATAAACAAAAACAAACATTTTGGGGACAGACCACGTTTATTTAAACTATGACTATCGCCATTGAAGAGACGACCATTGTAAAGATCGGTCGCATTATTTCTGTTACCTCTTTTTTTTTTTTTTTTTTTTTTTTATCAAATCATTTTTAGTGAAGCCTGTACCATAACAGGCCCGGGACTGTACAGCGCAGTGGACGCTTACGGCTGGCCCCCGGATCCATTCACTTGATTTGATGTTTTCCGCAGGTTAATCTTATAGGTTTTTTGTTTTTCGTGTAGTGCGGTCCCCCTGCACTTACTATTAGTTTATCAACCAATGTACTTTTCTGCATCAATGAAGACAGGCATATGTTATGTCGTGTAGGCCTATTACGGGGTAAATTCTGTCAAGACAGCGGCGATACGGCCGGGGTACTTTTTTCTGCCAACATATTATTTTAAACTATTTTTCGACACCAATGCAGTGTGCTATTAAGGAAAGTTTGCCCAGACACCAACTCCACGGCCTACGCTTATTTGAAACAATTCCAACGGAAAAAGCTTTAGTGCATTCTGTAAAGGAAACTTGCCTATAAACATCCTAAGAAGAAAGGATTTAAATTTTAAATATTTTTTAATGTAGCAAAGCTAGCATATTCTATTCTCAATTACCATAGGTATTTTGAAAGCATAAAATACATATAATTTTATGGGTCGTTAAATGCAAATTTAACCACATGAATTTTTCAATCCTATTTGTGTAATGGTCAGGTGTAGCAAAACTAAACCAAATGTTGAATAAACGCACCCTCGCCTCGTCGAGATTGGGCTTCCATACTTAACCGAAGACTGCTCGATCATGCGTATTGATTGACTTCCCAGGCGACAAAGCGACAAGTCGACAAAGCGAAATAATTGCATTTCGGCGGCTTGTCGACTTGTCGGGTTGTGAAGGCAACAAAGCAACAAGTCGACAAAGCGAAATAATTGCATTTCGGCGACTTGTCGACTTGTTGCTTTGTCGGGTTGTGAATAAGTCGAAGGCGACAAAGCGACAAGTCGACAAAATTGACCCGACAAGTCGACAAAATGAGGGCGACGATTGTCGGGTTAGTTTGTCGCGTTGTCGGGTTGATTTTGTCGACTTGTTGCTTTGTCGCCTTCACAACCCGAAAAAGCGACAAGTCGACGAAATGCAATTATTTCGCTTTGTCGTGCCGCGACTTGTCGCCTTCACAACCCGACAAGTCGACGATGTAGAATGGCCGCTAACAGCCACCATAGGAATGGGGTTTAACGTCCACTCAACACAAAGTATGTCATTTCGGGACTAACATACAAAAATAAAGCCAAGGTTTCAATTAAATAAATTAATATGTTGATTGATTTCACCATCAGTTTCCCGTTTGTTTACATTGGTTTTCAGAATTACTTACGAATTATCTCTGTCACACATTACTGTCTACAACATGTGCATTGACTTCACGTGCCGTCAGTCATTGGCTAAACGGCTTGTGCATTGTTTACATAACACCTAACTGCTTCGGGCAAAATGGCGCGTTTTACTCATTTTAATACCCATTTACACTAAATAGGAAATATTTTTTAATTACAAATGCTTCAAACCTCTTTATTTATTTTTCTTATACTTCAAAAAAATGTTTGAGAATTTAATTTGTCGGAGTAAAAAAGTTAATATGCCGTACTCATTAAGCCTCGTCGATGTCATGCTTATCAGTGATTGTAGCCGCCAAGCGAATATTCACTGCGGGATCAGTTTGAAATTGGGAACCTATTCGGCTAGCGACCTATTCGACCGATCGAGCTGCAACCTGTTCGTTGGAAACCTATTTAGAATAAAGACAACAGTCGCCTTAACTCATCTATTTATCAACCAATAAAATCCAACGTTATGTCTATTAAATGAAAGTAGAATATATTATTTTTTATCCATTCCTTTAGCTCAGAATAGAAGTGTAATTTCGTCATTATCTTACAGCTGGATCGGTCGAATAGGTCGCTAGCCAAATGGGTCGCCAATTTGTGTTCGGTATGGGCACAGCCATGTTTCATCCGGGACTTTTAAAGTAGTTCCAATATGGCGGAATTCGTCATACGGACACAGATGGTAAACGTTTTTTACCGTCCACCGGAGCCTGGTCTTATGACGTCATATGTGGATTGTGGGTTAGGATAAGGGTTAGGCTTGGCCCAGTGTTAGGGTTAGGGCTAGCCCTGTCTACATCTCGAGACTGTGACGAAATCTGCAGGCGACAGCCCTTATCCTAACCCTTATCCTAACCCACAATCCTTATATGACGTCATAAGACCAGGCTCCGGTGGACGGTAAAAAATGCTTACCGACACAGATCACTAAATATTTCGGTAAGCATTTTTTACCGTCCACCGGAGCCTGGTCTTATGACGTCATATGTGGATTGTGGGTTAGGATGTGGGTTAGGATAAGGGTTAGGATAAGGGCTGTGGTCTGCAGATTTCGTCACAGTCTCGAGATGTAGACAGGGCTAGCCCTAACCCTAACCCTGGGCCAAGCCTAACCCTTATCCTAACCCACAATCCACATTTTTAGTCTTTCTCTCCCTTTCCCTTTTTCCCCCTTTTGCATGGTGATTTTTGTTTACTTTTTGGTGTAGAATCGAAGAAAAGGGTTTGAAAATACATTTTCTGCCAGGTTTTGGCGAATATTCATGATTTTGAGGCGGAAGGATACAAGATTTGTGAGGTTGGTTACGTTGAAAGGGGGGCTGAAAATTGCCTGGTTAGCTGTCTCTACTTCCAGCTTGTGTATCTCAAGTTTTTCATGAAGAACCTCATACATGCTTTTGGGCAAGAGTTTGCCACATGTTGCTCCATCTGTGGCAGAAAGCGTTCTACCCAACAAATATTTGGGAAAAAGTTACAGCCGGTCTAAGAGACGAGAATTAACATTGAAGTCAATGGGGAAATAATTAGTGATCTGTGGCCTGCTTATTGGCTGAGAAGTGTGAAGTCACCGGAAGTACCAATTCCGCCATGTTTAACCTCGCAAAACATTTGTTTCTACCGTTGACGTAATGTTATTTACCTCAAGTAAACTTCGATAATATTAATACCGTTATAAGTTTTTAAAATAATCCTAACTTTTCAAAATTAATAACAAGTTGTCCTGAATGAAATGTGCCGACAGTTTTTGAAAATAAAATAATGTATAACGTGAAATTACTGTTTTACGTGGGCATACCTTGGTCTTTCTTTACATTCATCATAATCATGGTTGCATGGTAAATAGACGTAAATTAGGCCTATTATTTTAATGAAACTTTTCACATTATAAAGGAAGGGATGTGGTGAATTCTTCACGGTTGAAAACAAAAGCAAATAAATACAGATCGGATTTATAGATTAATAGGCCTATCATAAGGCTAACTACAAGAGTCATAATCATAATCATATTTATGTATTTTAATATAGTCTAGTTCTTCAAGTTTTCTTTTCTTTTTTTTCCTTGGTTTTTTTTTTGTTATATATATTTTATCCTTTTTATACGACCACATATTGTCGTCGCCCCCGTCCGTCCGTCGGTCCGTCGGTCCGTCGGTCCGGCGTCCACAATTGCTTGTGGACGCTCTACAGGCTAAAGTTAATATCCGATTGACTTTAAATTTATACACAGTGTTCAAGGTCATGAGACGAAGAAGCCTATTGTTTTTCAGCGATTTCCGATAATAACTACCAGAGTTATGGCCCTTGATCACTTCAAAAAATCTTGTGGACGCTCTAGAGGCCAAAATTAATATCCGATTGACTTTAAATTTATACACAGCGTTTAAGGTCATGAGACGAAGAAGCCTATTGTTTTTCAGCGATTTCCGATAATAACTACCGGAGTTATGGCCCTTGATCACTTCAAAAAATCTTGTGGACGCTCTAGAGGCCAAAGTTAATATCCGATTGACTTCAAATTTATACACAGTGTTTAAGGTCATAAGACAAAGACGCCTATTGATTTTCAGCGATTTCCGATAATTAGTGCCAGAGTTATGGCCCTTGATCACTTCAAAAAATCTTGTGGAGGCTCTAGAGGCCAAAGTTAATATCCGATTGACTTTAAATTTATACACAGTGTTTAAGGTCATAAGACGAAGATGCCTATTGATTTTCAGCGATTTCCGATAATTAGTGCCAGAGTTATGGCCCTTGATCACCCCAAAAAATCTTGTGGACGCTCTAGAGGCCAAAGTTAATATCCGATTGACTTTAGATTTATACACAGTGTTTAAGGTCATGAGACGAAGAAGCCTATTGATTTTCAGCAATTTCCGATAATTAGTGCCAGAGTTATGGCCCTTGATCTCTTTAAAAAATCATGTGGACGGTCTAAAGGTCAAAGTTAATATCCGATTGACTTTAAATTTATACACAGTGTTTAAGGTCATAAGACGAAGAATCCTATTGATTTTCAGTGATTTCCAATAATTAGTGCCAGAGTTATGGCCCTTGATCACTTCAAAAAATCTTGTGGAGGCTCTAGAGGCCAAAGTTAATATCCGATTGACTTTAAATTTATACACAGTGTTTAAGGTCATAAGACGAAGATGCCTATTGATTTTCAGCGATTTCCGATAATTAGTGCCAGAGTTATGGCCCTTGATCACCTCAAAAAATCTTGTGGACGCTCTAGAGACCAAAGTTAATATCCGATTGACTTTAGATTTATACATAGAGTTTAAGGTGTTGAAACGAACAAGTATTTTGATTTTCAATGAATTTAGATAACTGAACAGCTAAATCCATGATATTAAATGTTTCATGTATATACTAATTGTTAGCGTGGGGTAAAACTTTATAAAAAGCAATCAAATTCTAATGATTTTCTGATAATTACATAATGAGTTGTTACTCTTAATCAGTTCTTAGTGTATTACAAATGTTTCATTACCGAAAAAAGTAAAAATATGCGACAACCCTTGTTGTCTGCCCGGACGACTTACCTGCTGTGGGCGTATGTTTCGTTGCCTGGCAACCTATCTTTATATTTATTCATTTGCTATTAACTTTGATTTAAAGAGTGAGAGCAAAAAAGAAATTGGATACATATTTAGGCCTATATATGAATAGCCTTTTTAAAAATTAAATAAATAAATAATAATCACTACATCCGGGCTGTGATTTTTTCGTCTAGAATTAACTGTGAAATTACAGAATAATCTATAATAATATAGGCCTATTTGTATTTTTAAAGAATAAATTTGGACAGTGATGAGTGAATAAACAGTGAAAATACAAAATTGTAAAGTGTAGAAAAGAAAATGTGATATAGGTAGGACTATGAAATAAGTAAGATTCTTTTAAGAAGAAAATAGGATGTAGGCCTGCCAAAGCTATGGAAGTTTTTTTTTTTATCATACAATTACCTCATGTAGGTTATCCTTAAACTTTTAAAAAATATTAGAGAATACAAAATAGAAAAAAAAAATTCTTTCTTGTTATATGTATGTATATTGATTATATTTCATTCATTTTTATTTTTTTCCCTTTTTGTTTGTTTAAACATCAGCGAAAAACAGAAGTTATAAAAGAAGATAGACACATATCATAAACACATGGGCCTATAATTCTTTTATTATGTGAATAGCCTATAATTTTTAAAATAAAGACTTTAAAATTACAAATTATTCTGTCCAAAATGCCAATGAAATAACTTACTAACATCAAATCTTAGTTTCCCCCCCTCTAAAATTATCTGTGAAATTACAGAAAAGTAAAGACGAAAATGGTATATAATGTAGGCCTGTATATTGATGAAAATATAAATTTTGAATATTTTTTTTTTAATAAACAGTGAAAAAACCGAATTTAAAATTTTGATATACTTGTAGGCCCCAAAAATATATTGATATAATGTAATCCTATTGTTTATTGCAAATAAATTTGTGCTTTTATTCTCTCTGAAATTACCATTGAAAAACAACATTATAAATAGTAAAGGTGAGAATGTGAATGTGATATAGGCCTATAATATAAGTATTTATTTGTTTTAAAAAATAGGATATAGGTCAAAACTCTTAAGTATTTTTTTTTAAAAAATGATATAGGCCTATAATTTATAATATAAGTAATTTTTAAAAAAAATGACATAGGCCTATAATATAAGTAATTTATTTAAAAAAAAAAAAAGATAGGTCTATGCAATTGACTGGTGTTTATTCATATATAGACCAAATAAAGAAAAATAATTTATTACAGGCCTATATTATATCTTTGAACGTTTCTAAAATTGCTAGAAATCAGACAAAAATATATGCCTATATGTGAATAGCCCAGGTTTTTTTAAAAAAAAAAAATAAAGACTCTAAAATTACAGATTATACTGACCACAAGACGAAAGAAAAAAAAATAACTGGACAATACATGAGTTTTTTTCCCTCCAAAATTAACTGTGAAAATGGTGTAAGGCCTATAAACATGTATTTCTAAGTCCTTAGATGGATTCATAACTTAAAGGGCCAATCCCGATAACTTTTTTGGGAATAAAACTGCTTAATTTTGTGTTAAAATCCCTTATATCCCATTACCTAAGGCCGACCAACTAACCCGATATTTGTGATATGCTTGTAAATAACTTAAACCTGACAGTCTTCATCTGGAAATGGAGACCGTTGTATTATACAGTATCTGGATAAAACCAGCCTTTTTTCTATAATAATGATATGTAGGTGAAATTTACCTTTTGTTATCAAGTACAGTACATGGGTCATTCACTGTATAGACCTCTCAAGAAACGGGAATCGATTATTAGGTCACCCAATCGAAAAACTGACCCAAAATCTTAAAAGGGTTACGTGTCCGGATAAGCAGTGTTGACGTTAACGTCAAAACGACTCAATATTTTGAGCTGAAACTTTGAGCCAAGGTAAATACACCATGCCTCTATATTTTGGTCCATAAATTTCATAAAGGCTCGGATTTTAATTTTTGAGACTCTGTTCTTATCGGGATTGTCCCTTTAATTAAAATACATCTTTGATGATCCATATCAGTTATTGTTTTTGTTACCTTGTTAATTTGATTTCTTGTCATTATACGGTCACTGTTATCCATATTAATTTGTGTTATTTATCATATTACAGTTACTAAATGCCCTATAAGGATTTTATCTATTTCTAAAGAATAAATTTGGACTGTTTTGTATTTAATTAACATTAAAATACAGAATTTTAAATTGCGTAGAAGAATATGGGATACAGGCTTGTAAAATAAAGTTATGTATTGTATTCCTATATTTAAAAAAAAGAGGAATTTGTACTATTCTCTTTGGAATTAACACTGAAAACACAGAATTGTAAATTGTAAAGGAGAAAACGGGATATAGGCCTAAAATATAAGTAGTGTTTTTAAGGAGAGAGAAATGGGGTTTAACGTCCACTCGACACAAACTAGGTCATTTTGGGACTAACATATTGTTTCATTTTTATTTCAATAATTCGCTTGCGCGTAGGGGTCTTTAGCAGTGGAGGAAACCGGAGTGCCCGGAGGAAACCCACGAGGTTGAGAAAGCGCCCCTATCTCCATGCCACATACGCTCACACCAGGGCTCGAAACCACAGCCGCAAGCCAGAGGTGACCGGCCAGCTAGTGGTCGAAGCGCGGCTCTCTAGACCACTAGGCCATCCCCCCCCCCCCCCCGTGTTTTAAGGACTATGATATAGGCCTATATATATATATAGAGAGAGAGGATCTAGAATTACAGACTATGAAGGTAATAATATTATATAATACAACATAAAATAACTGTTCTTTATATCTTGACCCCTTTTCCCTCTAAAATACTGAATAGTAGAAAAAGAAAATGGGAAAATTATACAAAGATCCTAAAAGGTAAAAAAGAAAGTAGAATAGGGGTTTAGATGTATGTATATATGTAGAAAAAAGCTATAAAATATCAAAATTACATATATTCTAAGGATAAAGATGTGCACACACAAAAAAAAATAGCTGAACAGTATTTAAATTTGAATATTGTAATGCGCCATTGCAAAGACAACGGTAGTGTAAATACGGCTCATACTTTTATTATTTTATCATGGACCCTACATGTCAATAGATATTATGCCCTTTTTTTTTACCAAAGGACATGATACAATCTTGGTATTCATAAATATTTAAAATATAGTAGAAAATTCGGGATGAATACAACTGGCTGATTTCCAAACATTTTTAAAATCCATAATGAAAACAATAATTTAAACAAAAAAAACAAGGGGTGGCATCTTAAATTTTTTTTTTAGTCAGATGATTTTATTTTTTCCAAACCTTACTCAATCATTTATTATTTTCAATTGTGTAGGCCTATAGAAATTGATAAATTCAACGGTATGTTAAAGTTATATTCTGATTTACGGCAAATGTGTGGTTCGCTTCAAAACATTTTATAATGAGAATGTGCACTTTTAAAAATAAAATCAATGTTGTGAATTTATTTTATATAAAGCACCAACAATGTCGTCAACAAAATATAATGTTCTGTTGTTAATGTTTTCGTCGAATTTACTAGTAAACAAAGCGCCTACTTATAGAGGAGACAAGGGACAACGAGTGCTTCTGGGAGGAGCAAGATGCCGGACGGTGGCTTCAAGCAACGTCATTTGTTAATTGCGTCATGAGCTATCCAGTTATTATATAGATCAGTGGCTGTGACTGATAGGCCTTAGTTTTGAAAATATGATGACTAAATTGTCAGAAAATATGTATAAAGTATTTTGACTACAGAAAAACTAAAAAAAAAGTTAAATTTAGAAAAAAAAATCAAAGTTTGGAGAAAAATTGTGATTTCACTGCAAATTTCTCAATTTTCAGTTTTTATTTAATTTCTAACAGTAAAAAAAATATTTCTATGTCCAATTTTGGTGTATTCAGCCTCAGAAAGCATAGATTAAGTGAACAACATTGTAATCTCACCTAATTTTGTCTAAAAATCAGGAATATTCACAAAAAATCTGCAAATTCACCCATTTCGATGTAGAAATGAATGCCTTCATATGCCTACTCAAATTAGTCAAAATTTCTAAAAATGCCCCTTATTTTCATTGCTATTGTAAGTTAGATGGGATCTATAAGTTTGTCAAGTTTAGAAATAGCTGCAGTTTTCCTACAGAAAATTTAAAATTGGCAACACTGAGTTAATAATATACAGCAGATGGGTTTATACAAAATGTTCAAAACAGGGGTTGGCTCAATTTGGCCACCAATTTAGCCAAAAAAAGCATTTTTTTCTTCTTTGAAACATTAAATTCTTGCATTTCCTTCGTGAAGGAAGCAATATCCCAGTCTTTATAGACATTTTTCACCCCACCATTCTGATTACAGAGGCTATAAATGCCCCACTGCACCCTTTTTTATTAATGTGTTTTGAGAGTTTTGATTGCACCTGTGTTGACAATTAAATGATAATAATTGGAATTTGTTGTTGAATTACAGTTAGGAATGTTATTTTACACCAATAAATGGTTATTTTGTACATTTCAAGGATTTCTAATCTTTTTTGTTTAAAGGCAAACTTAGAACCCTGAGACATGTCAGGCCAATAAGACCATACCCTGATACAAAACTGGTGTAGATGTGTAAATGTCAGCTTAAAGGCCAATATTTTCTTATCGAAATCTAGGATTTGTGGTGTTTGTTGCATTTGTGTTACTTATAGAACAGTAAAATGTTAATTTTGATCCTTTTCAGGCCTCTTTTATGATGTCAACTCTGTTATAACTACCATTTTGACTTCATTTTTTCAGGCAATTGATGTAAAGGTCCAGACATCTTGATTCAGCACCAGAATTGCAATAAAGATTTGTATGGTGCCTCTGAGCTTTGAGATATTGATAACATTGAACTTTTTCCAAATTTGTAAAAATTGTGTATTCTGTGACCCTTTTGTTAGAGAGGGGTGGACATAGGCCAATTATGGCATTTGTTTCTTTCAGCAAGGCCTGTTTTAATCATAATTCACATTTATTGCACCTATTTTAGTTTTTATGTTCATATATTAGCCAGGGATGGTAAATCATATCTTTTAGACAGATTCTTTTGGTAATGTTAGCTTTGCAACCAAAGATAGGATTGATTCAGTCATTGACATTTTTAGGGGTTGGGGTTACATGTTTCAGTACAGACCTTTATAATTTCAATCAATGCAACAGTTTTGTGATTTTCCTGTTTGCATATTGTCCAGGGTTTCCAAAAATATATTACTTGCCAGTCTGGCTATCTAAAAAAGTGGAAAATTATTGGTTTTTTGAAAGATGCTACATGTAAATTCTGTAAATTTTTCATGAAATGACAGTAAAAAAATATATTTTTGAAAAAAATTCCAGATTTTGAGTGTTTTCTGTGTAATTTGTTTGTAACTTGTCGTATTTTTTCACAAAACTCAAATACTGCCTTTAGTAAGAAAGATTTTTAAATTTTAGCACAAAAGGCCCAGGGACCTGAGATGCACTGCTGTACATAAAGCAGCTTGTATACTTAAAGGGCCATCATTTTTGCAGTTATTCTTTGATTTTGATTTTCTTTCACCGGTGCGTTGCCAGAACATATGGGAAGCATATAAAAAAGGACCTTTTGGTGATACCTGAAGTTTCACCCCTATATAGGACACAGATCACTAAATATTTCTACGCCGGTACCCACAAATTGTAGGGCCAAGTTATTTTTAGTCTTTCTCTCCCTTTCCCTTTTTCCCCCTTTTGCATGGTGATTTTTGTTTACTTTTTGGTGTAGAATCGAAGAAAAGGGTTTGAAAATACATTTTCTGCCAGGTTTTGGTGAATATTCATGATTTTGAGGCGGAAGGATACAAGAGTTGTGAGGTTGGTTACGTTGAAAGGGGGGGCTGAAAATTGCCTGGTTAGCTGTCTCTACTTCCAGCTTGTGTATCTCAAGTTTTTCATGAAGAACCTCATACATGCTTTTGGGCAAGAGTTTGCCACATGTTGCTCCATCTGTGGCAGAAAGCGTTCTACCCAACGAATATTTGGGAAAAAGTTACAGCCGGTCTAAGAGACGAGAATTAACATTGAAGTCAATGGGGAAATAATTAGTGATCTGTGGCCATACAGCCGAGGCACTCGGCAAACCTCGTAAGATTTCGGACAATCTAAACTCGGCTGTATGATGAATTCCGCCATATTGGAACTACTTTAAAGGTCCCGGATGAAACATGGCTGCGCCCATTCCAAACACAAGTTGGCGACCTATTTGGCTAGCGACCTATTCGACCGATCCAGCTGTAAGATGATGACGAAATTACACTTCTATTCTGAGCTGAACGAATGGATAAAAAATAATATATTCTACTTTCATTTGATAGACATAACGTTGGATTTTATTGGTTGATAAATAGAGACTGTTGTCTTTACTCTAAATAGGTTTCCAACGAACAGGTTGCAGCTCGATCGGTCGAATAGGTCGCTAGCCGAATAGGTTCCCAATTTGTGTAATAGCGTCAAGTTTTCCTGTTAAAGTAAACCGGTAGCCGCATCGCAAATGTATGGGCGTAGGTACATATCACTTACTGTCATACATCCGAGACTAGGGGCCAATTCGATTATGCAGTCCGGACTCTCCATTTCCATTCGTTTATTGGTCACGTGACCATTTTTGGAGAGTTCGGATCGTCCAACCTCTCCAATTTTTCGACCGGTGCGATTGCGGAGAGTGACGTAACAAGATGGCGGCAAGGTAAGAAATTTCCTTCCAAATTTTACAAATATTTTACAAATATGAATCAGTTTCGTTGTTTTCTGACGATAATCTCATCCTACAGTCGCCTCAATCGCTTTGTAATCTTATTTGTCGATAGAATTTTGCCTCGCCTCGCGTCAAATCGCTGCATTTCAGCTAAAAACAGTTGTCTGTCTCAAAATCAGGCATAAACTAAATTTGATTTTGAATTTATTTTTTTACCTATCCTCAAAATACAACCCATAACCGGAGATCCAGATATTTATTATACCCCCAAATGATTAATTTAACCGACTTACAATGTTGACAATAAAGCAATACGTCGTCTTCTTTTGACGTGCTCTCGCTGGCAATTTGATGGATCCAGGAAATTCTCTAGAATCAAAACTAGAGTTACAGTCGCCATTTTGGTTCTCCACCTGTACTCGATTACACCGTAAACGCGGACAATCCGGATTGGAGAACGTGGAGAGTCCGGACTGCATAATCGAATTGGCCCTAGATGTAGTTTACGGAATCAGTCGAGATTAGCCGAGTGACAGCCGAGGTTAGATGTAGGCGTCACCCGTAGAACTATAGCGATCTGACCTTCCAAAGGTCAGTCATCTTGGACAGTGGTAAAAGACGCCTGTCGTATTAATTCTGTTAAAGTGCCAGTGGGTAAAATCCTTATTGTGTACCAGCTTGAACTCGACTAATCCACGATGCCTCGTTACGAACTTACTTTGATAATTAATATGTTGGAAAGGGTGAGGAATCAAAATACCTGATTAATTATACTTGTTGACAGTTTTGGCAATTTATCTAGTTACTTAGTTAGTTGTACATTTGCCAATTGAATATAGAATCGGCGGTTCTATTTCAGTAACGCACCTGTACCACGAAACCAAGCTGATTGGGGGCGCTATTGCACTTTCGCACCTCTACCAGTTCCCGTGGTGGTAGCGACTTGAAACTTTCAGGGGATGTTCAGGAGGACTAGTGATGACCCCACAACAAATTTCAGCCGAATCGATCAATAACTTGTCATATTACCGACCTTTTACGTTCAGATCACAGATAGTCTTATCCGGTCGACGCCATTTTCTTTGTTTAACATTTTAGGTTTAGGTCTAAGGGAAGTAACTCCTGTTTAACATATTAGGGATAAGACAGGTAATTCTCTACAGTTTTACTTTAGCGGAAAATCGATGATATTTCTTGGCCTATAACATTTTCCCAGTAACATTCCTATGATCTTAATGCTTTTAAACACAAAGGCTCCGGCATGTCACAGTCATCAAATAAAAATATCGTGGCCTGTGGAGGTCACATGCACCTTTCACATGGACCACACCCATTGACTTCCTTTCCGACACGGACCCTCAGCGTTTGATCGTTTTCTGATCAAGTGGTGTGCGACAGGACCAAGGTCAAGGTCGGTGGTTCAAGCCAAGATTGTGGCCTTTGAAAAAGGTTACTGGGTAAAGGTCATAAGTCAAGGTCAAATGTCCAAAAACTGACTTTGAAAAGTTTCAGTTCAGTTTACTTTAACATGACCTTGACCCACGGCTTCGACCTATTTACCTTTTTTGAAGGTCATCGTCTCTGCTTTCACCTCGAACAATGAACTTGATAATACAGCGAGAAACAGGGTCATGGCAAGCATAAACGGAAAGGCCCCGAGATCGACGGGAAGTTTGGACTCAAGGTCAAAGTCAAGGTCACGGTTCGTTAGCCTTGACTAGTGCAAGTCACCACGACCGTCTACATTGACGACGCCCATTGACTTCCTTTTCGTCACGGACCCTCTGCGTTTGACCGTTTTCTGATTGAGCAGTGTGTGACAGGACCAAGGTCAAGGTCGGTTGTTCAAGCTAAAATTGTGGCCTTTGAAAATGGTTCCTGGATGAAGGTCGTAAGTCAAGGTCAAATGTCCAAAAACTGAGTTTGAAAAGTCTGAGTTCAGTTTTCTGTAACATGACCTTGGCCCACGGCTTTGACCCAGTTACCTTTTTTCAAGGACGTTGTCTCTGCTTTCACCTCGAACATTGACTTTGATAATACAGCGAGAAATAGGGTCATGGCAAGCATAAACGCAAAGGCCCCGAGAACGATGGGAAGTTTGGACTCAAGGTCAAAGTCAAGGTTACAGATGGTTAGCCTTAACTAGTGCAGGTCACCACGACCATCTACATTGACCACGCCCATTGACTTCCTTTTCGTCACGAACCCTCGGCATTTGACAGTTTTCTGACCAAGCAGTATGTGACAGGACCAAGGTCAAGGTCGGTGATCCAAGTCCAGATTGTGGCCTTTGAAAATGGTTACTGGATGAAGGTCGTAAGTCAAGGTCAAGTGTCCTAAAACTGAATTTGAAAAGTCTGAGTTCAGTTTTCTGTAACATGACCTTGATCCACGGCTTTGACCCAGTTACCTTTTTGGAAGGACGTTGTCTCTGCTTTCACCTCGAATATTGACTTTAATAATACAGCGAGAAATAGGGTCATGGCAAGCATAAACGTAAAGGCTATGGGAAATTTGGAGTCAAAGTCAAGGTCACGGTTGGTTAGCCTTGACTAGTAGAGGTCACCACGACCGTCTACATTGACCACGCCGATCGACTTCCTTTTCGTCACGGACCTTCTGCATTTGATAGTTTTCTGACCAAGCAGTGTATGAAAGGACCATGGTTAAAGTCGGTGGTCAAAGTCCAGATTGTGAACTACGAAATATAGTATTGGATGAAGGTCGTGCCCCAAGGTCAAGTGTCCAAAAACTGACTTTGAAAAGTTTCAGTTCAGTTTTCTGTAGTATGACCTTGACCCACAACTTTGACCCTGTTACCTTTTTATACGCCCACATTTTCATGTGGACGTATTATGTCATCGCCCCTGTCCGTCCGGACGTCCGTCCGTCCACAATTTGTTTGTGGACTCTCTACAGGTCACAATTCTTATCTGATTTTGACGAAACTTGAAATATAGGTTTAACCCCAAAAGATCTCGGCTGCTTTCGATATTGGCATGTATCGGATCAAAACTTCATGGATTATGGCCCCTGATTGTACGAAAAATCACGTTTTTAGCTTGTGGACCCTATAGAGGTCACAATTTTGAACCGATTTTGATGAAACTTGACATGCATGTTTGTAACCCAAAGATCTTGGTTCCTTTCGATATTTGCGGCTATCGGAATGTAATTTCCTGAATTATGGCCCCTGATTGTCCGAAAAATCACCATTTTTAGCTTGTGGTCCATCTGTAGGTCACAATTATTATTCGATTTAAAAAAAACGTTTGATTATATCACCGTTACACCCTAAGGAAGGTTGAGTTCGAATTTCGGGAAAATCGGACGAAATTGCCATACAAAATGGCCGCCGTTTGTACGCGAATACTGTTAAAAAATGGTATATCAAGGTTGTGGACCCTTGGGAGGTCACAATTTTGATTCGATTTTGATGAAACTTGAAATTCATGGTTATAACCCAAAGATCTTGCTTCCTTTCGATATTTGCGCATATCAGATCGTAACTTCCTGAATTATGGCCCCTGATTAGGGTTTCACACTGCGTAGCTTGTGTGAAACACTATTGTTTTTGTTAAAATTCTTCTTATTATTATTCTTATTATTATTATTTTTTTTTTTCCAATTTGCTTATATCTCAGGAACTACTTGTCGGATCAATGCAATGTCTTGAGTTTTACTGCGAAAGTGGGTGTGACTTAGAGATTAAAGCTATTTCCGGCGTTCTGCGACAATGCGAAATGTCCGAAATCACCGAAGTTGTCGTTTTTTGAAATATTGCCGTAATATTAACAACAATTGTTGGATTTTATCGTTTGATAGTTTTTGACATAGCCAGAGACATGGCACATAGCTACGGGTCTTTAGAGTTTTAAATTTCGCCGAATCTTCGGAAAAGTAAGGCGCCAAATTTTGAAAATTTAAATTTTGACAAAATTTTTTTTTATTAATGAATATTTTTTAATGACCTTTTACCAAGGGTTAAAGGGTCGTCTGATTTGGGCAAAAATGTGAACATTTTTTTTCTGGATAATTTTCCTTGGTCGCTATTGGCTAATTCAGTTTATCGGTTCTATATAAATTATTTATTGTCCGATTTGTATAAAACAAAGTTTATATGCTCCATGGTCCAAAATGTCATTTTTTTTGTTACCGGCAAAGTTTCCTATCGGCACCGTAAGTGACGTAAATTTAGCAAAAACTACAATTTTAACAGTTCGGTACCACTTTTTGAAAGCAAAAATTATTTTTTTCAAATCTAATATGACCGAAAAGATGTGCCATATAAATGCGCACAAAACATCGCGCTCAGTTTTTTTAATTTCGATTTCGTTTTCGGGCAATTTGGATTAAAGGGTGAAAAAAGGTGTCAAAATAAGCTATTTACAACCCATCCCAGGGCTGGGGTAATGGTAATGGGTAATGGTAATGGAATGTAATCATTACATTTTATAAGTAATGGTCAAGTAATGAGTAATGGAAGATTTCAAAAGTAATGAGTAATGGAAATGTAATTAATTACATTCCAAAAATCATGTAATGGTTAATTACATTTCAATTACTTTTCAATTACATTTTATTTTATAGCACATATAAATATTTCCATATGACAAACATGAAATTTTATAGCACCAAAGAAGAGAATTAAGTGTACCTGACACAAATCCAATTTATTAGAATTTTCTTTAAAGAAAGATTTAAATCTGTTTAACAAATTATAATAAGAAGGCATTCAACATTTTCTTTTATTACTTTTTATGTAGGACCCTTCTTTAAGACATGTAACCTAACAAGTGAGTCTTTGAAAAGAAGTATACTTTAATTAAAGATTAGTATTAATTCACAGCTAATTATACAGTCAATCAATCAATCAGTTAAGATTAAAAGACAATAGTCTTACTACACTTTAATCTTAATCTCAAGGTAACAAGTGACAAACTAAACAATGGCTTTCAAGTATCTCATCATTTTATGGTTACTTAATAATAAACAATCATTTTGTTTTAGACTCATGCTAAATAATTTACCAGTTATACAATATATTATACTTAATTATAAACAAACTCTTTGGGTTGATTAAAAATCTTATAAAATTACTTAAAGGATCTAAATCTCTAATTTTCTTGACCCAGAAATTGACACAATTGGGTCGCACCGCATATAATAGTGCAATATGAATGTATATAAACTGATCAACATTCAATCCTTTCTGTTTTTGCTGTAATTTCTAATCAGTTATGTTCGACGAAGTACAGCAGTAATTGTAACCACTAACCGTCACTTGAATATTTGCCTGGATGTTATAATTTATAGAAATAACAACTCATACACAAATATTGATTTAAGTGAAAAAATGTTGTCTTTTTAATTTCTATGTGAAAAGTCATAAAGTAATGGGTAATGGTAATTAATTACTTTCAATGTAATGGGTAATGGTAATTAATTACATTGCTAAAAATGAGAAAGTAATTGTAATGATTACATTTAAAAAGTAATGGTAATGGTAATGTAATTAATTACATTGGCAATGTAATGGCCCCAGCCCTGACCCATCCAGCGTCTTCATATTAAAAAATATATCTCCGTAGCATTCATAATCTCGTAGCAATAAACCATACTAAGAGAATGTATGTGAAAATTAATTTGTAATATGCGCAGTTGCCGAGAAAAAGTCAATTTTGCATGAGTCACTTTTCACGTTATTTTGGCTGTATAAGAATCAATTATTATGTGATTTTCAATTTTCTTTCACCATTGGATGCCTAATGCCATAGTGGACAAGGTCAAACCATTCTACCTCATACGCTGCCACCGGAAATGACGTCATTTGGTCAAAACTTAATTTTTAGCATTAAAAAACAATATTTTATTCAAATGGGTCGTACCTGTTATTTTTTTCAAATTATGATATTAGATTCTATTCATCAAATAGAATGAACCCATGCGATCATACAGATATCACAAAACGGTTTTTAACTTGTACGGTTGCAGAGAAATGGGCGATTTTCCACAAGTCACTTTTCGAGGATTTTGGTCTATAAAAGTGTCAGTTGTTATTCGATTTTCATAAAATTTTCACCATATGATATATTACGTCATTTATAATTTCATAGAATTAATTTAACATTTTCAGTATCACCGGAAGTAATTATATTTTGGCAAAAACTGTATTTTTAGCCTTCAAAACAGATATTTTTTTCAAATGAGTCTGATTTGTAATATATTTAAAATTATGATATTTAGTTCGCATCAACTAATAAAATGAACCCATGCGATCATTCAGATACCACAAAATGGTTTCTCACTTGTATGTTTGCAGAGAAATAGACGATTTCTTACAAGTCAATTTTCAAGGTTTGGGGTCTATAAAAGTGTCAATTCTTATTCGATTTACATAAAATTTTCACCATGTGATTATTATTTCTGATTTTAAGAAACTAATTTAATATTTTCATTATCGTTGGAAGTACTGTGATATGGTCAGGATCACTAACATGTAACACATGTATAACATGGATTGGTTCCTGTGGTAATTAGCACATATCGGATTGTAACTTCCTGAATTAAATATGATTGTATGAAAAATCGCTTTTTGTTTAGTTTGTTCACTATCCACCGCTTGCAAATTGTGTTTCTTAATTTGTTGGAAAGATTTATAAAAAAAAATCAGAACCATTTGTGGGCTATGATCTAGTATCTTAATGTTATTTAACACACATCGGCGTCAGTGATTATGTACATGACGTGTATCCCTTAGTGCGTTTTTTACAT
Organism: Patella depressa; assembly: GCA_948474765.1. Lineage (NCBI taxonomy): Eukaryota > Metazoa > Mollusca > Gastropoda > Patellidae > Patella > Patella depressa. Next base: position 1,453,682 of record CAOLEZ010000005.1, on the reverse strand, counting down.
TTGGCCAAAATGGGAGAAAGAATGAAAGAAGGGATATTATATTTGTTTCATGTATTAATCAATGCAGACTTTTGGAGGGTCAGATTAACGTGTTTGTCTTTATTCAAATGGTGAGCGTAGTTTGTTGATGCCGAGTCCACAATGTTATGGACACGGTGCGCTTTGGTCTTGTGCATCGATCTCCCAAGCAGAGTTGTCTTCGCTTGCAGTTCACACCTTGTCTCAATTGTCATTTTTTTTTGTTACCAAATAGTTTTATCTGTCGGCACCGGAAATGGCATAAGTTTACCAAAAACTAACAAAATCTACAATTTTGACAGTTAGGTACCATTTTGCAAGAGAAAATATTATTTTTTAAAAAACTTGATATAACAAAAAGAGTGCGCCCTTTCGACTTCATTTTCGAGCAACTTCGATTAAGAATTGAAAAAAGGTGTAAAATTGACCTTTTACAACCCATTCAGGCTTTTCAGATTTTAAAATATTTCTACGTAACTTTTATAAACTTGTAGCTTTGATCCATACGCAGAAAATGTATGTTAAAATTAGTTTCTAATATAAGCAGTTGCCGAGAAATGGGCAGTTTTGCATAAGTCACTGTTTTCGTAATTTTGCCTGTAAAATAGTCAAGTATTAATGGATATTCGCAAAAGTGACATCATTTGATTCAAAAAGCAAGTGTGCGTCATATCATGTTGATTACTATTTAAAATTAACACCGGAATTGACGTCATTTAGTAAAAAACTCCATTTTTAACTTTTAAAATCGATATTTTTTTAAACCAAGAATTATGTCATATGTAATAATAAAATTAACTTTTGGTTTAAATTCACATATTAACAAAACTCATATGATCATACAGATATCATAAAATTGTTTCTAACTTGTTCGGTTGCCGAGATATAGGCGGTTTTCTACAAGTCACTTTTAAAGGTTTTTGGCCCGTAAATGTGTTAATTATTATTCGATTTTCATAAAAGTTTCATCATTTGATGCCTAATGTCAAAGACGATAGTATAAATTTAATTTAACATTTTAGTTACACCGGAAGTAATGTCATTTTGGCAAAAAATGTATTATTAGCCTTCAAAACAGATATTTTATTCAAATGAGTTTGTTTTGAAATCTTTTTCAAATTATGATATTTGATGCCAATCAACAAATAGAATGAACCCTTACGATCATACAGATACCACAAAATGGTTTCTAACTTGTACGGTTGCAGAGAAATAGCCGATTTTCTACAAGTCACTTTTCAAGTTTTTGGGTCAATAAAAGTGGCAATTATTTTTACATAAAATTTTCACTATATGATATCTTATGCCATTTCTGATTTCATGAAACTAATTGAACATTTTCATTATCACCGGAAGTACTGTAATTTTATCAGGATCAATTACATGTTACAAATGTATAAAATGAATTGATATTGCTGGATTTTTGTTGATTCTGTTTCCCTTTTATTTGATGTATGCAATGTTTATGTGGAAATCTGTTTATCGGTGCCATTGGTTCAAGGGCAACATGGGAGCGAAAGTGACATAAGTCTAAAGTTAACGTGGCACCAGTGAAACCCGTCATTCCTGCATGCAGGTCTAGTTATACTCAAAATCGTCTTTTTTTTAGCTTGGAGTAGGGCTGGACGATATTTGGAAATTTCAATATTGCGATATTCTTTCAAAATTCTTCAATATATTGTCACTATTGCGATATTTTGGTGCACCAAGCAAGTGTTGTCGAAAAGCCAGGGGGTGCTAATCCTCTCCAACAGCAATGAGGCACCCCTTGAGTTTATTACCTTACTGGTTGTTTTAATTAATCATCCTGCATCATACTAAATATATATTTTATTTAACTAGAACCATGTCATGTTCCGTTCCGAGTTCAGAAAAACAGTTGATCATATTACAGCCAATTAGGCCTACTTCTTCAGAAACAAAACACTTTTTATTTTATAATCAGCATATGTATATGAACACAAAAAGTGAATAATGAAATTAATTTTGTTACAATATAACATTTATCAATCATTCATCCACACTACAGTTATTTTGAGTTCTGTATCACCAAACAATTATACAAAAAATTGAACAAAACACGACTGCAGTTGAAGGGTTTTAAAATAAAATAAAATTAAATCATTTTAAAAACAAAAAATTTTTTTTTTTTACAGTTTTGTAATGCACTGGAGTAAACCCCCAGTTTACGAACCACGCTTGTTAATCTTTGATTTTAAAATGAAATAACACAAGATGTGATAAATTATGTCTTCTTCAAAATATTGAAACCCGAGAAGAGAGCGTACAAATTACTTGTGTTTCCATTCTTGGTAGCTTCGTTTCTTCTACATAGTCTACATAAAATTTTATTTTGACCAGTATCGTTTACGTCAATCCGAAGTAGGCCCTAATGCCGAATCTGGCTTGTACAGTTTCTCTTTGGGACTCTGAAGTTGTCCCTTCTACTTCCAACTTCAACTACGTCGTCCGCCATTTTGTAAATCTACCGATAGCTTTATAGACATCGACGACCAGCCGCAACTTTACAAATTAAAATTGAACATTGATAATCAAGACTAGATAAATGCCGAAAATAGCATCGTTTTTTTCCGAGGTTTTTTATTTTCACTTTCGACTTTTTTGTTGTCTCGATGTACCAGCCACGAGGTCTAATTGTATACTGTGTGACTGGACATCGACTGGTCCGGATTCACTCGATAAATATGTATATTTCTCAATTAGTCCAATTAACTTTAGTTATTCGGGGATTTCTAAAGCAAGTTCGGGACTAAATTAAGAGAATATTGCAGTGCATACCGCGGTATATGGCGTCAAACGATATATTGGAATATTGCGGTTTTTCTGAGGGTCTTAAAATTACCGTCAATATAATTTCCAAACCGCGATATATTGATTTATCGAAATTACCGTCCAGCCCTATGGAGGTCACAATTATTATTCGATATAAAAAAACGTTTGATTATATCACCGTTACACCCTAAGGAAGGTTGAGTTCGAATTTCGGGAAAATCGGACGAAAATTGCCATACAAAATGGCCGCCGTTTGTACGCAAATACTGTTAAAAAATGGTATATCAAGGTTGTGGACCCTGTGGAGGTCACAATTTTGATTCGATTTTGATGAAACTTGAAATTCATGGTTATAACCCAAAGATCTTGCTTCCTTTCGATATTTGCGCATATCGGATCGTAACTTCCTGAATTATGGCCCCTGATTATACGCAAAATCGCCTTTTTTTTTAGCTTGGAGGTCACAATTATTATCTGATTTAAAAAAACGTTTGATTATATTACCGTTACACCGTAAGGAAGGTTGAGTTCGAATTTCGGGAAAATCAGACCAAAATTGCCATACAAAATGGCCGCCGTTTGTACGCGAATACTGTTAAAAAATGGTATATCAAGGTTGTGGACCCTGTAAAGGTCACAATTTTAATTCGATTTTGATGAAACTTTAAATTCATGGTTATAACCCAAAGATCTTGGTTCTTTTCGATATTTGCGCATATCGGATCGTAACTTCCTGAATTATGGCCCCTGGTTATACGCAAAATCCCCCTTTCTTTAGCTTGTGGTCCCTCTGGAGGTCACAATTATTATCCAATTTAAAAAAACGTTTGATTATATCACCGTTACACTGTAAGGAAGGTTGAGTTTGAATTTCGGGAAAATCGGACCAAAATTGACAGACAAAATGGTCGCCGTTTGTACGCGAATACTGTTAAAAAAATGATATATCATGGTTGTGGACCCTGTATAGGTCACAATTTTAATTCGATTTTGATAAGGAAGGTTGAGTTCTAATTTCGTGAAAATCGTACCAAAATTGCCGGACGAAATGGTCGCCGTTTGTACGCGAATAGTGTAAAAATATGGTATATCATGGTTGTGGACTCTCTACAGGTCACAATTCTTATCCGATTTTGATGAAAAGTCACATTTCTAGGTTGTGTACCGTCACACCATAATCATTGTCGGTTTCGAATTTCATTAATATCAGACTGGAATTGACCAACTAAGTGGCTGCTCCCAATACAGTATGAAATACAGGACTTAAAGATGTATGAAAAATCACTTTCGGTATGGCTTGTTCTCTGTCCATCTCGCGAAAATGTGGGCGTATCCTGCCTGGCAGTGCCAGCCTATCTTTTGAAGGACATCGTCTCTTCTTTCACCTCGAACATTGAATTTGATAATACAGCAAGAAGTATGGGGACAGCAAGCATAAACGCAAAGGCCCCGAGCTCGATGGAAAATTTAAAGTCAGGGTTAGCATCAAGGTCACAACATTATCCACACGTAAACGACAATCCAAATGGTGAACGTCAAATAGTCATTTACAGAAAATGGTGGCTTAGCGCAAAAATTAAAATATACCAAAATTATTATTATTATTATGAACTGCATCGTTAGGCGTGTAGCGCTGAGTGTCAGGGTCCGTCTGAGTGTCTTGTTATTCGAGTCTAAACAGTCAACAAAGAAAATGGCGTTGAACGGATAAGATTATCTGTGAAACAGAACGTAAAAGGTCGGTAAAATGAAAAGTTATTGATCGATTCGGTTGAAATTTGGTGTGAGGTCATCGCTAGTCCCCCTTGACGTCCCCTTAACATTTCAAGTCTCTACGACCACGGGAACTGGTAGAGGTGCGAAAGTGCAATAGCGCCCTGATTGGGACCATGGCTGATTGGGACCACATTCCAGGCTTATTTATTCGGACCACCACTAGGCTGATTCGGACCACACAATAAAAAAAAAAACCCAAATACTAGAAACTGAGATTTTGATATTGAATGTAATTTAATTTTAAAGGGATTTTATCTTAAGCTATAGCCTGATTATAATATTATTTTATAAACTCCATCCATAGCTTGTTTCAGAATCCATTATATATATTGTGTGTACATGTAATTATATGTTGTAGAAATACTGTTTAAACCAATTTATGTTAATTTCAATAAGTCAAACAAATACTAGTTATCTAGTATTACTAGCAATAATAGAGTGGCATAACGGAAATCCAAATCAATTATTTGTGTGTAATTATATGTTATTTGTAGAAATACCTGAGTTTAATTAACTTTGTTTCATGTGTATTTGTGTATACATGTATTGCTAAGACAATTTTACACATTTCTCAACCATAGTGTATTGCTTTCAACACCTTTCTAGATCAAGAAGGTCTCTGTCTCGGCCAGTTGGCAAGATTACATTATATGCAACTATATGCAAACACGAATCGTGTACCAAAATGCGTTTCGACCCGGTTGTAACAAGAGACTCGAGGGACGAGGCTAGACACATTGCACCAAATCAAACGGCGTATATAGCCTGGAATAACCAGACACTTGAAATTTTCATTCGATTGAGACTGCTAGATGGACATAACTGATTTGAAATCAGAGTAAAATGGCAACCATTGAGTATATCAGTTTATATACATTCATATTACAGTATTATACGCGTTGCGACCCACTTGTGTCCATTTCAAGGTTCCAAATATTAGCGATTTAGCTCCTTTAACTTTGACTTCAAATTTCCTATTGAGCTCAGGGCCTTTAAGTTTATATAGATGTCCGTTCTGCACACAGAGATCTAGAAATGGTTCGACAACTAGACCAGTGACTTTAGGTCAAAATTAGGTCATACCTGACAAAAATTGCAAAACTTGCGTAAATATTTTGGTGAATAAGTGGCTCCCTTAAGTGATATCCAATTTGGGATAGGGGTTTCAGAGTGGGATTATGAAGTAATGATACTCCTGTTTAAGAAAAATAACGGGATTTGGAGGCTTTATTAAGGTGGTTAAGCTGAGAAATGAAGGTCATGAGTTCGATTAAAAACAGCACTGGAATGTCGCAAAATTTCATTGCCACTCAACTTATATTTCAAAATGTTGTAAAGCTATTGAAGTGGAGGAGCCTGCACCGAAGTCTAGACGGTCTGTTGTGCCAAGTTTCAAAATGTTAATAAATATTCTAGCATATTTTTTATTCGCCCACATTTTCATTCAAATCTTGTGGACGCTCTACAGGCCAAAGTTAATATCCGATTGACTTTAAATTTATCACAAAGTTAATATCCGATTGACTTTAAATTTATACACATTGTTTAAGGTCATGAGACGAAAAAGCCTATTGATTTTCAGCAATTTCTGACAATTACTGCCAGAGTTATGGCCCTTGATCACATCAAAAAATCCTGTGGACGCTCTAGAGGCCAAAGTTAATACCCGATTGACTTTAAATACACTACACACACACTGTTTAAGGTCATGAGACGAAGAATTTTAGTGTATTACAAATGTTTCATTACCCCAAAAAGTAAAAATATGCGACAACCCTTGTTGACTGCCTGGACGATTTAGCTGCTGTGGGCGTATGTTTCGTTGCCTGGCAACCTATCTTTTAGCTTGTGGTCCCTTTAGAGGTCTCAATTATTATCCAATTTTAGAAATAATATTAAATGTTTCGTATACTAAACGTTAGCATGACCTCGTGGGTTTCCTCCAGGCACTCTGGTTTCCTTTCACTGCTAAAGACCCCTACTCGCAGGTTGAGTTCGTATCTCGGGTTAATCGGACCAAAATTGCCATACAAAATGGCCGCCGTTTGTACGCGAATAGTGTAAATATATGGTATATCATGGTTGTGGACTCTCTACAGGTCACAATTCTTATCCGATTTTGATGAAAAGTCACATTTCTAGGTTGTGTACCGTCACACCATAATCATTGTCGGTTTCGAATTTCATTAATATCAGACTGGAACTGACCAACTAAATGGCTGCTCCCAATACAGTATGAAATACAGGACTTAAAGATGTAAGAGAAATCACTTTCGGTATTGCTTGTTCTCTGTCCATCTCTCGAAAATGTGGGCGTATCCTGCCTGGCAGTGCCAGCCTATCTTTAGCTTGTGGACCCAATAGAGGTCACAATTTTGAACCGATTTTGATGAAACTTGACATGCATGTTTATAACCCAAAGATCTTGGTTCCTTTCGATATTTGCGCCTATCGGAACGTAATTTCCTGAATTATGGCCCCTGATTGCCCGAAAAATCACCTTTTTATACGCCCACATTTTTATGTGGACGTATATTGTCGTCGCCCCTGTCCGTCCGTCCGGACGTCCACAATTTGTTTGTGGACTCTCTACAGGTCACAATTCTTATCTGATTTTGACGAAACTTGAAATATAGGTTTATCCCCAAAAGATCTCGGCTGCTTTCGATATTGGCATGTATCGGATCAAAACTTCATGGATTATGGCCCCTGATTGTACGAAAAATCACGTTTTTAGCTTGTGGACCCTATAGAGGTCACAATTTTGAACTGATTTTGATGAAACTTGACATGCATGTTTATAATCCAAAGATATTGGTTCCTTTCGATATTTGCGCCTATCGGAACGTTATTTCCTGAATTATGGCCCCTGATTGTACGATTTGTTTGTGGACTCTCTACAGGTCACAATTCTTATCCGATTTTGACGAAACTTGAAATATAGGTTTATCCCCATAAGATCTCGGTTCCTTTCGATATTTGCATGTATCGGATCGGAACTTCATGGATTATGGCCCCTGATTGTACGAAATATCATGTTTTTAGCTTGTAGACCCTACAGAGGTCACAATTTTGAACTGATTTTGATGAAACTTGACATGCATGTTTATAATCCAAAGATATTGGTTCCTTTCGATATTTGCGCCTATCGGAACGTTATTTCCTGAATTATGGCCCCTGATTGTACGATTTGTTTGTGGACTCTCTACAGGTCACAATTCTTATCCGATTTTGACGAAACTTGAAATATAGGTTTATCCCCATAAGATCTCGGTTCCTTTCGATATTTGCATGTATCGGATCGGAACTTCATGGATTATGGCCCCTGATTGTACGAAATATCATGTTTTTAGCTTGTAGACCCTACAGAGGTCACAATTTTGAACCGATTGTGATGAAACTTGACATACATGTTTATGACCCAAAAATCTTGGTTCCTTTCGATATTTGCGCCCATCGGATCTTAACTTCCTGAATTATGGCCCCTGATTGTCCGAAAAATCGCACTTTTTAGCTTGTGGTCCCTCTGGAGGTCAAAATTATTATCCTATTTTTAAAACCGTTTGATTATATCACCGTTGCATGGTAATGAAGGTTGAATTCAAATTTCTTGAAAATCAGACCAAAATTGACGGACAAAATGGCCGCCGTTTGTACGCGAATAGTGTGAAAATATGTTATATCAAGGTTGTGGACCTTATAGAGGTCACAATTTTGAACCAATTTTGATGAAACTTGACATGTATGTTTATAACCCAAAGATCTTGGTTCCTTTCGATATTTGCGCCCATCGGATCGTAACTTCCTGAATTATGGCCCCTGATTGTCCGAAAAATCACCCTTTTTAGCTTGTGGTCCCTCTGGAGGTCAAAATTGTTATCGGATTTAAAAAACCGTTTGATTATATCACCGCTCCATTTTTATGAAGGTTGAGTTCGAATTTCGTGAAAATCAGACCAAAATTGACAGACAAATTGCCGCCGTTTGTACGCGAATAGTGTGAAAATATGTTATATCAAAGTTGTGGACCTTATAGAGGTCACAATTTTGAACCAATTTTGATGAAACTTGACATCTATGTTTATAACCCAAAGATCTTGGTTCCTTTCGATATTTGCACCCATCGGATCGTAACTTCCTGAATTATGGCCCCTGATTGTCCGAAAAATTGCCCTTTTTAGCTTGTGGTCCCTCTGGAGGTCAAAATTGTTATCGGATTTAAAAAAACGTTTGATTATATCACCGCTCCATGGTTATGAAGGTTGAGTTCGAATTTCGTGAAAATCGGACCAAAATTGACAGAAAAAATGGCCGCCATTTGTACACGAATAGTGTGAAAATATGTTATATCAAGGTTGTGGACCTTATAGAGGTCACAATTTTGAACCAATTTTGATGAAACTTGACATGTATGTTTATAACCCAAAGATCTTGGTTCTTTTCGATATTTGCGCCCATCGGATCGTAACTTCCTGAATTATGGCCCCTGATTGTCCAAAAAATCGCCCTTTTTAGCTTGTGGTCCCTCTGGAGGTCAAAATTATTATCCGATTTTAAAAAAACATTTGACTATATCACCGTTACATGGTATTGTAACATGCTTAAGGGTGAATCTTGCGTTTTGATTGGTCGATTAGACACTGTCGATTGGACAATAACACCCCTCTGTTGTAGCAAGGCGAATAACTGCGTATAAATATTACAGTGCACTTTTTTTTCATTTTGTCCTCAGCCATCTTCCTCAACTCAAATTTTTATTGGCAAATATCTTCAGTGCACTTTTTTTTCATTTTGTCCTCAGCCATCTTCCTCAACTCAAATTTTTATTGGCAAATATCTTCATGAAATTCTGCTCAAATGACCATCACACTATTTTCAAACTTAATCCTTTATACAAACACATCTCTGAAATACATAAAACAGAAGAAAATCAGTCATAAATTAATGAAAACCGTTTTCAGGCAACATAAATTATTCTTCTAAGCAGTGTGGACAATTTTGTTTTTGTTTTTTGCACTCCGCAGTGTTTACTTTAAAGTGGAAATTTTAAATCAAAGTTTGCTCAAATTCTGAATAACATGATCCGCCTGACAATGAGTCATTAGTCAAAAGAAAGTGTTTGGAAATATAGTAACTAGGGAAGGTGAAATAACAGCTGAGACAAAATTGACAATGATTGACAACACGTCAGTCAGAACGATATACATAGCAACCACGTGAATCCTAGGCATCGCATAGTTTTATAGGGTATTTTGAGGGATGTATGTAAGAACTGCTCTACTCCGAACAAGAACCAGCAAAAAAATTGTGTTGACAGTCTGCAAATAAAATAATAAAGGCTAAAAACTCACCCATGTTATCACAAACTGCGAAAACGAAGCCATCATTGTTGCCAAGAAGAGTTACCTCTGTGTAGTCTCGGTTAACAGGCCTAACTAATTCGTTCACGACTGGCACCAATCTGTTTCACAGAGAATTACTTAGGAATTAACTCTGTAACAGATGAGTGTCCATAGCACGTGCGTTGAGTGCAGTCATTGGCTCAACGGCTCGTGCAATGTTTACTTAACACCTAACTGCTTCGGGCAAAATGACGCATTTTACTCATTTTAATACCCATTTACACTTAATAGGAAATATTTTTTAACTTCAATTACTTCAAACGTCTTTATTTATTTTTCTGTTACCTCAAAAAAATGTTTGAGAATTTAATTTGTCGGAGTAAAAAAGTTAATATGCCGTACTTATTAAGCCTCGTCGATGTCATGCTTATCAGTGATTGTAGCGACCAAGCGAATATTCACTGCGGGATCAGTTTGGACTGGCACTGCCGGTCAAAAAGACCACACTATTGCTAATTAACATATCATTTTAAGTCTTCAAACGTTTAAAAGTATTTTATTTGAAATATTCTAAAAACATTTTCTTCCATAATTTATTTGCCAGAGACCAAAGACTCAAGCATTTTAAACTTGAATTTATCTTCGCTTGGATTCGACCACTAATTCGGCACACCTCGGTAAAACGGAAGTCGGTTATCAAGTTACGTCACAACGTTGTCTGACGTCAAAATTGATTTTTACGTCATTCGAACCGATTTGCTGTTTTGCGAATTTTGAAGTTTACACAATAAAATAAGTTCTTTTAAAATCCTGAAAAAGAACATGTTACAATGTCGATAAACACCTCCTGTTTCGCATTTAGAGGGGTGTTATTGTCCAATAGACATGTCCTGAGATTTTACATTAGAACCCGCGACGCTAACGTGTCTTCGGTCCTAATGATCTCAGGACATGTCTATTAGACAATAACATCCCTCTAAATGCGAAACAGGAGGTGTTTATCTCCTAAATGAAGAGAGAGTTTGAATTACGTGAAAATCGGACTAGAATTGACGGACAAAATGGCCGCCGTTTGAAAACAAATAGTGTGAAAATATGTTATATCAAGGTTGTGGACCCTATAGAGGTCACAATTTTGAATTGATTTTGATGAAACTTGACATGTATGTTTATAACCCAAAGATCTTGGTTCCTTTCGATATTTGCGCCCATCGGGTCATTACTTCCTAAATGATGTCCCCTGATTGTTCGAAAAATCACCCTTTTTAGCTTGTGGTCCCTCTGGAGGTCACAATTATTATCTGATTTTAAAAAAAAAGTTTGATTATAAAAACCAAACAAATTCTAATGATTTTCTGATAATTCCTTAATATGTGACAACTCTTGTTGACTGCCTGGACGATTTGGCTGCTGTGTGGGCGTATGTTTCGTTGCCTGGCAACCTATTTTTATACGCCCACATTTTCATTTCGTGAAAATCGGACCAAAATTGACAGACAAAATGGCCGCCGTTTGTACGCGAATAGTGTGAAAATATGTTATATCAAGGTTGTGGACCCTATAGAGGTCACAATTTTGAACTGATTTTCATGAAACTTGACATGTATGTTTATAACCCAAAGATCTTGGTTCCTTTCAATATTTGCGCCCATCGGATCGTAACTTCCTGAATTATGGCCCCTGATTGTCCAAAAAATCACCCTTTTTAGCTTGTGGTCCCTCTGGAGGTCAAAATTGTTATCCGATTTAAAAAAACGTTTGATTATACCACCGTTACATGGTAATGGAGGTTGAGATCGCATTACGTGAAAATCGGACCAAAATTGATAGGCAAAATGGCCGCCGTTTGTACGCGAATAGTGTGAAAAAATGTTATATCAAGCTATAGAGGTCACAATTTTGAACCGATTTTGATGAAACTTGACATGTATGTTTATAACCCAAAGATCTTGGGTACTTTCTATATTTGCGCCCATCTGATCGTAACTTCCTGAATTATGTCCCGTGATTGACCGAAAAATTGCCTTCTTTAGCTTGTGGCCCCTCTGTAGGTCAAAATTATTATCCGATTTAAAAAAACGTTTGATTATATCACCGTTACATTGTTATAAAAGATGATGTGGAATTTCGTGAAAATTGGACCAAAATTGACGGACAAAATGGCCGCTGTTTGTACACGAATAGTGTGAAAATATGTTATATCAAGGTTGTGGACCCTATAGAGGTCACAATTTTGAACTGATTTTGATGAAACTTGAAATACATGTTTATAACATAAAGATCTTGGTTCCTTTCGATATTTGCGCATATTGGATCGTAACTTCCTGAATTATGGCCCCTGATTGTACTGAAAATCGCCTTTATCACCTTGTGGTCCCTCTGGAGGTAACAATTATTACCTGATTTAAAAAAACGTTTGATTATATCACCATTACAGGGTAATCTAGGTTGAGTTTGAATTTCATGAAAATCGGACCAAAATTGACAAACAAAATGACCGCCGTTTGTACGCGAATGGTGTAAAAATATGGTATATCAAGGTTGTGAATGTGAACCCTATAGGGGTCACAATTTTAATACGTTTTTGATGAAACTTGAAATACATTTTTATAACCTAAAGATCTTGGCTCCTTGCGATATTTGCGCATATCGGATTGTAATTACCTGAATTATGGCCTCTGATTATACGGAAAATTGCCTTTATGGAGTTCAAAAACATTTGATTATATCACCATTAGACTGTAATGAATTTTCAGTTTGAATTTTGTGAACATCGGACCAAAATTGATGAACAAAATGGCTGCCATTTTTACACGAATAGTGTAAAAATATGATATATCAAGGTTGTGTACCCTGTAGAGGTCACAATTTTAATTCGATTTTGGTCAAACTGAAAGATCTTGGTTCCTGTCGATATTTGGACATATCTGATCGTAACTTCCTGAATTATGGCCCCTGATTGTACGAAAAGTCGCCATAATATTAAATGTTTCGTATCCAGTGGAGGTGACAGCTTATTCCATGATATTAAATGATTCGTATACTTTACATTAGCATGGAGCAGAACTTTATAAAAACCAAACAAATTCTAATGATTTTCTGATAATTACTTAATATGCGACAACTCTTGTTGACTGCCCGGACGATTTAGCTGCTGTGTGGGCGTATGTTTCGTTGCCTGGCAACCTATTTTTGATAATTACTTAATATGCGACAACTCTTGTTGACTGCCCGGACGATTTAGCTGCTGGTGGGCGTATGTTTCGTTGCCTGGCAACCTATTTTTTTTTAGCTTGTGGACCCTCTGGAGGTCACAATTATTATCCGATTGAATAAAACGGTTGATTTTATTACCGTTACACCGTAAGGAAGGTTGAGTCCAAATTTCGGGAAAATCGGACCAAAATTGCCATACAAAATGGCCGCCGTTTGTACGTGAATACTGTTAAAAAATTGTATATCATGGTTGTGGACCCTGTACAGGTCACAATTTTAATTTGATTTTGATGAAACTTGAAATTCATGGTTATAATCCAAAGATCTTGGTTCCTTTCAATATTTGCGCATATCGGATCGTAACTTCCTGAATTATGGCCCCTGATTATACGCAAAATCGCCTTTTCTTAGCTTGTGGCCCCTCTGGAGGTCGCAATTATTATCCGATTGAAAAAAACGATTGATTATATTACCGTTACACCGTAAGGAAGGTTGAGTTCGAATTCCGTGAAAATCGGACCAAAATTGCCATACAAAATGGCCGCCGTTTGTACGCGAATACTGTTTAAATATTGTATATCATGGTTGTGGACCCTGTAGAGGTCACAATTTTAATTCGATTTTGATGAAACTTGAAATGCATGGTTATAACCCAAAGATCTTGGTTCCTTTCGTTATTTGCGCATATGAATTATGGCCGCAGATTGTCCGAAAAATCGCCTATGGTCCCTCTGGAGGTCACAATTAATATCCGATTTAAAAAAAAATGTTTGACTCTATCACCGTTACACCCTACAGAAGATTGAGTTCGAATTTCGAGAAAATCGGACCATAATTGCCAGACAAAATGGCCGCCGTTTGTATGGTATATCAAAGTTGTGGACCCTGTAGAGGTCACAATTTTAATTCGATTTTGATGAAACCTGAAATGCATGTTTATCACCTAAAGATCTTTATTCTTTTCAATATTTGCGCATATCAAATTGTAACGTAATGAATTATGGCCTTTGGTTGTAGGAAAAATCACTTTCGGTATTGCTTGTTGTCTATCTATTTCTCGAACAATTATTATCCGATTTAAAAAAAAACTCTGATTATATTACTGTTGCACCGTAAGGAAGGTTGAGTTCGAATTTCGTGAAAATCGTACCTAAATTGCCGGACAAAATGGTCGCCTTTTGTACTCGAATAGTGTAAAAATATGGTATATCATGGTTGTGGACTCTCTACAGGTCACAATTCTTATCCGATTTTGATGAAAAGTCACATTTCTAGGTTGTGTACCGTCACACCAGAATCATTGTGGGCTTCGAATTTCATGAATATCAGACTGGAACTGACCAACAAAATGGCTGCTCCCAATACAGTATGAAATACAGGACTTAATGATGTTGGAAAAATTATTTTCGATATTGCTTGTTCTCTATCCATCTCTCAAAAATGTGGGCGTATCCTGCCTGGCAGTGCCAGCCTATCTTTTTTAGCTTGTGGTCCGTCTGGAGGTCACAATTATTTTCCGATTTAAAAAAACGTTTGATTATATCACCGTTACACCTTACACCTTCACTTTTTAAAGATTTTGTGTACGAATCAGTAATTACTTATCTAGTATCAAAAAAAAAGAAATGAGGTCATTCTGACCTATATTTCTTTGATTCTGACCTATATTTCATCGCTAAGATCTACTTACATACTAAATTTCATGAAAATCGTGCAACTATTAAAGAAGTTGTCAAGGTGATCTCAACTTCTGGTTCAAAATCACTGCTACAAATTTTCGAAATTTGAAAATCCGAAATTGCATATTTGAAGTAAATGTTTCAAGGTACCCAAAGAAAAAAGAATTGGTAAAATAGGTGAAATAGTCAAAGTTACAGTAATGTAGGTGAAATACATTTGTTCGTAAAATTCTGTGATTTCGTATTCCAAAAAATGTTTTGAAAATATATTTAATCAACAGCTACCACCCATTTTGGGGGGAATAGGTAAAAGTTTCAGAGAGATACTGTGGTTAGAGTCTGAGAAATCTGATTTGTGGACAAAACATAAAAAAAAAAATAATAATAACTAGATCTGCTACTGTCTTATGCAGATATGAAAACATTCATATTCATTGTCACGTGGCATGGAATTTATCAAGTATCTTAAAAGATTGAAGTACAAGAAAAAATAATTATCAAAATCGGAAAAAAAATCGCGAAGTTATAAGTCTAAATATAGAGAGAAACATTTGCACCCAGGGAAAAAAATAATCAGAAAACTAAAGGGAAATAACTGAGCCTTGTGTTGCTGTAATCGGGGATGACTTCCCACATCAAAAGTTTCAGAAAACTGAAATGAAAATGGTAAGAAAACATAAAAAAATGAGATAACTTTGAACGGAACTAATACTTTTTGAATATGGTTGACCTCAACTGTTTGAATATTTACGTTAAATATGTAAATTTGGAAAATAATAAAGACATAATTATCAAAATCGGTCAAAAACTCACAATGTTAAGAGTTAAAATGTAGTAAGAAACATTGCACCAGGGCAAAAAAATAATATTTAAAAGGGAAATAACTGAAACTTGTATACCGGTAATCGGGCTTCCAAAATTAGGGATATGTTATATAATTATGGTTTCCAATATGTTTGGTTATAAGTAGAAAATCGTGACAACTTCTTAAGCATGTTTTAAACAAACGGTCATAGACTGCAATATACAAGAATGGCACTCTGCGATAAAAAAGACTGTTCAAAGCAAGATTTCTATGCAGAAATTAAATAATTGCTAGAACCAGAAAAAGATTTATCCACTATAATAGATAAGCAACATAGAGAAAAAAAAATTGAAATTGAATGGGGTTTAACGTCCTACTGTTCTGCTCCTAAATTGGGCTAATGAAGACGGGCATACGCCATAAAGTGTTCAATGAGGAAAGTTTTACCCGGGCAGCAGCATTACAGCCTACGAGGTTGGACAGGTGACCATACTCCTTGTCACGTAGAACCGAAAAATCGAAACAACGCCAGTTGACTCAATGACAGACGTTACGATACAGCGCACACTTCTTAACCATTCAGCCATCCAATCTCCCTAAAATTGGCAAATTGCTGACCTACAGCGAGAAACATTTGAACCGGGCGAAATTTTCTATTTTTACAGTTTAATTTGCACGGTACCTTTAATTGTCAACCGAATATTACAAAACTTTTAAAAATAAGCTCGCCCTGACCAGCTCAATTGTAGGCAATAAACGTTTGCCCCCTAAAATGGGCAAATTGCTGACTTTAAAGTGAGAAACATTATAACTGGGCGAAATTTTCTGTTTTATCACTTTAATTTTTACAGTACCTTTGATTACCAACCGATTATTACAAAACTTTAAAAATAAAAGAGAAAGAGAGAAATGCGGCTTAACGTCCATTTGACACAAACTAGGTAATTTCGGGACTAACACATGGTTTTTAATTTTATTTAAAAACTTCCCTAGCCATGGGAGGAAACCGTAGGACACGTAGAAAACCCATGAGGTTGGAAATCATAGTCCATGTCACGTGCAACCTGGAAATCGAAACGACGCCGGTTGACTCAATGAAAGACGTTACGATACAGCGTGCACATGCTAACCATTCAGCCATTCAGCCTCCCTAAAATCGGCAAATTGCTAACTTATAGCAAGAAACATTTCAACCGGGCGAAATTTTCTGTTTTAACACTTTTAATTTGCACGGTACTTTAATTACCAACCGATTATTACCAAAACTTTTGATAATAAGCTCCCACTGACCACCTTAATCGTTTGCAATAAACGTTTGGCCTGAATAGAAAGTTCTGCACAGAGAAAGCTGTTTAGTCGTTCAGAAGGGACGAAAAAACCAAGGTCCCGTGTACACATTCGAGTGCACGTAAAATATCCCTAAGCAGTTGGAATTCGATACTGTTGAATAAGCTCTATACGATGACTAAATGTGCAGATTGTAGTCGCCCACACTGGACGTTTCGCTTAACAATGAAAGGGTGCCGTTTTCAATTTTCGATCCTTTTGTTCTTCTACTGATATTTTGGACTGTTGATCGATGGTTTCATATAAAAGACAACCGATAAGACTCTTTGTAGAAGAACAGGCTAGCTATTAGACTCACGATTGACAAGAGTTTCATCGCCCTCCCTTCATTATAACCAAAGGTATCGTGCCCTAAAGAATCAACAAATCAGCTTGCTTATCTCTGCTTACCTATACAGAAAATGCCCATCTTTGAACTCAATCATGACATTGACCAAGTGAACGTCTACACCAAGATTGAAAATTCTAGCTCAATTAGAAGTAGAGTTATTGTGTTCCAAGGTCTACTGCTACCAGTTTTCATTTTCAATTCAAAATGGCGACCACCAGTTGACCTAAATCAAAATTCTGCTCTGAACGTTTTTTAGGCCTTCCTTCAAGGATTCAGAAAATATAAATCCCATGTCTGTAAGTGCAATATTGCAAAAACATTATTTACTTGTACGTTTCAAGATGGTGGCACTTCGGGTTCGATCGACAAACTCCATATTTTGTCTTCTTTGATTGGCATTTAGTAATTGAACATATTAACACAAGGTACAATTTTATGGAAACACAATGATTGCTTGATAAAGACGAGAGCATCCTCGTCGAAACGTCGCTTAGTATCAAACTCAGTAATTGTGTTTCCATAAAATTGTACCTTGTGTTAATATGTTCAATTACTAAATGCCAATCATTGCTTGATAAAGACGAGAGCATCCGCGTCGAAACGTCGCTTAGTATCGAAACGTCGCTTTCATATGAAATCTTATTAATAACTTTAACAGAAACAATAAGCTTTCATATGAAATCTTAATAATAATAACTTTAACAGAAACAATAAGCTTTCATATGAAATATGAAAGCTTAATAATCTTAATAGAAACAGTAAGCTTTCATATGTAATACATAATAATGAGTCTTATAATGCGCTAAAATCCACGTCACAATAGGGAAATGCTCTAAGCACTGACCACACACAATACACTCTACAATACTAAATGCACATGATAATGTCCTATTCAAATATATCGTTTGAAAAGATGGGACTTTAGGTTTTATTGTCCCCCGCCTATATTTAAACGTTCGCATCCCATTTTTTGGGGGGGGGGTAGGTCAAAGTTTCAGAAAGATCCCATGGTTAGATTCTGAGAAATCCGATTTGCAGAAAATACACAAAAAAAAAATAATAATAATTTTAACAGAAACAATAAACTTTCATATGTAATAAGCTTTCATATGAAATCTTATTAATAACTTTAACAGAAACAATAAGCTTTCATATGAAATCTTAATAATAATAACTTTAACAGAAACAATAAGCTTTCATATGAAATATGAAAGCTTAATAATCTTAATAGAAACAGTAAGCTTTCATATGTAATACATAATAATGAGTCTTATAATGCGCTAAAATCCACGTCACAATAGGGAAATGCTCTAAGCACTGACCACACACAATACACTCTACAATACTAAATGCACATGATAATGTCCTATTCAAATATATCGTTTGAAAAGATGGGACTTTAGGTTTTATTGTCCCCCGCCTTTCGAAGAAAGTTGGGGGACTATTAAAATGGGTTCGTCTGTCTGTCTGTCCTTCTGTCTGTCTGTCCGTCTGTCCGTCACACTTTTTGGGACACAATAACTCTCTACCTAATTGAGCTAGAATGTTCAAACTTGGTGTATGTGTTTATTAGGTCAATGCCTTGATGGAGTTCGAAGATGAGCATTTTCCGCTTAGGGTAAGCAGAGATAAGCAATTTGATTGGTTTATGCTTTGGGACACGATAACTTTAGTTCTGATTAAGAGAGATTGATGAAACTTGGTGTGTAGTTTCATTACAGTAATACCTTGACTAAGTTCGATAATGAGCATTTTCTGCTCAGGGTAAGCAGAGCGATACGCAATTTGATTGGTCGAGACTTTGGTACACAATAACTCTCCTTCTAATTGAGTTAAAATGTTTACACTTGGTGTATATGCTTATTAGGTCAATGCCTTGATGGAGTTCGAAGATGAGCATTTTCCGCATAGGGTAAGCAGAGATAAGCAATTTGATTGGTTGATGCTTTGGGACACGATAACTTTAGTTCTAATTAAGTGAGAGTGATGAAACTTGGTGTATAGTTTCATTACAGTAATACCTTGACTAAGTTCGATAATGAGTTAAAATGTTCAAAATTGGTGTGTGTGCTTATTAGGTCAATGCTTTGATGGAGTTCGAAGATGAGCATTTTCTTCTTAGGGTAGGCAGAGATAAGCAATTTGATTGGATGAAACTTTGGGACAAGATAACTTAGGTTCATCTTGATTGATGATTTTTATGCCAATACAATGACTGCATTCTCATTCAGTAATGGATTCGACAGTAACAGTGTATAGAAACGATTGACTCGGACACGAGGGCCCTTTCCCTTGGCCAGAGGGGCCCTATTGTCAAGCGTGGGGGCCCTTTTGTCTGTCTTTAGGGTCCCCCTAACTAGGGTACATTTTCATTTTTCTCATCGGTTTTAGCATTTTTCTTTATAAAACACTTTTGGATGACACTTCGTGTACAGTTTGATTGCTCGATACGTTTGAAAAAACTAAATGTGCGATTAATTAATATGTGTCATCTATTTATTTTGGGATTTCGGCGGGGGACATCAGCCTCACTGTTGGCTTGTTTAAATGAAGTTAATGTTTCAGCAGACTTTATTTTCAGGGGCAATGAATTTCAAAGCGTTGCAGATATATATCGTCGCAAGTCAGAAATGTCAAGTTTTCAGGAGAGACAAAAAACTGTACAATGTCATTAAAAATGTTAATTTTACAACAAGTATCGGCATTGATGATCTAATTGGCATGTCAGATAAAACTGTAAGTGGGGTTTCTGTTAAGGCATATTATTTTGCCTAGTTTCAGACTTACGAGGTTTTGAGTTACGATTTTCAAGAGGTAGCTGATCTACAAGGTTTTACTTAATGCAGAAATATATACATAAGACGTTTTGCGGAGTCGAGGTGGTATGATCGCTAACCAGGGTATCTATCAGTCGATCCTGTTATTGTCCAAGAAACAACCACAGGATTTTCCTGTGTATTTTCCCCATTAAGTTTCAGTCGAAAATGACAAAGTTCCTGGTAATAATTTGGCTAGTCTTTCGGATGGGACGAAAACCTGAAGTGTCGCTTGCGCGTTAGCCTGGCAAAAACAACATCTAGTCGTTCTGGTGGGACGAATAACCAAGGCCCCGTTACCCATTGGTGTGCACGGTAAAGAGCCCTGGTGTGTAAAGATAAGTATTGTCTACGATATCACCCTAGGTGGAAGTGGATGTTAAACCCCAGAAACGAACGAACATAACATAGATCGAAGAATTAAAACATTTTTATTTCATTCATAAAAAATGGTACAATACACATGACATTGTAAATCAACTAAGATAATTATAATATTATGCTTTCTAACTAACTTGTAGTTTATTCGATATAATGTTTCTTATCTACTGACAAGTGAAATAACGCGAAACTGCAATCACGTAATTAGCAACGTAAAATCCCTGATAATCGCGTGGCATAATAGCTTTGAGTTCTGACAAATGCTTAAACTTTGAAGCTTTGATCTTTAGACTGGATGAGTATAATGGTTGTATTTGTAAATTAGCACTGGTTCTTTGTGACGTCCTATACTTGCGGGGTGACGGCAAGGACTCGAACTCGTCGGAATATTTTGTTTTAAACTGAATTGTCCCGTCTGGTATATAATTTAGAACTTGCAAGTCTTCTACATTCTTATCCCCAACTTTTATCCCGGGACGAATTGACTTGTAGTAATTCAGATTGGAAAAATCTTTGAAAAACGTATGATCTAGATATTTGACTGTATAAGGATGCGATGGTCTGGCTTGCTTGATGGCTTCAACATAATCAGCAGAACATAGATTGTTTTTTGACGAATGGTTCGTTCAATTGTGGAGTGGCCCTTTTCAAGAATTTTCTGATATATGATTATACCCCTAGAAATCGCAATATGGAGGAGCGTGTTGGCTAATAGGCAATTTTTGTTTTGGTACATACACCCGTCACCAGGGATCTTAATCGGCTGTTTTTTGTCGGCTTTAGCCGATTGGTCTTTAATCTAGCCGAATCGTAAAACAATGAATCGGCCACTATAGTATCATATATCAATCTACTTTCGGCCGATTTACAAAGAGTTAATTATCATGCTGATAAAACAATGAACAACAAGCCACTACGGTGTCATATATCAATCTATTTTCGGCCAATTACAAAGAGGTAATTATTACTCGTCAATTAATTAACCCATCAAAGAGTCAATCAATGCAATGAATACCTTCAGTGTCAATCTTTCTCGGCTCATTTTGTAAATAAACAACTTCGTTGAGTTAATTCATGCCAAGTACGGTAAAAGAATAGCCGAAAATAATGGCGGCGTTGACCTTCAAGCATGCACGTAGGCATTGTATTTGGAAGTTCCAAAAGCTGGAGATCCTCCCACGTCCAATATAGGTCACCCAAAGTTGAAGACTAGAAGATATTTTAGATCCGAATAGTTAGCTCCTTTCAAACGTCTTTCGTTTGATGAAAATTCACAGAAAATGTTTTGTCTCATATGACTTATTAAAATCTACTTTTTGCGAGTACCGGTAACACTAAAAATAATCTAATCAAAATCAGAATTGGCCACGTGACCGTTCGCCCGTACGGCATATTTCCGAGCCCCGACTATTCACGGAAAATATTTTGTGCTACATTGTTTTATTATTGACACGTGCTTACTAATATACTTTTATATATTGACAAATATTTACGTATAAAATAATTAAAAACGAACTTATTTGTATTTGCTTGTAGTTTTTCTTTTTACTAAATTAATTCTAACTTCCGTTTGTTTGGATGATAGCAAAAGTAGATTATGCATTATGCAAGTTGCCAAAATTTGACTATAAATTTCGATAATGTATGGATATATGAATACTAGTATGGAACAACAACACAGGCTTTGTTTATTAGAAGTTATTATTATAATATTATACGGAATACCGTAACGTTATGCAATTACTGACATGAATAAAGTATGCATAAACCAACATGTCTGTTGTTCAAAAGACGACTATCTGTAAGGGGTGCCCGTCACTATAAATGATAAGTCGTTCACCGGCAGAGTCCATAATGTTGTTAATATAATCAAAGAGACACGATGCAAAATGATTTGCTTCCAGGCCCCCTCCTCCCAAAAATAACAACATCCATTTCCAGATGCCAGATCATAAATTGTATAATTATGGCATGCAAGTTTTGTTTTATAGTACATTGAACTTGCTTGTAAAGATGGTGCAAACAAAACTGCCTGTACATGTACATCTAACGTAATCACTTTACACTCATTCTGAACAGCTCTTTCTTTATCTCTAATCTTTTCTTCTCTGGCTTGTGTCTTCTTTTCAATATAATCTAAATATACTTCTTCAGTGACATTACCAGTGTCATGACCACAACAAACATCACATTGATCCTTTCGGGGATGGAAGATCGACACCTTTTCTTCGTCTATAACCTCTTTAAATATTCTCATGGAAACACTGGCGATACTTTTATCAGTACAATATTCAATATACCGTTTGTATAATTTGGCAAATGATGGTATATCTGGTTCGAAGTATAATCTTGACGTGGATGACCTGCAGTAATGAGAAGGCAATTTTGGAGGATCTCCTATAAAGTCCTTAACACGTTGACTACCGACTACGGGTATACTCGTAGTCATGGTTACCGCGCCTGTGCCACTACGAGTATACTCGTAGTAAACATTATTAACTTGTTATATTAATATAAATCCTCGGCAATGGTGATGAACCGTATTATATGATGCGGCACTGAAAAAGAACGTTTACTGGAGGTCTCAGGTTATGATGTAGGGCTAACTTGGCCAATTACAGACGGCAGACGAAATGTGACATTGCGATATAAATACCTATTAGAATAACTCAATTTTTATTTGTTTGACCAACTTGATTTTTGTCTATACAAATGAACTGATGCCAGTACAATCATTACAATTGTCCAGTGTTTGAATTCAACATGCTGACTGGTTTGTTGGAGTGCATGGGCGGGGCAATAAGTGAACGTTTGGTGACCGACTAGCAAGGAGACGACTGTTTGTCGAGCGAATAGGGTGGTGACTGGTTTGTTGGCGTGCACTGGGCATTCCTCTCCTGCATTCAACTGGTTTTTTTTTGTCTAATCCCGAAAGACGAGCCAGTACGCTATTCGGGATTTGGAAGTAAAACAAGACCGGCCTACCTTCCATCATACCATTTCCTCGATACTTCCGAGAGAGAGAGAGTGTGTGTGTGTGTGTGTGTGTGTGTGTGTGTGTGAAATGGGTTTTACGTCCACTCGACACAAACTAGGCCATTTCGGGACTAACATATCGTTTAATTTTATTTCGTTAAAACAGGTGGTTGCTTGAGAGGACTGCCCAGTATCACCCTATTTGCGCCCGACAATTTCCTCGGTGGGTAGCCGACTAGCAGGGAGACGATCATTTGTCAAGCGAGTATGGTGCTGACTTGTTTGTTAATGTGCGGGGCAGCCATCTCCAACAATCCTCTGTTTGTAGCAAAGATGAGGGTTGAGTGCCAACACCATCTGAAGATTCTCGAGTCCACTATAACAACTGCCATTCACCAATTCCAGTTGTTAATAATAGCATAGATTTTTCAAAAAAATCGTCGAAATATAGGTCAGAATGACCTGATTTTTTTTTTTGATACTAAATAAGTAATTACTGATTTGTACACAAAATATGGAGTTTGTCTATCGAACCGGAAGTGCCACCATCTTGAAACATAAAGTGCAATAAAACTTTTGCGATATTGTACTTACAGACACAGGAGTTATATTTTCTGAATCCTTGAAGGAATGGCTAAAAAACGTTCAGAGTAGAATTTTGATTTAGGTCAACTGATGGTCGCCATTTTGAAGTGAATATGAAAATTAATAGCAATTTGAAGGGCTGAGACTTTGGAAAACAATAACTCTCCTGCTAATTGAGCTAGAATGTTCAGTCTTGGTGTAGACGTTCACTAAGGTCAATGTCATGATTGAGTTCAGAGATGAGCATTTTCTGTCTAGGATAAGCAGAGATAAGCAAGCTGATTTGTTGATTCTTTAGGGCACGTTAACTTTGGTTATAATGAAGGGAGGGCGATAAAACTCTTGTCAATTGAGAGTCTAATAGCTAGCCTGTTGTGTGAAATAATTGTATCATTTTTCTAAATGTCCAAGGTAGCCGAAAAAAAGAGATCGAAAATCCAAAAAGTCGTATTATTTACGATTTGGAGCATTTTTAGAGGTCTTTTTCTCTAAAGTAAACATGATATTTTTTTGGGAACTTCTTCTACAAAGAGTCTTATCAGTAGTCTATTATATGAAACCATCGATCAACAGTCCAACATATCAGGAGTAGAAGAACAAAAGGATCGAACATTGAAAACGGCACCCTTTCATTGTTAAGCGAAACACGCAGTGTGGGTGACAACAATCTGCACATTTAGTCATCGTATACAGCTTATTCAACAGTATCGAATTCCAAATGCTTAGGGATATTTTACGTGCACTCCAATGTGTACATGGGACCTTGGTTTTTCATCCCATCCGAACGACTAGACAGTTGTCCTTGCCAGGCCCTCCATTCTGCCTCACTGATAAGGAGGAACCACGCCGGAAAATCGAGATGAACTTTCTTGGTGCAGAACTTTCAATTCAGGCCTAACGTTTATTGCATACGATTAAGCTGGTGAGTTGGAGCTTATTTTCAAAAGTTTTGTAATAATCGGTTGGTAATTAAAGTACCCTGCAAATCAAACTGTTAATACAGAAAATTTTTCCCGGTTGAAATGTTTCTTGCTAAAAGTCAGCAATTTCCCGATTTTAGAGAGGCTGAATGGTTAGCATGTGCGCGCTGTATCGAAACGTCTGTCATTGAGTCAACTGGCGTCGTTTCGATTTCCAGGTTGCACGTGACATGGAGTATGGTGTCCAACCCCGTGGGTTTTCTCAGTGTCCTTCGATTCCCTCCCAACGGCTAAAGACCAGTACGCGCAAGGGAAGTTTTTAAATAAAATTAAAAAAACATATGTTAGTCCCAAAATGACCTAGTTTGTGTCGAATGGACGTTAAGCCGCATTTCTCTCTTTCTCTTTTATTTTTAAAGTTTTGTAATAATCGGTTGGTAATCAAAGATACTGTAAAAGTGATAAAACAGAAAATTTCACCCGGTTGTAATCTTTCTTACTTTAAAGTCAGCAAATTGACGATTTTAAGGGGCAAATTTTTATTGCGAACGATTAAGCTGGTCAGGGGGAGCTTATTTTTAAAAGTTTTGTAATATTCGGTTGATAACTAAAGGTACCCTGCAAATTAAACTGTTAAAATAGAAGATTTCGCCCGGTTGAAATGTTTCTCACTGTAAGTCAGCTATTTGCCGATTTTAGGGAGGTTGCGTGGCTGAATGGTTAGCACATGCGCTCTGTATCATAACGTCTGTCATTGAGTCAACTGGCGTTGTTTCGATTTCTTGGTTGTACGTGACAAGGAGTATGGTCGCCTGTCCAACCTCGTAGGCCATAACGCTGCTGCCCGGGTAAAATTTCCCTCATTGCACACTTTATGGTGTATGCCCGTCTTCATTAGCCAATTTTAGGAGCAGAACAGTAGGACGTTAAACCCCATTCAATTTCATTTCATTTTCTCTATGTTGCTTATCTATTATAGTGGATAAATCTTTTTCTGGTTCTAGCAATTATTTAATTTCTGCATAGAAATCTTGCTTTGAACAGTCTTTTTTATCGCAGAGTGCCATTCTTGTATATTGCAGTCTATGACCGTTTGTTTAAAACATGCTTAAGAAGTTGTCATGATTTCCTACTTATAACCAAACATATTGGAAACCATAATTATATAACATATCTTTAATTTTGGAAGCCCAATTACAGCTATACAAGTTTCAGTTATTTCCCTTTAGTTTAAAGATTATTTTTTTGCCTGTGTGCAATGTTTCTCACTACATTTAAATTTGTAACTTTGTGAGTTTTTGACCGATTTTGATAATTATGTCTTTATAATTTTCCAAATTTACATATTTAACGTAAATATTCAAACAGTTGAGTTCAACCTGATTCAAAAAGTTTTAGTTTTGTTCAAAGTTATCTCATTTAATTTTTTTCATTTCATTTTTCTGAAAGTTTTGAAATCGGAAGTCATCCCGATTACAGCAACACAAGTATCAGTTATTTCCCTTTAGTTTTCAGATTACTCAATGTTTCATACTATATTTAGACTTGTAACTTCGCGAGTTTTTGACCAATTTTGATAGTTTGTTATTCTTATCCTTTTATTTGAGATACTTGATATAATCGATGACACGTGACGATGAATATGAAAGCTTTCATATCTGCATGGGACAGTAGCAGACCTAGTTCTTCTTATTATTATTTTTTTTTTTTTCCAATTTGCTTATATCTCAGCAACTTCTTGTCGGATCGATACAATGTCTTCAGTTTTACTGGGAAAGTGGGTGTGACTTAGAGATTAAAGCTATTCCAGGCATTCTGCGACAATGCGAAATGTCCGAGATCACCGAAAATGTCGTTTTTTTAAATATTGCCGTAATATTAACAATAATCATTGTATTTTAGCATATGATGCATTTTGAGATAGCCAGAAACAGGGGACATAGCTATGTTACTTTTGATTTTTGATTTTCGACGAATCTTGGATGATATTAGGCGCCAAATTTTGAAAATTTAAATTTTTACAAACATGATCTTTTTTAAAGAGGTTAAAGAGTCATCTGATTTGAGCAAAAATGTCAACATTTTTTTGTCCGTAATTTTCCTTGGCCGCTTTTGGCTAATTCAGTTTTTCAGCTCTACATGTACATTAATTATTTATTGTTTGATTTGTATAAAACCATGTTCATATGTTCCGTGGTTCAAAATATCATTTTTTTTTTGTTACCGGTAAAGTTTCCTGAAAGCACCGGAAGTGGCGTAAATTCAGCAAAAACTGTAATATTGACATTTCGGTACTACTTTTTGAAAGCAAATACTATTTTCTACAAATCTGATCTTACTCAAAAGATGCGCCCTGTAATGGTGCACAAAATCTCGGGACTCAGTTTTTTTAATTTCGATTTTGTTTTTTTGGGCCATTTCGATTAAAAGGTAAAAAAAAAGGGGTAAAAATAAGCTATTTACAACCCATCCAATGTTTTCATATATTAAAATATTTCTTCGATACTTTCATAAACTTATAGCAATAATCCATACAAAGAGAATGTATGTGAAATTTAGTTTGTAATATGAACAGTTGCCGAGAAATGGGCAATTTTGCATGAGTCACTTGTCATGTTATTTTAGCTGTAAAAGAATCAATTATTATTTGATTTTCAATTTTTTTTCACTGCCTATTGTCACAGTCGACTATTCCAAACCATTTTAACACTTTCACTGTCACCGGAAGTGATGTCATTTAGGCAATAACTGAATTTTTAGCCTTGAAAATACATTTTTTATTCAAATGAGTATTGTTTGTAATATTTTTAGAATTATGAAATCTGGTTCCATCAACGAATAGAATGAACCCTTACGGTCATATAGATACCACAAAATGGTTTCTAACTTGTACGGTTGCAGAGAAATGGACGATTTTCCACAAGTCACTTTTTACTTTATTTTGGCTCTAAAAGAATCAGTTATTATTCGATTTTCATAAAATGTTCACCATATCATGTCTTATGCCATTTACGATTTCATAGAACTAATTTAAATTTTTTAGCATCACCGGAAGTGATGCCATTTTGGCAAAAACTGAATTTTTAGCCTTCAAAAGAGATATTTTATTCAAATGAGTCTGATTTGTAATGTTTTCAAAATTATGATATTTGATTCCAATCAACAAATAGATGGAACCTATACGATCATACAGATACCACATAATGGTTTCTAACTTGTGCGGTTGCAGAGAAATAGGCGATTGTCTACAAGTCACTTTTCAAGGTTTTTTGTCTATAAAAGTGGCAATTATTATTCTATTTACATAAAATTTTCACTATATGATATCAAATGCCATTTCGGATTTCATAAAACTAATTGAACATTTTCATTATCACCGGAAGTAATGTAATTTTGTCAGGATTACTTACAAGTAACAAATGTATAAAATGAATTGATATTGCTGGATTTGGTTGATTCTGCATCCAATTTATTTGAAGTGTGCAATGCTTATGGGGAAACCTGTTTAATGGTTTCATTGGTACCGGAAGTGACATATGTTCAAAGGTAACATGGCACCGAAAGTGACATGTTAAAGGGTAACTAGGCACCAGTGAAACCCGTCATTCCTGCATGCAGGTCTAGTTTCAATTTATTTTCTTTCACAAAGGTCTGGCCCAATTAGCAATACTACGCACATGGTTTCACTAAAGTTGCGGTCATCAAACGATTTTTCTTATTGCATATATATTGCTTGCTCGATTCTCCTTTGTTGTTTGGTGACTTATTGTATCAATTTGTATGCCAGGTTGATTTCGGCTCATGTCATAATGTTCCGGTTCAATGGATTTCAATAAATGTTTTTAGAGAAATGTTATTGAAGAAATGTTTTGCAAGATTTGTGTTTAGTGATTTGTATTTGGAGATTTGTATTTAGAAAATTGTTGTTCCAGATTTTTTTTTTTCAGTGTATTTCTCTGATAAAATGTAAATGGAGGCTAATATTTGATTTTCTAAAATAAATTTTATGTTTATATTTGAAATACATTTTACAAATCTGATATAACAAATGTTTGATTTGTAATGCAATTATTAATTTTAGGATACAAACAAGTGTTAATTTTAGTTTACAAATGTCAAAATACAATAAAAAATGAAGAAATAAGAATTAAGGACTATGAATTAAGAAATGAGGACTAAGGACACTGAATTAAGAGCTGTTTGGTCTTCCATAACTTTTATTATTTTGAATTTTTATACGCCCACATTTTTATGTGGACATATATTGTCATCGCCCCTGTCTGTCCGTCCGTCCACAATTGTTTGTGAACAGTCTACAGGTCACAATTTTTATCCGATTTCAATGAAACTTAAAATATAGGTTTATCACCCTAAAATCTTGGTTCCTTTCGATATTGGCATGTAACGGACTGTAACTTCATGGGTTATGGCCCCTGATTGTACGAAAAATCACGTTTTTAGCTTGCGAACAGTGTAGAGGTCACAATTTTGAACCGATTTGGATGAAACTTGAAATGCATGTTTATAACCCAAAGAACTTGGTTCCCTTTGATATTTGCGCCCAGTGGATCGTAACTTCCTGAATTATGGCCCCTGATTGTCCGAAAAATCACCCTTTTTAGCTTGTGGTCCCTCTGGAGGTCAAAATTGTTATCCGATTTAAAAAAACGTTTGCGTTTGGTTATGGAGGTTGAGTTCGAATTTCGTGAAAATCAGACCAAAATTGACAGACAAAATGGCCGCCATTTGTACGCGAATAGTGTAAAAGTATGTTATATTAAGGTTGTGGACCCTATAGTGGTCCAAATTTTGAACCGTTTTTGATCAAACTTGACATGTATGTTTATAGCCCAAAGTTCTTGATTCCTTTTGATATTTGCGCCCATCGGATCGTAACTTCCTGAATTATGTCCCCTGATTGTCCGAAAAATCGCCTTCTTTAGCTTGTGGTCTCTCTGGAGTTCAATTGTTATCCGATTTTAAGAACCGTTTGATTATATCACCGTTAAATGGTTATGGAGGTTGAGTTCGAAATTCGTGAAAATCGGACCAAACTTGACACACAAAATAGTGTGAAAATATGTCATATCAAGCTTGTGGACCCCAAAGAGGTCACAATTTTTAACCGATTTCGATGAAACTTGACATATATGTTTATAACCCAAAGATCTTGGGTCCTTTCGATATTTGTGTCCATCTGATGGTAACTTTCTGAATTATGTCCCTTGATTGGCGGAAAAATTGCTTTTTTTGTCCCCCGTCTTTTGTAGAAAGTTGGGGGACTATTAAAATGGGTTCATCTGTCTGTCTGTCGGTCCGTCCCTTCCGTCCGCCCGGGACACAATAACTCTCTTCCTAACTGAGCTAGAATGTTCAAACTTGGTGTATGTGTTTATTAGGTCAATGTCTTGATGGAGTTCGAAGATGAGCATTTTCCGCTTAGGGTAAGCAGAGATAAGCAATTTGATTGGTTGATGCTTTGGGACACGATGACTTTAGTTCTAATTAAGTGAGAGTGATGAAACTTGGTGTATAGTTTCGTTACAGTAATACCTTGACTAAGTTCGATAATGAGCATTTTCTGCTCAGGGTAAGCAGAGCGATACGCAATTTGATTGGTCGAGAGTGGTCGAGATTTTGGAACACAATAACTCTCCTTCTAATTGAGTTAAAATGTTCAAACTTGGTGTATATGCTTATTAGGTCAATGCCTTGATGGAGTTCGAAGATGAGCATTTTCCACTTAGGGTAAGCAGAGATAAGCAATTTGATTGGTTGATACTTTGGGACAAGATAACTTAGGTTCATCTTGATTGATGATTTTTATGCCAATACAATGACTGCATACTCATTTAGTAATGGATTTGACTGTAAAAATGTATAGAAACGATTGACTTGGACACGAGGGCCCTTTCCCTTGGCCAGAGGGGCCCTTTTGTCTGTCTTTAGGGTCCCCCTAACTAGGGTACATTTTCATTTTTCTCGTCAGTTTTAGCATTTTTCTTTATAAAACACTTTTGTATGACACTTCGTGTACAGTTTGATTGCTCGATACATTGAAAAAAATAAATGTGCGAATAATTAATATGTGTCATCTATTTATTTTGGGATTTTGCGGGGGACATCAGCCTCACTGTTGGCTTGTTTTATACTTATGTTCTATAAAAACCTAGAAAATCGGTTTGTGGTTAATTTTTTTTATGTTGCAATTCATGGTGTCCCTGAAATTTTGTGTTACGTTTTGGGGACATTTTTTACTCAACATTTCAACAACTAGACCATGTTGAGCAAAATACTAATATTTCCAAATATTTTCATTAGACATGCAGCAGAAGATGTAAAATTTCGTTTGGTAATTTTTCGTTTCTAAGCAAATGTTAAATAATCTCAGTCGGAGGATTTTTATTCACGCCTCACAACGTAAATTTTTGTGTCCCCAATATTTACGTTGTATTTTTTTTTGTCAATTTAGCCACGATATTAACTTGAAAAATAAAACCAAAATGTTTCATCTCTATTCCATCGCGTTGGCGTTGTAATAAATAACAAATTCCGAATACGTAATCAGATGTATTGTGTAAAATTGTCCGTAAAAATTTTATTAGCTTTATCTTATTGATATTCAAAATTGCGTCCCTCGTTCAATTTACGAAGTGCTTGTTTATCCCGGTAAACGTTTTTTTCCGTCCACCGGAGCCTGGTCTTATGACGTCATATGTGGATTGTGGGTTAGGATAAGGGTTAGGCTTGGCCCAGGGTTAGGGTTAGGGCTAGCCCTGTCTACATCTCGAGACTGTGACGAAATCTGCAGGCTACAGCCCTTATCCTAACCCTTATCCTAACCCACAATCCACAATCCACATATGACGTCATAAGACCAGGCTCCGGTGGACGGTAAAAAATGCTTACCAAAGTTTATGCCACCGGTAACGCCGTCTATTACCTGTGAATTACGTCAGAGAGAGATGTTTAGTTTACGGTCACATGATAAACATATCCAAAGCAGTCGATGGCCCGGCGAATGGATATTTTCTGAATAAGTTCGAATCAAAGTTTAGTGTCCCAGTATTTACGTTGTGATCGAAATTACGTTGTGACGCGAATTTTCCTCTTGCATACGGTGCATAAATGCTGATCGTTATAATTGCCGAGTCTAAAATAATAGTATTCTTCGATACCTGAAAATTATCGCTTCCTTGGTATTCGGGGATCACGTGACAAAATGGTTGCCGTGTCGGAATATTATTATGAAAATGTGAAACCAAAAATGTCGTGTCCCTATCATTAACGAGATATTGTATTAGTATATACTCATTTTGATTGTTGAAAGTTTTTTATTTTTTTTATTTGAAAGTTCATTCATTGTTCAAGTTTTAAAGTTGAAATACTACTTAATATGGCTTGATTATTATTAGTAGGCAAGTCGTCAACATTTGGTGTCCCTTTACACGTGAAACTGCAATACTCCGGATCACATTAAACCTTTCCTTGGTGATTTTTCATGATACAATACTGATTTTCAAGTACAGTAGTTCATGTCGAGTGTTAAGGTCATACAAACTTCAACAATTTTGTAAAATCTTTTTTTTTTAAACATCTAAAAGACACTTTTAAGTTTGTATCGAGAAGTTGGGAATATCCATGTAATCTACATTGGCTGACAAGAGGTGTTGGCACAAATATTCACTATTTCTGCTTAGATTTCTTATGAAGGTGCCTCATTTGAATAATAATACATCATAAACACATTAATATATCTTACAGGGCTGGCCACAAATAAATTGATGGCGAGCAGATGACTGCTCTCGCAAATTTAGGTTTGGGCGAGCAGGGCGAGCAATAAAATTGCTCACGTAAAATGTTGCTTGCGTGAGCACACATATTTTGTAAAATTGTTTCAATTTAAAATCAATTTGTTGCCTGGATACTTTTGTTAAATAAATAATGACAAAGCTGTTTAAAGTTTGTAATTTTTTTTTTTTTTTTCCAATTCTTTATTTACATGATAGTACTATTACTATGAGTTGGCACTAGTATAACAAAACAACAAAATGAACGATTGAGCAACAAAATTGCTATTCCTGGCACAGAGTTTGCAGTAAACTATGTGTGACCCTCGTTTTTCTGTTTTTGACAGTCATACTCTTTTTATAATCAATTTCCTTACGGGTTTCTTCACCCCACGACATAAATGTGGATAGGTAGGGCAATCAGGTTTCCATTAACCAATTATTACGCTTAGATTTAAAATTATACGACTGCACAATGGAATAAAAACCGACGTTCTGATAAAATAAGAAATACCGATAATTATAAGTTTGAAACCTGTTCATTTAGCGTGAAATGCCAAATCATCCGGATGTGAACATTCTTTACTTTAGACTCGATTATCACGCGTTTGTTACTGGTGTTCGTAGGAAAACCAGTCATGACGTTCAGGTATAAAGTGTATTTTTAGTAACACGATTCATTAGCCAATCAAATTTAAGGACGAAATGCCGCGTGGAGCTTGATGAATCTCAGTTTGACAGACGAATTTATGACGTTATTGACATTGTTGGATTAGTTTTGGCAATAAACTTGTCAATATTTTGATTATTTTTACAGGTTTTTCCTAAAATTTTTGCGCGAGCAACGAACAGCTCGCGTAAATCTACCGTTACGCGAGCACAGCGCCAGCGCGAGCAACTGCTCGCGTCTATTGGCAAGCCCTGTCTTATACATCCACAGACATTTAGCATTAAAAGTCTAATTTGGTGTCCCTTTACACAAGAAATCTGTACGTAACCTGTCATGTAAAATCGTTCATTACTTTTTTTTGGAACTCAACAATGAGAAATCATTAACTGTCCCTCAAATGGCATACATTACTCCTATTATTGGTATAAGTTTATCAGTGATTGGGATTACTTAAAATTTTAGTACCCATGTCACACTTTGGACCCCTCATTTGTGGAATGACCCACATACGTAACGTCAGCATGGGGCAGAACTTTATAAAAACCCAACAAATTCTAATGATTTTCTGATAATTACTTCATATGCGACAACTCTTGTTGATTGCCCGAACGATTTAGCTGCTGTGTGGGCGAATGTTTCGTTGACTGGCAACCTATTTCTGTCTTCTATGCACCACACAAATGTATCTCCCGGTTAGTTATGCAGCACCTTACTGCCTGAGTGGCATGGTGCAGAATATTTTATTGTGGGTGAGGTGGGGTTTTGGGCTAATGCTCATAGGCTATTGCTCGAGTGGTGGGCACAGAATATTTTGTTAGGGGTGGGGGATCTTACTTCACCCCAAGCAACAAAAAATTAAAATTAACATGTTTCGTTGAAACACAATAAGTTGTGAATTAAGTTGTGAGTTATTGGTAAGGATCTACTACTGGTCACATGTAGAAATAACATATTGGCCAACAACCGATCTCACAAGTTTACAAAACTGGGTCAAAATTTTTATCAGCATACATATTTTATCATAGTTCTACAGATTTATAAGAGATAAATTGTGACCAGTTTCATTCATATTTTACTCTTCAGTCTGATTCAAGTCACGTTGCGTGGTTATATTTATCTGAAAATGTTTCCATACATAGAAAAAAAAGTGTCATTGTGCATGCTGTAGTAAATAATAAACCATATTTTATCGTTTGTTTACATGTCAACCATTGGCTAATTAAAGACATGTGACCAGTAATTATGTCCAAAGATGGTTTAAAGCGTAAGCTTCCTCCGTAAAATAATCTGCCAACTGTGAGCGCTAAAAAAAAAATGTGGGTTCAGAACCTAAGAACTATCTATATTTTTATTCAGAATACATGTACTTATCTCTATTAGTCAAAGCAAAGATCTTTTACATTTCCTGATCCTGGAGCATGTACTTATCTCTATTAGTCAAAGCAAAAATCTTTTACATTTCCTGATCCTGGAGCAAAACATTTTTATTCTGTAAACATTATTTGGTGTCCGCTATACTGGCCTAATGAAAGCAAAAATGAAGTACTACTATTATTCTGTTCTTGATCAACCCGAGATCTTCGAAGATATTAATTGTACTAAACCAAAAGACACCATTCATACAGTGGGTAATTCTAAAGCAAATAAGGGGCATTGGATGGCAAAATGGTTAGCAGATGTTTGCTGTATCATAAAGCCTGTCATTGAGTCAACTGGCGTGGTTTCGAATCCCTAGTTGTACGTGACAAGGAGTAGGGTCGCTTGTCCAACCTTGTGGGTTTTCGCTGGGTTTCCTGCTTTCATCCCACTGCTAAAGACCCCTACACGCAAGCGAATTATTGAAATAAGATTAAACCATATGTTAGTCCCGAAATGACCTAGTTTGTGTCGAGTGGACGTTAAAACCCATTTCTATCTCTCTGTACAGCAAATTAAAAAAACAAATGAATATAATTTTCTAAACAACTAATTAACCAGCTAAATATCACTGTAATTCAGACTTGTTAACAATAGATTTTTTAAAGGCATTATTAGTTAATAGATGTGTAAAAAAAATTTCACATATGGATATTTATAGGGTAGTAGAATCAACTTTGTCTTATTTGCACATGTTTCATGTGTATCAGGGGAAACTCCTCATTTGAGCATTAACATTAAGCAGTTCAAGAGTTAAAGTGAGAATTTCATATTTTCTAAGAAAGTCAAAACATAATTATTTCTATGTCTTTTGCTCAATAGTTTGTCAACTCACTATGATACGGTCATAGGCATTATTTCCCACTCTTAAATATCATTCACACAATTACCTTTCTTGTTTCTTTTTTTATCCCCACCCGCCATGCAATAGCTATCTTCGAACGTTTGAGTTTTAGGATTATTCTTTAACAAGGTAGGACAGTTTACAGATAACATCAATTTTTAGGCTTTATTTTAATACATTTTAAAAATATAACTTAAAAATATGAATTTCTTGCTTTAAAGAGCACATAAAATGAGTAAACTAAATTCATTGAGCTTATAAACATTGGTTACGATATGCATTTTACGGCAGTTTAGCATCGATCTGATGAAAATTAATTCAGATATCGTCACGCAAAGTCGCAAATATAGACCTCCCGTAAAAACGACTTGGCCAATTATTGAAAACACTCTTAATCCCCTCAGACGCCAGTGACGTCACAGTGACCGAATGCATATTCGGGATGTTTATTCCTTAATTACCTATATACACCCGGCGTGTGTATTCGTTAACGTCTGACTGATTCCTTAATCCCCCTAATTAAATAACAATTGACTACGGAATAATTTGTTTTGTAATTTAGAATTTGTTTTATAAAGACAGTTGTTGTAGCCATATTCCCCATGTGTTTTTTTTTATCAGAATAAGCCGACCGTCAGCCAACAATAATTGGCTTCTGATTGAAACAAGATTGGTGTGAAATTGTTATAGCCGGCGCTACGGACATCTTTTAAGCCGATAGAAATAATCAATTGTTGGCTTTTAAGAAACGAAATGGTTTCAAATAATAATCATTAGGGGTGTAACGATACATCGAACAATCGATGCATCGTGATAGTTTGACTGTCACAATTTTTATCGATAGTTTCTTTTTACTATCGATGAAAATTGCGATAGTCAAGCAAACTATCGATAGCTTCGATAGTTTGTAGTAGCGAAAGTAACATGGCTCAAATTCACTCGTATTTGTCGAATAATTACTCTGTATTTATAACAAAAAGCTCCTTTGTCACTAAAATAGCGTTACACGATCTCAATGTCACATGGAAATCTTCGTCTACCACATTAGGCATGGCTTACTAAGAAATGTGTAAAATGGTTGATTTTGGCGCGAAAAAGCTGAAAATGGTCACGTACGCCAATAACAGACATGCTGAAAGCATGTCACATATGGCAGGAAAGTTGGCTATGCCTTTTTTTACAAATTACTAAACTACCAATGTAATATTAATAATATACAATTTTATATAATATAAAGAAAAAAACCAATTTACTTTATTATTTAATTCACAATAAGAATGCAACGTTACCGCGTACCTGAGATACCAGCTTAGGAGGCTCTTCTATTCGCCCCCTCCCCTTTTGCTGCATCTTTAGAAGACACATGTTGTTTTTATCTGCACCGTCTTGTGTCGTTTCATTCTGTCGGTTTATTTGTCGATATGACTACCGATAACCGTGTTAAAATATTACGTACTGATTTACGGGCTGGAGATGTTGATCAACTAGTGAATTGTAATCTATTCTAGTCACAAATATATAATCTATTACAACTTAAGACGAGAAAGGTCGGCTTTTGAAAATGCTTTGACTTATATAGTATAGTGATATGTAGCTTACGTGTAAAATTACGAGTTAATGATTACGCCAGTCAAATGTTAATTGGACCGACAAATACACATGTGTTAACTGGCGGTGTGTATACAGTGATATATCGTACAGATAGTGATATATTGTATAGATAATGTGTATAGATTATGTGTAGTGCCTGTGACGTCACCAGCCAATCAACCGGATAAAGGTTGTAATTGAAAATTTGAAAACCGTTTTTGGCTGTCTGATGTTTAAACGTTAATATCTCAATTAATTTTAATCAGATTGGAGTGAACTTGACGTAAAATGAATGTAGTAACCCTTAGCTATCAATATATGCAATTAAAAATTATTATTTTATGTGGTCTTTAATATAGAGCAAATTTTAATTCTGCATTTTGTAAGCAGATTTAAGTTCTGCATTATATTTTTATTTAAATATTTTGTGAAATCTTATAATATCTGTTATATTTCAGGCAGCTTTAACTAATACACTAAAAAGAACATGTACTGCTATCATGGGGAATGGTGGAGTAATCAGAAACATGGAAAATTTGGGAAGAAAGACACTACCATATAAAATTTCAAAACATAGCAATCAACATACAGAGGCAAAGTATGTATCTTGTATTAAAATTAAAGGACAATATTGGTGTCAGTCATTATCACATATGTGATAGAACTGGTTAAACACATTCCAAATATAATTTTACCACAGAGATCATTGCTACGATAGAGGAGGAATAAAGGATTCATGAATCAGAAGTGATGAACACCAAAGGAAAACACGAGTTATCTCTCTATGTGACTGACTGAAGTGATGAGTGATAACAGATAAACGGCCGAATTTCTGCTCATTAATATTTCCTTCGATGACAAAAAGTTGTTATATGGGACTACAAGAGGATATCTGATGATTCAATAAAGTAATTAAGTGTCATAAGATAAGAAAACACGGGAAAAATAGAAATACTCCGTACAGCCCCTTGTTTTTATTCCTTCTATAGGGGAGACTGGGGCACATTGAATCATTTTGTTCACATACATGTTTGTCCTCATTTCATATCAAATGTTTTTATTAGAAGATCTCTTTATTTTATTGTATTGTTTAAAGACATATCATATTTGCTATCGTGTATCAGATACAATTAAATTAATCTTTAACTTATTTTTTCCCCCCCCCCCCCCCAAAAAAAAACCCAAAGAAAATAAACATATTTTAATGCACTTGACCGTAATGGTTCAGTGTATCCCCTCTTTACAAAATAGTCGAGGCAGGTTTAACCAAATAATGGGGCACATTGAACAGTGGTAAAAATTCCATGTTAACATAGATCTGGATTTAGATCTTAAACCTAGTAACTTATTTTGTAGTGATCTAATGAATCTGCAAACGATCAGTGTATAGTTAAAAACAAATATCCACAGATTTGACACCCGCGCAACGATCAAAGCAAGCAGGAGTCTGGATTCCCTAGACTCCTAAAAATCGCCGTAAAATGCACATAAGTTGACAGTTTCGTGGGATCCCATACCACTTTTGCAGTGAATCAAACAAAAATTTGTCTAATATTCGGACAGCCTGATTTGCTGAGGAGCGATTCTAGTCCGGGAGACCCATTGCGCCCATGCATGGCACAGCCAAGTTTCAAACGAGTTTAATTCCTTTTATACGACAGGCCTGCAGAGTTCGATCAACTGATATTCTAAATCTTTTGTTTTTAAAAAAATCAAAATTGGATCAAGCCCTTGTTTATCTGGATTGTAGATTAGACATACATGTACATGTACAAAAATTTCTTATAGGCTAAACAAATTATTGAATGATATATAGTCTATAATTCACTGGGGTACATTGACAATGGTTCAATCTGCCCCATCACAGTTTCATGATCAAAATTTTAAAAAAAATTCAATATGCTCTTTTATATGGATCAAGCCTCGGTTTATCTGTATTGTAGATTAGACATATATATATGAACTGATTTTAAGTACAAGAATTTCCTAGGCGCTCTTTTGAAAAATTCATTGCCTAGAAAATAATTGACAGCATGTGGCTACTGCTTATTGATGGAGAAATGGGTCTAGGGAGTTATCTCACTTTTGTATAGTGTTGGGTTGTATAGTTTTA
Source organism: Patella depressa (assembly GCA_948474765.1). Taxonomy (NCBI): domain Eukaryota; kingdom Metazoa; phylum Mollusca; class Gastropoda; family Patellidae; genus Patella; species Patella depressa. The sequence continues at coordinate 1,414,274 of CAOLEZ010000005.1, read as the reverse complement.
TTTATAAAGGATATATCCATGGTGTTTCAATGTGCCCCGATCTCCCCTACCTTATATAAACATGGTAATGCACAGACTTTTTTTTCTGTTTTTCTTTCGTGTTTTTATACGCCCACATTTTCATGTGGACGTATTATGTCGTCGCCCCTGTCCGTCCGGACGTCCGTCCGTCCGTCCACAATTTGTTTGTGGACTCTCTACAGGTCACAATTCTTATCCGATTTTGACGAAACTTGAAATATAGGTTTATCCCCAAAAGATCTCGGCTGCTTTCGATATTGGCATGTATCGGATCAAAACTTCATGGATTATGGCCCCTGATTGTACGAAAAATCACGTTTTTAGTTTGTGGACATGCATGTTTGTAACCCAAAGATCTTGGTTCCTTTCGATATTTGCGGCTATCGGAATGTAATTTCCTGAATTATGGCCCCTGATTGTCCGAAAAATCACCCTTTTTAGCTTGTGGTCCCTCTGGAGGTCACAATTATTATTGGATTTAAAAAACCGTTTGTTTATATCACCGTTACACACTAAGGAAGGTTGAGTTCGAATTTCGGGAAAATCGGACGAAAATTGCCATACAAAATGGCCGCCGTTTGTACGCGAATACTGTTAAAAAATGGTATATCCAGGTTGTGGACCCTGTGGAGGTCACAATTTTGACTCGATTTTGATGAAACTTGAAATTCATGGTTATAACCTAAAGATCTTGCTTCCTTTTGATATTTGCGCATATCGGATCGTAACTTCCTGAATTATGGCCCCTGATTATACGCAAAATCGCCTTTTTATACGCCCACATTGAAATGTGGTCGTATATTGTCGTCGCCCCCGTCCGTCCGTCCGTCGGTCCGTCGGTCCGTCGGTCCGTCGGTCCGGCGTCCACAATTGCTTGTGGACGCTCTACAGGCTAAAGTTAATATCCGATTTACTTTAAATTTATACACAGTGTTTAAGGTCATGAGACGAAGAAGCCTATTGTTTTTCAGCGATTTCCGATAATAACTACCAGAGTTATGGCCCTTGATCACTTCAAAAAATCTTGTGGACGCTCTAGAGGCCAAAGTTAATATCCGATCGACTTTAAATTTATACACAGCGTTTAAGGTCATAAGACAAAGACGCCTATTGATTTTCAGCGATTTCCGATAATTAGTGCCAGAGTTATGACCCTTGATCTCTTTAAAAAATCTTGTGGACGCTCTAAAGGTCAAAGTTAATATCCGATTGACTTTAAATTAATACACAGTGTTTAAGGTCATAAGACAAAGAAGCCTGTTGATTTTCAGCGATTTCCCATAATTAGTGCCAGAGTTATGGCCCTTGATAACTTCAAAAAATCTTGTGGACGCTCTAGAGGCCAAAGTTAATATCCGATTGACTTTAAATTTATACACAGTGTTTAACGTCATAAGACGAAGACGCCTATTGATTTTCAGCGATTTCCGATAATTAGTGCCAGAGTTATGGCCCTTGGTCACCTCAAAAAATCTTGTGGACGCTCTAGAGGCCAAAGTTAATATCCGATTGACTTTAGATTTATACACAGTGTTTAAGGTCATGAGACGAAGAAACCTATTGATTTTCGGCGATTTCCGATAATTAGTGTCAGAGTTATGGCCCTTGATCTCTTTAAAAAATCATGTGGACGCTCTAAAGGTCAAAGTTAATATCCGATTGACTTTAAATTTATACACAGTGTTTAAGGTCATAAGACGAAGAAGCCTATTGATTTTCAGCGATTTCCGATAATTAGTGCCAGAGTTATGGCCCTTGATCACTTCAAAAAATCTTGTGGACGCTCTAGAGGCCAAAGTTAATATCCGATTGACTTCAAATTTATACACAGTGTTTAAGGTCATAAGACAAAGACGCCTATTGATTTTCAGCGATTTCCGATAATTAATGCCAGAGTTATGGCCCTTGATCACCTCAAAAAATCTTGTGGACGCTCTGGAGGCCAAAGTTAATATCTGATTGACTTTAGATTTATACACAGTGTATAAGGTCATGAGACGAAGAAGCCTATTGATTTTCAGCGATTTCAAATAATTACTGCCAGAGTTATCTCCCTTGATAATTTCAAAAATTCTTGTGATGCTATAGAGGCCAAAGTTACCATCCGATTGACTTCAGATTGATACATAGAGTTTAAGGTGTTGAAACGAACAAGTATTTTGATTTTCAATGAATTTAGATAACTGAACAGCTAAATCCATGATATTAAATGTTTCATGTATATACTAATTGTTAGCGTGGGGTAAAACTTTATAAAAAGCAATCAAATTCTAATGATTTTCTGATAATTACATAATGAGTTGTTACTCTTAATCAGTTTTTAGTGTATTACAAATGTTTCATTACCGAAAAAAGTAAAAATATGCGACAACCCTTGTTGACTGCCCGGACGATTTAGCTGCTGTGGGCGTATGTTCGTTGCCTGGCAACCTATCTTTTTAGCTTGGAGGTCACAATTATTATTCGATTTAAAAAAACGTTTGATTATATTACTGTCACACCCTAAGGAAGGTTGAGTTCGAATTTCGGGAAAATCGGACGAAAATTGCCATACAAAATGCCCGCCGTTTGTACGCGAATACTGTTAAAAAATGGTATATCAAGGTTGTGGACCCTGTGGAGGTCACAATTTTGATTCGATTTTGATGAAATTTGAAATTCATGGTTATAACCCAAAGATCTTGCTTCCTTTCGATATTTGCGCATATCGGATCGTAACTTCCTGAATTATGGCCCCTGATTATACGCAAAATCGCCTTTTTTTTAGCTTGGAGGTCACAATTATTATCCGATTTAAAAAAACGTTTGATTATATTACCGTTACACCGTAAGGAAGGTTGAGTTTGAATTTCGGGAATATCAGACCAAAATTGTCATACAAAATGGCCGCTGTTTGTACGTGAATACTGTTAAAAAATGGTATATCAAGGTTGTGGACCCTGTAAAGGTCACAATTTTAATTCGATTTTGATGAAACTTGAAATTCATCGTTATATCCCAAAGATCTTGGTTCTTTTCAATATTTGCGCATATCGGATCGTAACTTCCTGAATTATGGCCCCTGGTTATACGCAAAATCCCCCTTTCTTTAGCTTGTGGTCCCTCTGGAGGTCACAATTATTATCCAATTTAAAAAAACGTTTGATTATATCACCGTTACACTGTAAGGAAGGTTGAGTTTGAATTTCGGGAAAATCGGACCAAAATTGACAGACAAAATGGCCGCCGTTTGTACGCGAATACTGTTAAAAAAATGATATATCATGGTTGTGGACCCTGTAGAGGTCACAATTTTAATTCGATTTTGATTAGGAAGGTTGAGTTCTAATTTTGTAAAAATCGTACCAAAATTGCCGAACGAAATGGTCGCCGTTTGTACGCGAATAGTGTAAAAATATGGTATATCATGGTTGTGGACTCGCTACAGGTCACAATTCTTATCCGATTTTGATGAAAAGTCACATTTCTAGGTTGTGTACCGTCACACCATAATCATTGTCGGTTTCGAGTTTCATTAATATCAGACTGGAACTGACCAACTAAATGGCTGCTCCCAATACAGTATGAAATACAGGACTTAAAGATGTAGGAAAAATCACTTTCGGTATTGCTTGTTCTCTGTCCATCTCTCGAAAATGTGGGCGTATCCTGCCTGGCAGTGCCAGCCTATCTTCTTTTCTAGTGGCAGTCAATTTTTTTTATGAATTGTCAGATATCCTCTGACAGTGTCACACAGCACCTTTTGGTCTTCTAAAGAATTATTAGTGAGCAGGTATTCGCCCATGTATCAGGTTGTATCTGTTATCAATAGTCACTTCAGTAAGTTCTATAGAGGAATAACTCGTGTTTTCCTTTGGCGTTCGTCACTTCAGATTCATGAATCCCTTCTTACTCCTCTATCGTAGTGATGATCTCTGTGTTAAAATTATATTTGGAAATTGTTTAATTAGTTCTATCACATATGTGATAATGACTGGCACCAATATTGTCCTTTAAAGGGACAATAACATTCTTGCTGGCTTGGTAGCTCCAGAAAATAAATAATACCCTTATTCTAAGTACTAGATGTTTAAATGTCCTACCTGTTGTGTAAATTATCCATTACAACCTATTTTATTTGTCCAGAGGGTTCGAAAATATTTTAAAATCCAAGTCACATTTGAAAAGGTTTACGTTAGACTTTTCAAATCAATTGGTTGAATTTTTCCAATTTTTTAAATTAGGTGTGTTAAGATAAAATTTATATCATCATTTAATTGGAATATTCTAAAATAATACGATTTGTTGACCAGATTGAAGATTGGGACATATTTTATTCAGTTACAACAAGAGTGTTATTGGGGCTTTAAATATAAGTAGAAGATTTGTTCAGTTTTATTATACAATTTCTTGTGAACACACCTAGAGCTGGACGATATTAGTAAAATCAAATATCGCGATATTTCCTCAAAAGAAGACGATATATCACAATATCGCGATATTTTAGTTTTATTATAAAAAGCTAACGATATATCACGATATATCACAATATCCCGATATTTTAGTTTTATTATGTGATGTATTTTTAAATGAATGTAACAAGTTGCTGGTGTTGCCGCCTATTGCAGCTACACGACGCTTGCAAAATCTACATAAAACTTTCGTTTGCGCTTCGTTGTTCTCATCAAAACCAAAAGCCATATACGACTCGTGCAATGTTTTTTAGGCTTTATTATTACTAATGTTCGATCAGCTTGAGCTTCGCAATCTTCCGCCATCTTTCAAAATGTTGAATAACATGTGGGTATGACTATGAGTAGACTCAAAGAACCAGAATGATGTAATTTTCCCTATTCGGTACACTACAACAGCACGTTTGTCTAAATCTTGTATATCAAGACACAATAAGGTTTTATTTACAAATAACATTTTATTTTCATTTAATTCGGCTACAGTTTAAAAATTGGCAAAAAAAACCCCAAAACACCCAAACACACGCACAAAATGATAGTTAACTAACAAACGGCATCATACATAAAATGATAATAACTGTTTCCAAACAGTGCCAATGATAAATTGTTCGAAGACGGCAAAGAGAAGATATTACACCATGACTTACCTTGCACAGCATTAGCAATGGGTTTGATTGACATTATAATGACAAGTATAATAAGTTTAATAATCGAGAAAACTACTAGACTAGTCATGTATTTAGTAGGCCTTGTCAATGAACGAGTGACAAGTCATCTGAGTCATTGATCGTGACATAATGTCGTAAATATCGTGATAATATCGTGTAAATTGATAGAAAAACACAAGATACGATATATCATTATACCGCGATATTTTAGGTGGTTTATAAAATATCGTAATTCAGATTTTAATATCGCGATATATCGAATTACCGAAAATATCGTCCAGCCCTAAACACACCACAGACTACATTTATCATCTGATTGTTTTATATGCCCACATTTTCATGTGAGAGACGTACAATCAATAGAAACATGTAATACAAACTGATTAGTATTTTTATTGATGAAAAGTTGGATAAAACAATGGTTTTTATACGACCGTATGGAAATGCAGTCGTATATGGTTGTCGCTCCCAACCATTGTACACAATTTTTTGTGAGCACTCTACAGATCACATTTATCATCAGATTGTTTTGCAAATATATATATTATGTTGTTAAGATTAGTAAGATGAAATTAATTTCAATAATTCCGTTAACTTCTTCTTGAGTTTTGGCCCTTGTTTCGCTTTGTTGCACCTTGTAAACGACAATATTTATCATCAAATCTGTATGAAATTTATGTGCATTGTTTAAATTAGGAACAAAGGACCTATTGAATTTTGAGGGGATCATGTGGTTAAGTGGGTAAGACGCTGGCTCATTAGTCATGAGGTCGGGTGTTCGATCCCTGCATTGGCCGAGAAAATTCATCCAGGTTTTCCGACGTGGTTTCCCCTTGTCAGTGATGCAGGACAGAGGGTCTGACAAGGACGCTGTCTAGTCTTTCTAATGAGATGGAAAACAGAGGTTCCGTGTACACATATGCGTGCACGTAAAAGACCCCTTGGCAGTTGTACTTCGATATATAAGAGTAGGTCTTACAGCCACTGTCCGGGCAAAATTTCCCTCATAGGACACTGTATGGAGCAGAACAGTATGACGTTTCACTCTATTTCCGTCAATTTAAGCAATTATCGTTAATTACATCTAAAGCTATGGTCCTTGTTTCACTTTGTCGAACACTGTGAACGCTCTAACAACAAAAGTTATCATTCGATCTGTATGAAATTTATGTGCATTATTGAAATAAGTGAAACGAAGAAGCCTATTGAATTTCGGTAATTTCCATTAATTATTTCTAGAGTTATGGCCCTTGATTCACATTTTAGAACCCTGTGAACCAATGATGTATATATAATATATATTAACTAGATCAGATGAATGACGCCAATCTGTTTACTTATGACGTGATCGCGAAACAGTTCTGACTTCCTGTTCAGGCAAGAAGAGCCGAAAGCTTGAATTTTCTAATGTTAACAATACCTGTTGTGCAGCTTATTTCGAGCAGGGGCCGTGGGTGGGTGGCTGAATTGTTAGCACGTGCGTGCTGTATCATAAAGCCTGTCATTGAGTCAAGTGGTGTGGTTTCGAATCCTCAGTTGTACGTGACAAGGAGTAAGGTCGTCTGTCCAACCTTGTGGGTATTCTACGGGTCCTCTGGTTTCTCCCCAAAGCGAATTATTGAAATAAAATTAAACCATATGTTAGTCCCTAAATGACTTAGTATATTGTAACTTTGAAAACTGGAAGTATTAGTATTCTATAACTACATGCAAATACAAGCAAATATCATTGAATACAGCCATTGAATAACCAATGGTTATATTCAATGGCTTGAAAACGTACTACTTTTGTCCAGAATGACGACACTTTCAGAATTACATCAAATTACATCACACCTAGGCAACCACAATTATATTCCATATAGGCCCTTCGGGCCTCTCGGATTTATATTGCATATTTCTCATTATTCGTTCTAACCATGCACATTCGCTCAAACTTAAAAGGTTAAAAATAGCTCACTGCATCAGTGTGTATACACACCTGATGACACGTGACCACACCACTATATAAGCGATCACAACACCTTCAGTTTTGTCTTTTTCTCTTTTGATTTAGACCGTGCACATTCGTGTGTTCTTGATAACGCTGTTATCATTTTTTCTTTTGATTGTATTTAGTTTGTGTTGATCATTTTTATGGTTTATAGGCTACCTTCCGTCGTCTTCATAGACTATGATAGACGTAGAATCGCTGATTCACATTCACGTCGCGGTGATCACATAGTGTTGACTTTATTTCATTCTTTAATAATAATAATAATAATAACAGTTTATTCACAACTACATGTACAAGCATGAGTATGGAAGTTAAAACAAACATTGTGATACATAACAATATTTAACTACATGTCTTACAAAATAATAGTAATTTTCAAGACGAGTGGTACATATTTATTTAATCATCAATATTTAATGTTACACATCAATGGACAAGGCTATATTTATATTCCTCTTTTCTTAAAAGCGTGTAATACAAAACTTCCCACATTTACTATAGATTCTACATTATTCATTAATATATTAAGTTGAATTGAATCAGTTATATTAGGTTTGATGAATGTTGAGAGATATTGTTGTCTCAAATTATCATAAAATGGACAATACAATAAGAAATGTTTTTCATCTTCTACTAATTGAAGGTCACAGTTTTTACACAATCTTTCATTACGTGGAATAAAGGGTTTACTGTATCGTCCCTTTATGTGCACTAAGTCTAAATTTACTGAGTGCACCCCTTTCATCTTTGTTCAATGTACATAAATAGTTTTCCATGTTATATGAATTCTTAATATTATAATAAAAATCATGTTTTGAATTTGTTTTCATATGTCCATTTAAATGCTGGATAGTCTTACTCTGGTCATTGTGTTTCCAGGACTGGATATACATATCGTGTAATCGGGTTTTAAATAAGTGTAAAAAGAATTCTGTATTAAAATTATCATTTTTTGCGGCAGTAAATATTTCACCCATTCCCGTTTCCTCCAGTATAACTTGGATTTGACTAAGCCATTTGCTCTTAGAAGTCTTCATCTCTGCGATAGCTAGCGACAATAATGAATTATGACATTTAACTTCAGATTCTATCCATGTCTTAACCATTCTATATTTCACATCGAGAAAGAGAGGAAATCTGCCTAGTTCAGCAAAAACAACTGAGTTCGTAGTCTTTTTGTTGATTTTTAAGATACTCTTACACAAATTTAAATGTAGCTTTTCAATTTTTAAGGTGTTATTAATGTTTGTGGTAATATATGATGGAAGGAAAGCGGAGGGATTCTGCGATGCAGATCTTTTAAATGATCATAACGTAACCACAGACGTGGATATTCTACATCTAAATGTCGTAAAATACAGCTTTTTTAGATAAGAGATTTTATTCACAATGATTCATTGAATGAACAGGACACTTGAGAAGAAACCGGATGTTGACAACAGTCCGCTGACGGAGGTAATAATAGTACCGTAATGTGCTATGTACATGGAGGTGTGTATAGGATATTAACCTACCCAAGGTTGATATGATAGAGAACACGCGGGCGAAGCCCAAGGGTTCTCTATCATATCAATCCGAGGGAGAGTAGGTTTATATCTGACATATACAACGTTCACCTTTAAATTTAATGGACTCTTCTCAAAAAAGGCAACAGTGATTGGATAATTGCTCAGTAGTTTCCGTCAAATAGCGAGAATTACCGATGTAATAATGCGCGTGTTTTTGTTTACACATCGCCATTTTGAATTAAAAGCAAGAACAAAATGGATAATTAAACGAAGTCAGACGAATAATCAATGCCTTTTAGTCATCATATTGACGATGGAATAGATGTGGATGCAAATATGATGAGGATCTATCCAAAGCCTGAAGAAAATTGGATCAAAAGGCAATCTTTTCCGATATTTGTGACAATGAACCGTGATTGAAATTTAGGTATTTTCAGAGAAGGATTTGACCGACGACTGGTTTAAGTGGACTGTATCCAAAAATACTTTACAAAGGAACTTTTGAGCGATAAATACTTTCAAGTCTTGCATTGTGTGGAGAAATAATGTGGGCGGAAAGAAAATTCTGAAAGATATCTTAGACATGGAGTATGGATAACCGATTTAAATATGCCGATAAGTACACGGTCTATTTCGTTACTGCATGCTACAAACTGTACCATAACTTTTTATACGCCCACATTGAAATGTGGTCGTATATTGTCGTCGCCCCCGTCCGTCCGTTCGTCCGTCCGTCCGTCCGGCCGGCCGGCCGGCCGGCCGTCGGTCCGGCGTCCACAATTGCTTGTGGACGCTCTACAGGCTAAAGTTAATATCTGATTGACTTTAAATTCATACACAGTGTTTAAGGTCATGAGACGAAGAAGCCTATTGTTTTTCAGCGATTTCCGATAATAACTACCAGAGTTATGGCCCTTGATCACTTCAAAAAATCTTGTGGACGCTCTAGAGGCCAAAGTTAATATCCGATTGACTTTAAATTTATACACAACGTTTAAGGTCATAAGACAAAGACGCCTATTGATTTTCGGCGATTTCCGATAATTAGTGCCAGAGTTATGGCCCTTGATCGCTTTAAAAAATCTTGTGGACGCTCTAAAGGTCAAAGTTAATATCCGATTGACTTTAAATTTATACACAGTGTTTAAGGTCATAAGAAGAAGAAGCCTATTGATTTTCAGCGATTTCCGATAATTAGTGCCAGAGTTATGGCCCTTGATCACCTCAATCTTGTGGACGCTCTGGAGGTCAAAGTTAATATCTGATTGACTTTAAATTTATACACGGTGTTTAAAGTCATAAGACGAAGACGCCTATTGATTTTCAGCGATTTCCGATAATTAGTGCCAGAGTTATGGCCCTTGATCACCTCAAAAAATCTTGTGGACGCTCTAGAGGCCAAAGTTAATATCCGATTGACTTTAGATTTATACACAGTGTTTAAGGTCATGAGACGAAGAAGCCTATTGATTTTCGGCGATTTCTGATGATAACTACCAGAGTTATGGCCCTTGATCACTTCAAAAATCTTGTGGACGCTCTAGAGGCCAAAGTTAATATCCGATTGACTTTAATTTTATACACAGTGTATAAGGTCATGAGACGAAGAAGCCTATTGATTTTCAGCAATTTCCGATAATTAGTGCCAGAGTTATGGCCCTTGATCACTTCAAAAAATCTTGTGGACGGTCTAGAGGCCAAAGTTAATATCCGATTGACTTTAAATTTATACAGTGTTTAAGGTCATGCGACGAAGAAGCCTATTGATTTTCAGCGATTTCTAATAATTAGTGCCAGAGTTGTGGCCCTTGATGACTTCAAAAAATCTTGTGGATGCTCTCTAGAGGCCAAAGTTAATATCCGATTGACTTTAAATTTATACACATTGTTTAGTGTCATGAGACAAAAAAGCCTATTGATTTTCAGCGATTTCTGATAATTACTGCCAGAGTTATGGCCCTTGATCACATCAAAAAATATTGTGGACGCTTTAGAGGCCCAAGTTATACCCGATTGACTATAAATACACACACACTGTTTAAGGTCATGAGACGAAGAAGCCTATTGATTTTGAGCGATTTCAAATAATTACTTCCAGAGTTGTCTCCCTTGATCACTTCAAAAAAACTTGTGATGCTATAGAGGCCAAACTTATCATTCGATTGACTTCAGATTGATAAACAGAGTTTAAGGTGTTGAAATGAACAAGTATTTTGATTTTCAATGAATTTTGATAACTGAACTGCTAAATCCATGATATTAAATGTTTCCTATACTAATTGTTAGCGTGGGGCAAAACTTTTATCAAAACAAATTCTAATGATTTTCAGATAATTACATAATGAGTTGTTACTCTTCTTAATCAGATTTTAGTGTATTACAGATGTTTCATTGCCAAAAAAAGTAAAAATATGCGACAACTCTTGTTTACTGCCCGGACGATTTTGCTGCTGTGGGCGTATGTTTCGTTGCCTGGCAACCTATCTTTTTTATTGTCAAGAATAAAATTTTATGTCTGTGTTCTTTGTATTATTTCGATCATCTACATTATCAGCGGTTGATATGAGCCGAATATATCGACCTTGGATGACGTCATCAGCGGTATGAAATATCAACCTGCCATGACGTCATCAGCGGTTGATATGAACCGAATATATCAACCTCTGATGACGTCATGAGAGGTTGTTATGAGAGATAACTGCTATGGACATCAAAGGAAAAACTACTACCAGTTATATATATATATATATACACCTCTATGGCTATGTAGTAATACATCCGAAATCTATAATAACATACCCGTAAGTAAAGACGGTTGTAATAAAGGAAATCTTTCGTTATATTATATAACTTATAGGGTCGAAAAAGGCCTGTAAATCTCGTAAACGAAAATCGAAAGTATTAGTGTTTTGAAAGTCTGTCCAATAATATAATCCAATTTAAGGATGCAGCGATACCCCGGGGATTACGATTAATCGTGATTATTGGGTCAGGCGATTAAATAATCGTCTCTTTTCTCAATAATCGTAATATCATGATATATCGTGATTATTTTAAAAATAATCACAATTATGATTTGAGAGAATCAAATTTTTAAAATTTGGAAAGTATTTTGTATTAATTATTTCGGTCGAATTCTTGTCAAAATGACAGAAGGGTGATAAAACATCTCGTGTTAACAACATCTAGTTGCCGACTGCACGCGCTGCTGAATATTCAGTGCTCTTAGGTATCTCTGTGATCATCTTATTAATACATGTTTGTATAAAGTCTGACAATACTTTGTTATTTCCTTATATATAAATAATCAGGGTTCTATTGGTAACCTCATTGAATTATCTAAAGACATTTTGGCTGTGGTTTTCGGTTAGAGGAAACTTTTTGTCAGCCAAACATATTGCTAGAAAATCTAATGTGTTGACTGACATTTTGTTTAGAATATTTTCTAATTGATTGAAATGTAAGTTATATGAGTATTTCTAAGATTTGTAATCATTTTTTCATACCCGATGTTGATCTATTAGATTCCGGGCTTAATACAAATTATGTATCTTGACATCCAGACCCTTTTTTCAAGCATGCAATGCTTTTCTATATCTGAGACAAAATATAAACCATATATGTTTCAACGTTTCAACATGATATTAAGGGTTCTGGCAAAGGTATTTAAAAAGAGAGTAGACCAAGCAGTCATAATCATTCCAGGCTGGTTAACTCCAGTATGGTATCCATTTTACTATCATGCTCACAGCCGACCCAATTCGGTTACTTGTTCGCAAGAACCTCTTGTGTTTATAAGTCTCAATGGTGCTTTTCATTCTCTTCGAGGGAAGAATTTATATCTTAACAGTGAACAGGATGCAGGATAGCTGGCAATCCTTCTCTAATAGAGGAATATCAATTCTTAGTGGCCATCTACTACGAACAGTATGTATTGGCCTAGCTAGAGAAGAGGGACTTTTTGGAGTTGTGAACTACAAATTAGTTCATTGGTTCCATCTGTAGAAATTTTTATAAATTTCTTAGGAAATATGTCTAAAAGACATTTTTGATCCTCTGTAATTCAAACACTTGTAGCTACAGTTAATTCTGTCCTTAAGGATCAGCCATTGGTTGGTCGATTCAAGTAAGGATTGTATGATAATAATCCAACTAAGTCCAGATATATGTTTACTTGGAATGCTTCATTATAAGTAAATTTTTGGTTACGCTGCATCCATTGCAAGATTTATCTTTGAGAATTTGTACATATAAAACAGTTGATTGTTGGCTTTAGCTACATGTCAGAGATGTCAAATTTTCACAGCCTTTTGGCTTAATGCTTTATATGATTCAGGCTCTGCTATAACCTTGCGAGTAATAAGGTTTCGAAAAGCTTCTCATCCTTCAACATTGTTATTCAGGGTTAAAATTTTAAAGATGTTAAAATCTGTCCCTGTTTTACTTTGAGAGTGTATATCCGTACAACAGCAGAATACCGTAAATCCAATAAAGGATTTGTTTCCTTTTATACGAAGAAGGCTGTAGCTCCAGGAACTGTTGCTAGATCGTTATAAGAAATATGATAGTTACCTGGTTTTGATGCTTCGATTTTTAAAGTTCATTCAATTAACTTCATCAGCATTTAATGCTGTTTGTTCACATTCAGAATTGAAAATCTGCAGTTATTTTTTGCCAGGTTTTACCATCAGTATGGGCGAAAAATTGTGCTGGCTGTGGAATAAATAAACTACTAAGTTGTTTTAGTTGTTATTTCATTTGTTGACAGCCCTTTAAACTATGCAATATAAATCCGAGAGGCCCGAAGGGCTTATATGAAATATAATCCCACTCTCATCCAAGAGCACGAAGGGCGTGATGGATGAGAAGGATTATATGAATATATAGCCTGAGGGCTCCAGGATTTATCTTCCCACCCTTGAGCCCTCCCTTGAGCCCTCCCAGTGCTATAGTTGGCTGTCAACAAACCTTTAAAAAGACAATACTGAAGGTGTTGTGATCGCTTATATAGTGGTGTGGTCACGTGTCATCAGGTGTGTATACACACTGATGCAGTGAGCTATTTTTAACCTTTTCAGTTTGAGCGAGTGTGCATGGTTAGAACGAATAATGAGAAATATGCAATATAAATTCTCGAGCCCTCGGGCTATATATTCATATAATCCTTCTCATCCATCACGCCCTTTGGGCGCTTGGATGAGAGTGGGATTTTTGTAAAAAGGAAAGAAAAGGGCAGAACCTAAAATGAATTTTAACGTTATTGCTATTGATTTATTTTGATAATCTGAATAGCACAGTGCATTTTGAGATTTGCGTGTAGTTATAGAATAAAAACAGAACTCAATGACCATCGAATACCGCTTGGGATATTTTTAGTCACTAAATAAAAGATCATGTTGTACTATGACTTTTTAACCATGTATGAATAATAGACTGAAAACTGGTTCCGAGTGTCGTCCATAAAATCCAGACACTTTTGAGTAAAAGATAGGTTGCATGCGCTCGCTTAACCAGTCTATCGACCATTCTACATCTGATTGAATGGTCGGGATAATCAAGACTACTTTTTTTACGAAACATAACAGAAAGCTGGAACAAGAAATTGAATTTAGAAATATGCACATTAGACAACTCAACAATTGTTATTACAGATGCGTTAGAAATTACATTCATTTTATTTTTAAATTGCTTTATCATTAACTGTACCTTTAGAAGCGGAATCTTTTGGTTTAGTACAAATAATATCTCTGAAAAACTTTTGTCAGCAAGAACATGATATTAGCAGTTGTTTCATCTTACTTTTACAAGGTCCTTAAAACATTTGTTGAGTTGGCCAACATGCGTATTTCTAAATTCAATTTCTTGTTCAAGCTTTCTGTTATGTTTCGTAAGCAAGTAGTCTTGATTATCTCAACCTGTCAAACAGACGTAGAATGGTCGGCAGACTGGTTAAGCGAGACTAATTTCAAAACAAGGGCACATAACCTATCTTTTACTCAAAAGTGTCTGGATGTTATGGACTATAAATGTGTGAACCTGATTTAAGGCTTGGTATATATATAAATATTGTGGCGTAATTGTCGAGATATTTGGAGATATTTATTTATGGTGGGTCACCCTAACAATAGATTTTTTTTACACTTTTAGAAGAATTTACGCTTGAGAAATAAGATGGCTTAATATTTCATTAATTAATGTCTTTGGCTAGTCAGAAGATTCACATATAAGTACTTAAATTAACTCAGTCATAGAGTGACATAAAAAATGTGGTAGGTTGATAACAGATATCTCATGGGAAGTTTCTAGAGTAAATTTCCATAACCATGTAAGGATTATAAGGGTGGGTTTCGACGTCATTTGATTTGATAGCACCAATTAGATAATTGAACGTCCAAAACCCACAGCTAGAAAACTATCATACTTGTGAGAATTCGTTAGACAGCAGCTTGGTTTCAGAAGGAAAAAGATGTGACAGTTTCTATCAGACTCGCCCAGCTAGACTGGTGGCAAGTGTTTGAGAATGACTTTAGTTAGTATTGTAATCTATATGCTTGTATGTATCCAGCTCAGAGTTGGGATTTCGCCCGTATATTCCGGACTTGTCCGAATTTTTTTTCCAAACGCACAATATTGTCCGACCGGGAATATGCCCAATCAGACATCAAGACATAGTGAATAATACTCAAAATTCCAAAAATTAATATCGTGTACTGAGAGTATAACTACCACTCAACCCTATTATCGTTGACAATAGGCAGGATTGATTAGGTAATTAAGTGATCAACGTATTTATCGTGTTATACCGTCAATAAACCTACCTTGATTAACTACTTAATCTGCCTTGATTGATTGACTTAATCCTTTGGCGGACAATTCATCAATCTAATCTTAAACAGAAGTCATTGCTTTCCCTTTGTCGGACTATTCGAAAATCGTGGTCTTCAATTGTCGGGCATTTTAATCGCATTGATGTGAGCCGACAGCATCTATCAACTAATCATAGATGTCACATATCGTAAGAGTATATTATTTTATAACACCCTAATTCATTTTGTCTACGATATCCTTTACGTCTTTTAAGAATCCATATATAAATTCTCATCCACAGTGGCACTTTCCCGTGATTTCGAGCGCCACACGAATATTGCTTAACATGTTAGGCAGTGCTTACTATGAAGCTGTGTGCTGTAAGTCACGTACGCCATAGCGGCAATACGCTGAAGTCAGCTATGCCTTTTGTCATCACCACAAGTATTATTTCGAACGCTTTTCTTTCATTTGCTGCCGTGTTCTTATTTCTATTACGCACGGATTTGAATATTTTGTTGACATTTTATAAAGAAAAAACGATGTTCTAACATCACAAACTATTCTTATTTCGGAAGTTCGGCATTCATTTGCTGCCACGTAAATCTAAAGGAATATTACGGTTGTGAATTTTATGCCGGAGCAGGATCAGCAAGCTTTCATTCAATGTATTACGAAAATGCTTAATTTTGTACGACATTTACTGACATAAATTTGAATGCCGTACGGGAATTAGGTGTGAAAAATAGCGAGGTTCACCAATTTTTATTACGTACGGGATTTGAATATTTTGTTGACATGTGATTTTTAATTGTGGTATGAATTGAATACTGTACAGGAATTAAATATGAAAAATAGCGAGGTTCACCTAATTTTGTTATGTACGTGATTTGAATATTTTGACATGTGACTTTTAATTGTGGTATGAATTCATCTGCTTAAATAACGATAAGAGTTATGCCCCTTTATTTTCGGTAAAATGTCCGACACAAAAAATTTTGAAATCCCAACTCTGTCTGATCCAGCTTGATATAAAATGTAAAAATGAACTGTTGCATTGTTATTCCTGGTAAGACAAACGTCTTAAGAAAACAGTAAGACGAAATACACAAAGTGAAGGAGAAGCAAAGACGATCAGAGATAAATTTTAGACGATCACAAGGCTACTAAAATATGTAGTAAGAAAAGATGCGTGGATCGTACAAAGGATGTGGCGACCAGAACTGACAATGACGGTTCTCCACGTCTGACAAAAAGACCCATTGTGCTACATGTAATAGTTGATAGATTTGTAGAGAATTGCACATGCCATCACTATTTATAGTCTTATACTGCTGATCATTATCATAATGCGTAGAGGGCAAGAAATCAGCCACTGAAGCGTGCATATTAGCCCTGTCGAATCCAACTTTCTGTAGAGTGCAGAACGTTATTCCCTTTAAAAATGATAAACTTTTCTGTTCAATCAAAATTTTCTTACATTAATTTTTATTTCATTCAACATGCGTAGGCATTTTGAATGGGTCAAGTCTGTCGTTAATATATCTTCTTGGTGGTCTTCAGTTGATCACACACTTGTGTTTGCTCATACTCCGCGCAGTGTTGCGTTTGATTAGAGGTAATCCTACTACACACTGCTATTATGAGTGGATATTGTTGTGTTAAATTTTGATTGGTCAGTAGTCCGTCTACCAACCAATCACTGTTTAAAATGAGTGCCAATATTGGACCAAATATGTTTACATAACGAACGTTACGTCATGGCTCACGATTTTTTTATGCCTAATTAACCCATGCATAGCAGAATACTGCAGTAAAACTAATTGCGTGACAAACGAGGCTATCAAATCGAATGAAATGTAAACAATAGTGTTTGGAAACGAACATACTTTCACCTTTTTTAATACTTTAAATCACTGTCCAAAGTTTTAGGGAAGACCCAGATTAAACGAAGGACTGTCATGTTGCTGTACTTAAGTGATAGCTTTCATTGAATGGAAAAAATGACACACTCCCGCATAAGTTCAAGAAACAGACGATATTCCAGCAATGGCCAGAGAGGGATTTCTCGGGCCATTGCTTCAGGAATATGGTGTTTGCTATCATTGATAATCTTTTGTTCTATGTCAAGGTCGTTATCACACGAAAGGAGAGATCTGTAGAGTGAACAAACATGTGAACAGAGATTATAAAATTATCAAAGTACTCAACAAAGAGTGATTGGTAATTGTTTGCTTCACACCCTCCGATTGAAGGCCGAATTATACGGTGTCGATTCAATGGAAATCATGTGACGGGACGGCCGAATGATGCCGTAATCCGGAATATACAGAGTCCAGATTAACATGAGATTTTTTGGTTGAAGTAATAAGGAAATAGATCAGGACATGAAAATCATGTTGGATTTCACTGAGTGCCGGTGTGATCAGAGTTCAATAAGGCTTACTTAGAGAATTTGTTGTGTTTCGGCATGGGAGCCAAGAACGATCACCTGTCGAAACAAGTCCTGTGAAAAAATACACTGCCAAGAACGATCACCTCTCGAAACATGTCCTGTGGGAAAAAGACACTGCCATTCAGTTCGATGCCACAGAATCTGTCGAGTTCAACCAAGCATGCAACTTCTATGAAAGCTTGAATTTTCCCCAGCGAAAAGCCATCGTACCTTACCTGGATTGGATGAAAAGTTTACACCTTGTATTATGTCTTTGGAAGTTTGTAAATCACCTTAGTTTTGTGCCTTGTTCTGTTTGCCGAATATGACAATGTCTTGGAAAACGACACCAGTCTACAAGTCATCACGTATTGGTGAGGCTTTCTCAACAAACCGACAACTGACAAGAGTGTTGGAACAACATCTGCCCTAGCGTTTTGGGGGGCGTGTGGGCTCATAATTACCTAGATATACTGCGCCCAAACTCTTACCCCAAGGCATGTGTCATCGACACAGACGACGACCAACAGGGTAGATACTGGACCGCGTTTGTGTCCGATTATTACAACTGTCCCCCTGATGTCTACAGCTAGAGAAGCCTTTTGACGTTTCGTCCGAGAACTACAATTCCACTACCAACCAAGATGGATTCCAGGACTCAACAAAATCATCTGTGGACATTATTGTTTGTTGTATTATCTGTTTCATCGATTTTATGTTTCCTCCCCGCATGCCCTTTTCTGTTTTTGGACACCTGTATCTTGTGATCGATATCCTCAACGAACAATGGCCCAGGGATCATTTTCCCAACTTGCAAAGAGAACGGAAAAATGGGTGAAGATGTCAATGATTTTTCGCTATGTAGATTTTCTTTTTGTTTATTTCAAGATTTATTTAAAGTGTTTTTTGCTTTGATTTCTTTTGTCATTTTATGGTAACCATAAAATACTTTGTAAGTTTTGTTCCATAAAATGTTTTATCAGCAAAATAAAAGGTGTCTGTTTTTGTGACGTTTTGTTTTTTCATGACGATATGCTATTCTCGCCTTTATGGAAAATTGTATTGTCCCAACAGATTAGACTAGTCCCGAGCCATAAATAGTAGTGTGGAAGCCAGAGACACCACAATCGAAATGGATCAACCCCAAAAAGATCATAATAGGCCGTCCTCATTAGCTCAGGGGGATCACGGTGGCTAAGTGGGTAAGACGCTGGCTTGCTAGCCTGGAGGTTGGGTGTTCG
Source organism: Patella depressa (assembly GCA_948474765.1). Classification (NCBI taxonomy): domain Eukaryota; kingdom Metazoa; phylum Mollusca; class Gastropoda; family Patellidae; genus Patella; species Patella depressa. The sequence goes on along the minus strand of CAOLEZ010000005.1, from coordinate 1,395,148 downwards.
ATCCCTACATTGGCCGAGAATGTTCATTCAGATTTTCTGGCGTGATTTCCCATTGTCAATGATGCAAGAGAGAGGGCCTGACAAGGACAGCTGTCTAGTCATTCAGATGGAACGAAAAACCAAGGTCACTTGACAGTTGTAATTCTGTCATAGCACACTGTATATGGCGTATGCCTGTTTTCATTAGCCCAGTAGGACATTAAACTCAATTTCATTTCATTAGCTTTACTTTTTATACGTCCACATGGTAATGTGGTTGTATATTGTCGTCGCCCCAGTCCATCCGTTCATCTGTCGGTTCGTCCATCGTCGTCCACAATTTCTTGTGAACACTCTACAGACTACATTTACCATCTGATTGTTTTGAAATTAATATTTGTTGTTTACATTAGTGAGATGAAGAAGCCTATTTAATTTCAATAACTTCTGTGGATTTCTTCTAGAGTTGTGTTCCTTGTTGCACTTTGTGAATGCTCCAAGACAAAAGTTATCAAAATTAGTAAAACAATGAACATCTAGAGTTATATGGCGGTATATTAGTGCCAAAATTCTAACATGCTTTCGTCTAATTTCTTACTTCTATTCATGTAATTTCTAACCTCCATTCATGTAACTTCTAACTTCTATTCATGTAATTTCTAAATTAAGACAATGTATAATTCAACTTCTTTATTTGTTCAGTGTAAATATCAATTCTATTTCATCTTATTTCTAATATTGGGGCGAAAAATGTCTACTTCTTTGTGGTGTTACATGTTAAGCATGAACGGCAAACAAATTTAGAATTTTGATACATCTACCTAGCAACCATCATTATGACATCGTTTGGTGTCGCCACCGTGTGCTCAGTTTGGGAATTGAGCACCTGATCGGGACCATTCTATTGATACAAATGACTCCCTCTTCGTCAGATTGAGTGGCTTGCCTGAGTGTTAAAATTGAAAACAACATCGGGAGAGAGAGATGGGGACATGGGGTTTAACATCAACTCGACACCAACCAGGTCATTTCGGTATTAACACCGTTCAATTGTATTTCAATAATTCGCTTGCGCGTAGGAGTGTTTAGCAGTGGGAGGAAACCAGAGGACCCGGAGAAAACCCACGAGGTTGGAAAGGCGGCTCTGCTCCATGTCACGTAAAAACGGGAAATCGAAACCACGCCAGTTTATTCAATGACAGACCTTATGTTACAGCGTGCACGTGCTAACCATTCGACCATCCTACCCTCTAAACAACATTGAACGTGATATAAATGTATGGTTTGCAAATATTATTTCGAATACTGTGGCTAAGTGGGTAAGACGCAGGCTCGCTAGGCTGTGGGTAGGGAGTTCGATCCCTGCATTGGTCGAAAAAAGTTCATCCAGATTTTCTGGCGTGGTTCCCCCTTATTAGTGTCTTGTATATGTCGTTCCAATGGGATGAAAACCCGAGGTTCCATGTACATGTTGGCGTGCACGTAAAAGATCCTGTGACCGTTAGACTTCGATATAAGTCCACGTCGTAGATCCGCTCTCCGGGCAATATTTCCCTAAAGCACACTGTATGGCGTATGTCCGTCTCCATTAGCCCGGTTCGGAACAAAACAGTAGGGCGTTAAACCCTCTTTCAGTTCATTTCATTTTCTATTTCAAATATAAGCTAAACGGGATTTGGAGAATTTTATTTTATTTTTTTTTACGGTTGAGCCAATAATTAATATCTATATGCAGTTGGTCTATATTAACACAGGGTATAAATGTTATGGATAGGCCTACACAGATACTGAGTTTAATACTAAGTGACCTCTCTCTCTCTCTCTCTCTCTCTCTCTCTCAGCACTCCTTCCAACCTTCAACCAAACGAAGAATGGGTCGTTTATACCAATTATGGTCCCGATCGGTGCGCAATCATCCAATTGAGCACACAGTGGCGACACCAAACGATGTCATAATGATGGTTGCTAGGTAGAAGTATCAAAATTCTAAATTTGTTTGCCGTTCATGCTTAACATGTAATACCACAATGAAGTAGACATTTTTCGCCTCAATAATAGAAATAAGATGAAATAGAATTGATATTTACACTGAACAAATAAAGAAGTTGAATTATACATTGTCTTAAATTAGAAATTACGTGAATGGAAGTTAGAAGTTACATGAATGGAGGTTAGAAGTTACATGAATGGAGGTTAGAAATTAGACGATAGCATGTTAGAATTTTGGCACTAATATACCGCCATAGAGTTATGGCCCTTATTTTACGTTGTTGAATCTTGTGTACGCTCTAATGGCAACAATTATCATCCTATCTGTTTGAAATTAATATGCATCATTTGAAATATAGAAGCCTAATGAATTTCAACAATTTCCGTAAATAACACTGTGAGTTGTGGCCCTTGTTTCACTTTGTTGTACATTATGAATGCTCTAATGAAAAAAGTTATTATTCTATCTATATGAAATTTATATGTATCATTTAAATTAGTAAAACAAACAAGCCTATTGAGTTTCAGCAAATTTCTGTTAATAATGTCTAGAATTATGGCCCTTGTTTCACTTTATTGCATCTTATGAATGCTCAAACAAAAACAAAATATCACCAAATGTGTATGAGATTCATATGCATCATTTAATTAATTTAATGAAATGAAGAATACTGTTGAATGTCAGCAATTTCTGTCAAATACTTCTAAGAGTTATGGCCCTTGTTTTACTTTGTTGAACCTTGTTTTACTTTGTTGAACGTTCGAACGACTAAAGTTATCATCTGATCTGTTTGAAATTTGTATGCATCGTTTGAATTAGTAAAGTGAAAAAACATGTTGAATTTCAACAATTTCTATTAGATTACGTCTAGAATTATGGCTAGTTTATAGGACCTTGTGAACCCTCAAACGACGAAAATTATAATGTCATCTGTATGAAATTGTCTATTAAATGATCCTAATTACCCACAGAAGAATAAATAATTACCCACAAAAGAATAAATATGTGACAACCCTTTTTGACCACTCCGATGATTTAGCTGCTGTGTGCCTATGTTTTGTTGCGTGCCTGGCAACCTATCTCTTAAACAAATTTTTAAAAATGTTTCATTTTGAAGTTTTGGCGTCATGAGTCGACAGATAATCAGCGTTCCACAACCTTTTGCTCTCCAGTTATTTTACGTTAGCCGAAAACTTTGTATTTGATAAAGGCCATGTTTTTGACAGATATTTCTCGGATTTTGTGTGAATCATTTGGTTTGTACGAGAACGAACCATATCGATATTCAGCGTTTGGCAACATTCCACTCCCAAGTTACTATCACCGACGCTTCGGGGGTATATTCTTTTAGTTCGAATATGCATGGATGAGCTAGGAATGGGGGTGTAGCATAGCTCATTACTGGAGAATTATTCTGGTGAAGGCGGTCACTGTTCAGTGTGTTCATTAAAAGTCCAAGTCCAAATCCATTTCAATATTATACAGTTTAAAAATACATTATTTACAAATTCTATACAGGGCATTCGATCTCCTTGTCTGTCTCCCTTTAATCTGTCTGTCGTCTTGTCTTGTTGTTGTTCTTGGTGTTTAACGTCCGCTTCCACCGAAGGTGATATTGCAGACAAGTCTTATTTTTTCCATTTTCATTATCTTAGCGCACGTGCAGGGGTCTTTGCTGTGGGAGGAAACCGGAGTGCCCTGTGTGTCTTGTCTGTGTGTAGAGATCTTTTAAAGCAACTAATTTGCATACAGACAAAAGGACAATGATTTCAACAAATCGAATTAAAGATAAAAAATATTGTAACACATCAAATGAAAAGAAGTTAAATATATAAATTTCATTGGTTGAAATTTTATAATAAAGTTAATATAATTAGGTAATAAGCTTTTAAGCTATAAAGAAAGTAAAGGCATTCAAAGATTATAAAACAGTCAACACCAATCATGATTTTAGGCAATTACTTTAAATCAAAATATTGACATTAAATGTAAGGAAAGACCAACTGATAACCTTAATATTGGCTATATTGTCTAAATGCTTAATAGATAAATTCTGTATATTCTTAAAAATGAAATTTGAAAAAGAAGTAAAATTTAGTATCACTATTCGGTGATATTACCACATTTGCTGAAAACCTTCTGAAAGCATTATAGGCTACAGTTTTTAACAGATTTATTTCAAATTTGGTATGTAGCAACGGGGTCATGGGTGGACGAACCCTGTGGATATTAGGGATCCATGACATTCTGTTTCGAAGTTGCTCCCTTTTTCCAAAACCCGTGTGTGATAGAATCTACAGTTTTTATACGCCCACATTTTCATGTGGACGTATTATGTCGTCGCCCCTGTCCGTCCGTCCACAATTTGTTTGTGGACTCTCTACAGGTCACAATTCTTATCCGATTTTTACGAAACTTGAAATATAGGTTTATCCCCAAAAGATCTCGGCTGCTTTCGATATTGGCATGTATCGGATCAAAACTTCATGGATTATGGCCCCTGATTGTACGAAAAATCACGTTTTTAGCTTGTGGACCCTATAGAGGTCACAATTTTGAACCGATTTTGATGAAACTTGACATGCATGTTTGTAACCCAAAGATCTTGGTTCCTTTCGATATTTGCGGCTATCGGAATGTAATTTCCTGAATTATGGCCCCTGATTGTCCGAAAAATCACCTTTTTTAGCTTGTGGTCCCTCTGGAGGTCACAATTATTATTCGATTTAAAGTTCCAATTTCATATTTTCTAAGAAAGTCAAAACATAATTATTTCTATGTTTTTTGCTCAAAAGGTTGTCAACTCACTATTATACGATCATGGGCAAAATTTTTTGGGCAGACACCGATTGATTGAGGAAATAGTTAACCAATTACCTCCCTTGTTTTCCCATTCCTCTCCATGGACGGCCATCTTCAAACGTTTGAATTTGAAGTTGAAAATGATATTTTTGCCAATTTCTCAACTGGCAATAGTGAATTACTGGATTAATAGGATTATTCTTTAACAAGGTAGGACTGTTTATAGGTACAATCTATTTTTGGGCTTTATTTTAATACATTTTAAAAATATAACTTAAAAAAATGCTATTGGAGCTTTAAAAAACTGTTTGATTATATCACCGTTTCACCCTAAGGAAGGTTGAGTTCGAATTTCGGGAAAATCGGACGAAAATTGCCATATAAAATGCCGCCGTTTGTACGCGAATACTGTTAAAAAATGGTATATCAAGGTTGTGGACCCTGTGGAGGTCACAATTTTGATTTGATTTTGATGAAACTTGAAATTCATGGTTATAACCCAAAGATCTTGCTTCCTTTCGATATTTGCGCATATCGGATCGTAACTTCCTGAATTATGGCCCCTGATTATACGCAAATTCGCCTTTTTTTAGCTTGGAGGTCACAATTATTATTCGATTTAAAAAACCGTTTGATTATATCACCGTTACACCCTAAGGAAGGTTGAGATCGAATTTCGGGAAAATCGGACGAAAATTGCCATACAAAATGGCCGCCGTTTGTACAGGAATACTGTTAAAAAATGGTATATCAAGGTTGTGGACCCTGTGGAGGTCACAATTTTGATTTGATTTCGATGAAACTTGAAATTCATGGTTATAATCCAAAGATCTTGCTTCCTTTCGATATTTGCGCATATCGGATCGTAACTTCCTGAATTATGGCCCCTGATTATACGCAAAATCGCCTTTTTATTTAGCTTGGAGGACACAATTATTATCCGATTTAAAAAAACGTTTGATTATATTACCGTTACACCATAAGGAAGGTTGAGTTCGGATTTCGGGAAAATCGGACCAAAATTGCCATGCAAAATGGCCGCCGTTTGTACGCGAATACTGTTAAAAAATGGTATATCAAGGTTGTGGACCCTGTAAAGGTCACAATTTTAATTCGATTTTGATGAAACTTGAAATTCATGGTTATAACCCAAAGATCTTGGTTCTTTTCGATATATGCGCATATCGGATCGTAACTTCCTGAATTATGGCCCCTGGTTATACGCAAAATCCCCCTTTCTTTAGCTTGTGGTCCCTCTGGAGGTCACAATTATTATCCAATTTAAAAAAACGTTTGATTATATCACCGTTACACTGTAAGGGAGGTTGAGTTTGAATTTCTGGAAAATCGGACCAAAATTGACAGACAAAATGGCCGCCGTTTGTACGCGAATACTGTTAAAAAAATGATATATCATGGTTGTGGACCCTGTATAGGTCACAATTTTAATTCGATTTTGATGAGGAAGGTTGAGTTCTAATTTCGTGAAAATCGTACCAAAATTGCCGGACGAAATGGTCGCCGTTTGTACGCGAATAGTGTAAAAATATGGTATATCATGGTTGTGGACTCTCTACAGGTCACAATTCTTATCCGATTTTGATGAAAAGTCACATTTCTAGGTTGTGTACCGTCACACGATAATCATTGTCGGTTTCGAATTTCATTAATATCAGACTGGAACTGACCAACTAAATGGCTGCTCCCAATACAGTATGAAATACAGGACTTAAAGATGTAGGAAAAATCACTTTCAGTATTGCTTGTTCTCTGTCCATCTCTCGAAAATGTGGGCGTATCCTGCCTGGCAGTGCCAGCCTATCTTTAACAGATTTATTTGTAATTCGATGTGAAGCATTTGAATAATGAGAAGACGAGTTCTATTGATTTTCCCAGTGTTTCCTACATCTATTGCATAATAGGTGGGCCAGTCTGTGTCAGTGCCTTGTAAATGCCCCAATATCTATAGTGAAATAAATATACAACCATCTCACTGAACCTGTCTGTGTGCATGTTGTGTTGCTTAGTAACATATCCTTAAATATGTGTTTCAATTTTATTTATACTGGAATTCATGATTATGTTATTCTGATGGGTTATTATGTATGAATGTTGTGGAATTTAGGTGCATTATCAAACAAATTATTATTTTATTTTCAGTTACTTTCTGCTAGATGTTGACATATCAACCAGTGTTATACCAGACCTTAGAGCATATTTACACAGAGACATTGATATTGTTCGCCCAGGAATATTACAAAAAGATTTGAAATTTGTAAGACCATGTCTTGAAGGAGAATGTAATTTTGGCGAATTGCCTAATCCAGATCATGAGCGCCGTGTCTGGAAGCGAAAAACACTGAAAAAGGTCAATTATACAAAAGCTGATAAAACAAGACTTAATTATGTCTAATCTATGATAAAAAATTAAAGGAATAGTTCAATAGACAATGCACGGTATTGTTAGTGTGGCGGTAGATATTGCATAATTTCTCCAGGAGTTAGTGGGGGGGGGAGGATGGCTGAATGGTTAGCATGTGCGCTGTATCATAGAGACTGTCATTGAGTCAACCGGCGTGGTTTCGAATCCCCAGATGTATGTGACAAGGAGTAGGGTTGCTAGTCTAACCTCGTGGGTTTTCTTTGGGTCCTCCAGTTACCTCCCACTACTAAGTCCCCAACGCGCAAGCGTTTTATTGAAATAAAATTAAACCATATGTAATTCACCCAAAATACCTAGTTTGTTTTGAGTAGACGTTAAGCCCCATTTCTCTCTCTCTCACTGCCTCCAGGAGTTATGGCCCTAATTTCAATTTGTTATACCTAGTGAACACTTTAATGGCATATGTAATCATCCAATCTCTTTGAAATTGATATGTAGCCCGTATATTAGTGAAACGAGGAAGCCTTTTGAGTTTCAGCAATGTCTGAGTTATGGCCCTTTGTAGCACATTGTGAATACTTTTAATGACAAGAGTTATCATCTGATCTGTATGAAATTTGGGGGGGTTGGGATGGCCTAGTGGTCTAGAGTGCCGCGCTTCGACCTCTAGCTGGTCACCTCTGGCTTGTGGCTGCGGTTTCGAGCCTTGGTGTGAGCGTATGTGGCATGGAGATAGCGGCGCCTTCTCAACCTCGTGGGTTTCCTCCGGGCACTCCAGTTTGCTCCCATTGCTAAAGACCCCTACGCGCAAGCAAATTATTGAAATAAAATTAAACCATATGTTAGTCCCGAAATGACCTAGTTTGTGTTGAGTGGATGTTAAACCCCATTTCTCTCTCTCTCTCTCTGTATGAAATTTATATTGGCTCGTTCTGATGACACGAAAAACCGAGTTCCTGTGTACACATTGGCGTGCACATAAAAGATCCCTTGACAGTTGGAATTTGATATAAGAGTAGGCTGTAGCGCCGCTGACCGGGCAAAATTTCCCTCATAGCACACTGTATGGCGTATTCCCGTCTTCATTTGCCCAGTTTTAGAATAGAACAGTAGGACGTTAACCCCATTTCATTTCATTTGTTTGGAGGACAAGTCGTTTTTATACTTATAATATATAAGTGTATTATGATTGGGTTGTATGAAAACTATCAAACCAATTTTTATACGCCCACATTTTCATGTGGACGTATTATGTCGTCGCCCCTGTCCGTCCGGACGTCCGTCCGTCCACAATTTGTTTGTGGACTCTCTACAGGTCACAATTCTTATCCGATTTTGACGAAACTTGAAATATAGGTTTATCCCCAAAAGATCTCGGCTGCTTTCGATATTGGCATGTATCGGATCAAAACTTCATGGATTATGGCCCCTGATTGTACGAAAAATCACGTTTTTAGCTTGTGGACCCTAAAGAGGTCACAATTTTGAACCGATTTTGATGAAACTTGACATGCATGTTTGTAACCCAAAGATCTTGGTTCCTTTCAATATTTGCGGCTATCGGAATGTAATTTCCTGAATTATGGCCCCTGATTGTCCGAAAAATCACCCTTTTTAGCTTGTGGTCCCTCTGGAGGTCACAATTATTATTCGATTTAAAAAAACGTTTGACTATATCACCGTTACACCCTAAGGAAGGTTGAGTTCGAATTTCGGGAAAATCGGACGAAAATTGCTATACAAAATGGCCGCCGTTTGTACGCGAATACTGTTCAAAAATGGTATATCAAGGTTGTGGACCCTGTGGAGGTCACAATTTTGATTCGATTTTGATGAAACTTGAAATTCATGGTTATAACCCAAAGATCTTAATTCCTTTCGATATTTGCACATATCGGATCGTAACTTACTGAATTATGGCCCCTGATTATACGCAAAATCGCCTTTTTTTTAGCTTAGACCCTGTGGAGGTCACAATTTTGATTCGATTTTGATGAAACTTGAAATTCATGGTTATAACCCAAAGATCTTGCTTCCTTTCGATATTTGCGCATATCAGATCGTAACTTCCTGAATTATGGCCCCTGATTATACGCAAAATCGCCTTTTTTTTAGCTTGGAGGTCACAATTATTATCCGATTTAAAAAAAAGTTTGATTATATTACCGTTACACCGTAAGGATGGTTGAGTTAGAATTTCGGGAAAATCAGACCAAAATTGCCATACAAAATGGCCGCCGTTTGTACGCGAATACTCTTAAAAAATGGTATATCAAGGTTGTGGACCCTGTAAAGGTCACAATTTTAATTCGATTTTGATGAAACTTGAAATTCATGGTTATAACCCAAAGATCTTGGTTCTTTTCGATATTTGCGCATATCGGATCGTAACTTCCTGAATTATGGCCCCTGGTTATACACAAAATCCCCCTTTCTTTAGCTTGTGGTCCCTCTGGAGGTCACAATTATTATCCAATTTAAAAAAACGTTTGATTATATCACCGTTACACTGTAAGGAAGGTTGAGTTTGAATTTCGGGAAAATCGGACCAAAATTGACAGACAAAATGGCTGCCGTTTGTACGCGAATACTGTTAAAAAAATGATATATCATGGTTGTGGACCCTGTATAGGTCACAATTTTAATTCGATTTTGATGAGGAAGGTTGAGTTTTAATTTCGTGAAAATCGTACCAAAATTGCCGGACGAAATGGTCGCCGTTTGTACGCGAATAGTGTAAAAATATGGTATATCATGGTTGTGGACTCTCTACAGGTCACAATTCTTATCCGATTTTGATGAAAAGTCACATTTCTAGGTTGTGTACCGTCACACAATAATCATTGTCGGTTTCGAATTTTATTAATATCAGACTGGAACTGACCAACTAAATGGCTGCTCCCAATACAGTATGAAATACAGGACTTAAAGATGTAGGAAAAATCACTTTCGGTATTGCTTGTTCTCTGTCCATTGCTTGTTCTCTGTGGGCGTATCCTGCCTGGCAGTGCCAGCCTATCTTATATAAGAATTATCAAACCTGTTTCGAGGACACGTATAAAAACTATTGTTTTTGTTCGGATCATTATTTTATTTTTTCCTAACCTACAATCTCGCCAATAATCACGTGTCATTACCTTATTTACATCTCAACGACCTTGACAAAAATTGAGCTGGCTTAACAAATAGATTTAGCTCTGCGACATGTGGGGGCCAGAGGGATTTTTGAATGGGATAATGAGCATTTTCTGCTTAGAGTAAGCAAAGCAATAAGCAATTTTATTGGCCAAGACTTTGAAACACAATAACTCTTCTAATTGAGCTAGAATGTTTAAACTTGGTGAAGGTGTTTATTACGACAATGCCTTAATGAAGTTCGAACATGAGCATTTTCTGTTTAGGTTGAGCAGAGATAAGCAATTTGATTAGTTGATGCTTTGGGACATGATAACTTTAGTTCCAATTAAGTGAGAGTGAGGAAACTTTGTGTATAGCTTCATTACATCAATACCTTGAACTAAGTTTGATAATTAGCACTCTGCTTTTCGTAAGCAGAGCAATAAGCAATTTGATTGGTTGAGACTTTGGGACACAATAACTCCCATTGAGTTAGATTCACACTTGGTGTAGTTGTCTATTAGGTGAATGCCTTGATGGAGTTCGGAGATGTGAATTTTCTGTTTAGGGTAAGCAGAGATAAGCAATTTGATTGGTTGATGCTTTGGGACACGATATATTTAGTTCTGATTAAGAGAAAGTTAGGAGACTTGATGTATAGCTTTATGAAATCAATACTTTGACTAAGTTCTTGACTAAGTTCGATAATGAACATTTTCTACTGAGGGTAAGCAGAGCGATAAGCAATTTGATTGGTCAAGATTTACTAGCACAATAGCTTTAATTGAGGTCAAACTTGGAGTAGGTGTTCATTAGGAGAATGCCTTGATGGAGTTCGATGATTAATATTGTCAATAAGAAGAGATAAATAATCTTCTTTTAATTGAGGTAGAATGTTTAAACTTGATGTAAATTATGTTCAATAGGCGAATGTCTTCACTGAGTCAATTATTAAAATTTTGAGCTAAAGCTAAGAAGAGCTAATTGATTTCATTGGTCAATGCTTTGGGACAAAATAATCTTGCTTTTGTCTGATAGAGTCACAAAACTTAGTGTATAGTTTGATTGCTCAATACTTTTGAAAAAAAAAAATGTGCGAATAATTAATATGTGTCATCTATTTATTATGGGATTTCGACGGGGGACGTCAGCCTCACTGTTGGCTTGTTGAATAGTCAGATATCCTCCCATAGTGTCATATTGGGGCAATCATCCGTGCAGCTTGAGTTTCATAAAAATCGCTGAGAACACATTACCATCTCAGAAGTCAGGTTGCATTTTCGAGAACATTTCCTAGGTTCAGCTCTTTGTTTGGGAAGGAGCCTTATTGCTCAGCTAAAGTTGGAGATATGGTCATAAAGATACAATTTGGCACGTTTTTATGCCATGTGTCTGATGTTTCTTTTGCTGCTTAGTATATACAGGCGTAAATGCGGTCTATGAATATAAAATCAATCAGATGATAACTATGGTCTCAAGAACATTAAAAAGATATTTCAAGGTGATCAAGGGCCATAACTCTGGCAGTAATTATCGCAAATCACTGAAAATCAAAAGGTTTCTTGGTCTAATGACTTGACTTTAATCAAGGTGTATAAATTTAAAGTCAATCGGATATATTAACTTTAACCTCTAGTGCATCAACAGAATTTTTCACAATGGTCAAGGGCTGTAATTATCGTAAATTGGCGTAAATCAATTGTCTCTTTGTCTGATAACCTTAAATGTTTTATAAATTTATTTGGTGACAACTAATTAGGGTTTCACACTGCGTAGCTTGTGTGAAACACTATTGTTTTTGTTAAAATTATTAGGCTTTCAGACTTTCGTCTGAAAGCCTATTGTGATTACTAAAATTATTATTTATTAGGCTTTCAGACTTCAGAATTTTCTACCCATTTTGTGAGCTCGGGTTTCGTTTTATGGCTGAATTGACGTTTCTGAAACTTCTGGAACATGAAGTTATAGTCTAGTACCAACGTATAAAGCAATTTCGACAAGAATCCTTAAACCGGAAGTGGTCGAAACAATGTGTAATATTTTGATAAAAATGCAAAAAATGGATATTTTGGGGAAAAACGTGATTTCTCCACCCGATATCAATGGATTAAAGAAATTAGGGTACCATTGGACTGCACTAGGATTGTGCTATCGTATTATACCCAATTCGTATGGATACGGTGAGCAGGCACCAAAATATGGCACGCTGAAAATCAAGTATTTTCTGATTTGGAGCGTTTTTGGACGCCTGTATCTCGAAAACTTAACCGCAACTTCTTTTTAAATTTTTTCTATGGAGAGTCCTTTCGGAGGTATTATGCATGAAGCCATCCAATATGACTTTGAAATATCTAGAATGGGTGAAATAACAGACTGAAAATCGAAAAATCGTGAAATTTTGGAAAATGCTCTGCTATTTTTTTATTTTAAGAGATTTTCAAAAAAAGATTGTATATTCAGATAGCTGACCTAATTACGATTCTAACGATGTATAATATGTATGTAGTTATTGAAATTTAATTTTTGATATTTTAAATTTTTTTGCATTTTTGGCGCTTTTGAACATAGGATTTCTCAGAGGCATTTTATCTGATCAGATAATGTAATATATCATTACAGAGCCCTGTGGCTATTTTAGTGCCCAAACCGGCTATTAAAACTATTCCGACAATAATAATTATACCGGAAGTATTCAAAAAATGAAAAAAAAAGGATAAAAACATTGTCGCACTTACAAAAAGCGTGATTTCTCCCTTAGGTAATAGCAAACCAAAAGAACTAAAGTGTCGTTGGATAGTCCTATTAATGGACCATCATATGGTATCTAAATAATACAATTTCGATGGTAAGGAAATAAATTATTGTATGCCAAAAATCTAGTATTTTCGGATTTTTTAACATTCTGAGACACCCTTTTCTCGAAAACGAGGCCGCAGATTTTTCTGAAACTTTTCTTACGCAAAAGTCCTATCGGTTGTCTATATAGTGAATCCAAAATGAAAAGCATTGAAATAATATAGGTGGTCCAAAAATGGCATCAAACTTTGAAAAAAATTGAAAAATCGTTAAATTTTTGTAAACGCTCTTTAATTTATCTTTTTATACGCCCACATTTTTATGTGGACGTATATTGTCGTTGCCCCTGTCCGTCCGTCCGTCCGTCCACAATTGTTTGTGAACAGTCTACAGGTCACAATTTTTATCCGATTTCAATGAAACTTAAAATATAGGTTTATCACCCTTAGATCTCGGTTCCTTTCGATATTGGCATGTATCGGACTGTAACTTCATGGGTTATGGCCCCTGATTGTACGAAAAATCACGTTTTTAGCTTGTGAACAGTGTAGAGGTCACAATTTTGATCTGATTTCGATGAAACTTGAAATGCATGTTTATAACCGAAAGATCTTGCTTCCTTTCGATATTTGCGCATATCGGATCGTAACTTCCTGAATTATTTCCTGAATCACCCTTTTTAGCTTGTGCTCCCTGTGGAGGTCAAAATTGTAATCTGATTCAAAAAAACGTTTGATTATATCCCCGTTACATAGTTATGGGGGTTGAGTTCGAATTTCGTGAAAATCGGACCAAAATTGACATACAAAATGGCCGCTGTTTGTATGCGAATAGTGTGAAAATATGTTATATCAAGGTTGTGGACCCTAAAGAGGTCACAATTTTGAACTGATTTTCATGAAACTTGAAATGCATGTTTATAACCGAAAGATCTTGGTTCCTTTCGATATTTGCGCATATCGGATCGTAACTTCCTGAATTATGGCCCCTGGTTATATGCAAAATCCCCCTTTCTTTAGCTTGTGGTCCCTCTGGAGGTCACAATTATTATCCAATTTAAAAAAACGTTTGATTATATCACCGTTACACTGTAAGGAAGGTTGAGTTTGAATTTCGGGAAAATCGGACCAAAATTGACAGACAAAATGGCTGCCGTTTGTACGCGAATACTGTTAAAAAAATGATATATCATGGTTGTGGACCCTGTATAGGTCACAATTTTAATTCGATTTTGATGAGGAAGGTTGAGTTTTAATTTCGTGAAAATTGTACCAAAATTGCCGGACGAAATGGTCGCCGTTTGTACGCGAATAGTGTAAAAATATGGTATATCATGGTTGTGGACTCTCTACAGGTCACAATTCTTATCCGATTTTGATGAAAAGTCACATTTCTAGGTTGTGTACCGTCACACAATAATCATTGTCGGTTTCGAATTTTATTAATATCAGACTGGAACTGACCAACTAAATGGCTGCTCCCAATACAGTATGAAATACAGGACTTAAAGATGTAGGAAAAATCACTTTCGGTATTGCTTGTTCTCTGTCCATTGCTTGTTCTCTGTGGGCGTATCCTGCCTGGCAGTGCCAGCCTATCTTATATAAGAATTATCAAACCTGTTTCGAGGACACGTATAAAAACTATTGTTTTTGTTCGGATCATTATTTTATTTTTTCCTAACCTACAATCTCGCCAATAATCACGTGTCATTACCTTATTTACATCTCAACGACCTTGACAAAAATTGAGCTGGCTTAACAAATAGATTTAGCTCTGCGACATGTGGGGGCCAGAGGGATTTTTGAATGGGATAATGAGCATTTTCTGCTTAGAGTAAGCAAAGCAATAAGCAATTTTATTGGCCAAGACTTTGAAACACAATAACTCTTCTAATTGAGCTAGAATGTTTAAACTTGGTGAAGGTGTTTATTACGACAATGCCTTAATGAAGTTCGAACATGAGCATTTTCTGTTTAGGTTGAGCAGAGATAAGCAATTTGATTAGTTGATGCTTTGGGACATGATAACTTTAGTTCCAATTAAGTGAGAGTGAGGAAACTTTGTGTATAGCTTCATTACATCAATACCTTGAACTAAGTTTGATAATTAGCACTCTGCTTTTCGTAAGCAGAGCAATAAGCAATTTGATTGGTTGAGACTTTGGGACACAATAACTCCCATTGAGTTAGATTCACACTTGGTGTAGTTGTCTATTAGGTGAATGCCTTGATGGAGTTCGGAGATGAGAATTTTCTGTTTAGGGTAAGCAGAGATAAGCAATTTGATTGGTTGATGCTTTGGGACACGATATATTTAGTTCTGATTAAGAGAAAGTTAGGAGACTTGATGTATAGCTTTATGAAATCAATACTTTGACTAAGTTCTTGACTAAGTTCGATAATGAACATTTTCTACTGAGGGTAAGCAGAGCGATAAGCAATTTGATTGGTCAAGATTTACTAGCACAATAGCTTTAATTGAGGTCAAACTTGGAGTAGGTGTTCATTAGGAGAATGCCTTGATGGAGTTCGATGATCAATATTGTCAATAAGAAGAGATAAATAATCTTCTTTTAATTGAGGTAGAATGTTTAAACTTGATGTAAATTATGTTCAATAGGCGAATGTCTTCACTGAGTCAATTATTAAAATTTTGAGCTAAAGCTAAGAAGAGCTAATTGATTTCATTGGTCAATGCTTTGGGACAAAATAATCTTGCTTTTGTCTGATAGAGTCACAAAACTTAGTGTATAGTTTGATTGCTCAATACTTTTGAAAAAAAAAAATGTGCGAATAATTAATATGTGTCATCTATTTATTATGGGATTTCGACGGGGGACGTCAGCCTCACTGTTGGCTTGTTGAATAGTCAGATATCCTCCCATAGTGTCATATTGGGGCAATCATCCGTGCAGCTTGAGTTTCATAAAAATTGCTGAGAACACATTACCATCTCAGAAGTCAGGTTGCATTTTTGAGAACATTTCCTAGGTTCAGCTCTTTGTTTGGGAAGGAGCCTTATTGCTCAGCTAAAGTTGGAGATATGGTCATAAAGATACAATTTGGCACGTTTTTATGCCATGTGTCTGATGTTTCTTTTGCTGCTTAGTATATACAGGCGTAAATGCGGTCTATGAATATAAAATCAATCAGATGATAACTATGGTCTCAAGAACATTAAAAAGATATTTCAAGGTGATCAAGGGCCATAACTCTGGCAGTAATTATCGCAAATCACTGAAAATCAAAAGGTTTCTTGGTCTAATGACTTGACTTTAATCAAGGTGTATAAATTTAAAGTCAATCGGATATATTAACTTTAACCTCTAGTGCATCAACAGAATTTTTCACAATGGTCAAGGGCTGTAATTATCGTAAATTGGCGTAAATCAATTGTCTCTTTGTCTGATAACCTTAAATGTTTTATAAATTTATTTGGTGACAACTAATTAGGGTTTCACACTGGGTAGCTTGTGTGAAACACTATTGTTTTTGTTAAAATTATTAGGCTTTCAGACTTTCGTCTGAAAGCCTATTGTGATTACTAAAATTATTATTTATTAGGCTTTCAGACTTCAGAATTTTCTACCCATTTTGTGAGCTCGGGTTTCGTTTTATGGCTGAATTGACGTTTCTGAAACTTCTGGAACATGAAGTTATAGTCTAGTACCAACGTATAAAGCAATTTCGACAAGAATCCTTAAACCGGAAGTGGTCGAAACAATGTGTAATATTTTGATAAAAATGCAAAAAATGGATATTTTGGGGAAAAACGTGATTTCTCCACCCGATATCAATGGATTAAAGAAATTAGGGTACCATTGGACTGCACTAGGATTGTGCTATCGTATTATACCCAATTCGTATGGATACGGTGAGCAGGCACCAAAATATGGCACGCTGAAAATCAAGTATTTTCTGATTTGGAGCGTTTTTGGACGCCTGTATCTCGAAAACTTAACCGCAACTTCTTTTTAAATTTTTTCTATGGAGAGTCCTTTCGGAGGTATTATGCATGAAGCCATCCAATATGACTTTGAAATATCTAGAATGGGTGAAATAACAGACTGAAAATCGAAAAATCGTGAAATTTTGGAAAATGCTCTGCTATTTTTTTATTTTAAGAGATTTTCAAAAAAAGATTGTATATTCAGATAGCTGACCTAATTACGATTCTAACGATGTATAATATGTATGTAGTTATTGAAATTTAATTTTTGATATTTTAAATTTTTTTGCATTTTTGGCGCTTTTGAACATAGGATTTCTCAGAGGCATTTTATCTGATCAGATAATGTAATATATCATTACAGAGCCCTGTGGCTATTTTAGTGCCCAAACCGGCTATTAAAACTATTCCGACAATAATAATTATACCGGAAGTATTCAAAAAATGAAAAAAAAAGGATAAAAACATTGTCGCACTTACAAAAAGCGTGATTTCTCCCTTAGGTAATAGCAAACCAAAAGAACTAAAGTGTCGTTGGATAGTCCTATTAATGGACCATCATATGGTATCTAAATAATACAATTTCGATGGTAAGGAAATAAATTATTGTATGCCAAAAATCTAGTATTTTCGGATTTTTTAACATTCTGAGACACCCTTTTCTCGAAAACGAGGCCGCAGATTTTTCTGAAACTTTTCTTACGCAAAAGTCCTATCGGTTGTCTATATAGTGAATCCAAAATGAAAAGCATTGAAATAATATAGGTGGTCCAAAAATGGCATCAAACTTTGAAAAAAATTGAAAAATCGTTAAATTTTTGTAAACGCTCTTTAATTTATCTTTTTATACGCCCACATTTTTATGTGGACGTATATTGTCGTTGCCCCTGTCCGTCCGTCCGTCCACAATTGTTTGTGAACAGTCTACAGGTCACAATTTTTATCCGATTTCAATGAAACTTAAAATATAGGTTTATCACCCTTAGATCTCGGTTCCTTTCGATATTGGCATGTATCGGACTGTAACTTCATGGGTTATGGCCCCTGATTGTACGAAAAATCACGTTTTTAGCTTGTGAACAGTGTAGAGGTCACAATTTTGATCTGATTTCGATGAAACTTGAAATGCATGTTTATAACCGAAAGATCTTGCTTCCTTTCGATATTTGCGCATATCGGATCGTAACTTCCTGAATTATTTCCTGAATCACCCTTTTTAGCTTGTGCTCCCTGTGGAGGTCAAAATTGTAATCTGATTCAAAAAAACGTTTGATTATATCCCCGTTACATAGTTATGGGGGTTGAGTTCGAATTTCGTGAAAATCGGACCAAAATTGACATACAAAATGGCCGCTGTTTGTATGCGAATAGTGTGAAAATATGTTATATCAAGGTTGTGGACCCTATAGAGGTCACAATTTTGAACTGATTTTCATGAAACTTGAAATGCATGTTTATAACCGAAAGATCTTGGTTCCTTTCGATATTTGCGCATATCGGATCGTAACTTCCTGAATTATGGCCCCTGGTTATATGCAAAATCCCCCTTTCTTTAGCTTGTGGTCCCTCTGGAGGTCACAATTATTATCCAATTTAAAAAAACGTTTGATTATATCACCGTTACACTGCAAGGAAGGTTGAGTTCGAATTTCGGGAAAATCGGACCAAAATTGACAGACAAAATGGCCGCCGTTTGTACGCGAATACTGTTAAAAAAATGGTATATCATGGTTGTGGACTCTGTATAGGTCACAATTTTAATTCGATTTTGATTAGGAGGGTTGAGTTCTAATTTCGTGAAAATCATACAAAAATTGCCGGACGAAATGGTCGCCGTTTGTACGCGAATAGTATAAAAATATGGTATATCATGGTTGTGGACTCTCTACAGGTCACAATTCTTATCCGATTTTGATGAAAAGTCACATTTCTAGGTTGTGTACCGTCACACCATAATCATTGTCGGTTTCGAATTTCATTAATATCAGACTGGAACTGACCAACTAAATGGCTGCTCCCAATACAGTATGAAATACAGGACTTAAAGATGTAGGAAAAATCACTTTCGGTATTGCTTGTTCTCTATCCATCTCTCGAAAATGTGGGCGTATCCTGCCTGGCAGTGCCAGCCTATCTTTGATGAAACTTGAAATACATTTTTATAACCTAAAGATCTTGGTTCCTTGCGATATTTGCGCATATTGGATTGTAATTTCCTGAATTATGGAGTTCAAAAACATTTGATTATATCACCATTACACTGTAATGAATTTTCAGTTTGAATTTTGTGATCATCGGACCAAAATTGATGAACAAAATGGCTACCATTTTTACACGAATAGTGTAAAAATATGATATATCAAGGTTGTGTACCCTGTAGAGGTCACAATTTTGATTTGATTTTGGTCAAACTGAAAGATCTTAGTTCCTGTCGATATTTGGACATATATGATCGTAACTTCCTGAATTATGGCCCCTGATTGTACGAAAAGTCGCCATAATATTAAATGTTTCGTATCCAGTGGAGGTGACAGCTTATTCCATGATATTAAATGATTTGTATACTTTACATTAGCATGGAGCAGAACTTTATAAAAACCAAACAAATTCTAATGATTTTCTGATAATTACTTCATATGCGACAACTCTTGTTGACTGCCCGGACGATTTAGCTGCTGTGTGGGCGTATTTTTCGTTGCCTGGCAACCTATTTTTTTCGTTACGGTGAAAATTTTCTGTCGGCAACGGAAGTGACGTAATATTAACAAAAACTACAATTTTGACTGTTCGGTACCACTTTTTGAAAGCAAATATTATTTTTTTTCAAAACTAATATAACTAAAAGGATGCACCCTGCAAAGGTGCACAAAATCTTTAGCTCAGATTTTTTAATTTCAATTTCATTTTCGGGCAATTTCGAATAAAATGTAAAATAAAGTGTAAAATTCAGTTATTTACAATTCATTGAGCGTCTTCATATTTTGAAATATTTATTTGTAATTTTCATAAACTCGTAGCAATAATCCAGACGAAGAGAATGTATGCGGTAATTAGTTTGTAATATGAGCAGTTGCCGAGAAATATGCAATTTTGCATGCATCACTTTTCCCGTTATTTTGCCTATAAAAGAGTGAATTATTATTCGATTTGCAATATTTTTCTTTTATTTGATGCCTAATGCCAATTTGGACAAGGTCAAGCCAATTTTTCATTTTCAATGTGACTGGAAATGACGTCATTTGAGCAAAAACTGTATTTTTAACCTAAAAAACAAATATTTTATTCAAATGAGTCTGCCTTATAATATTTATAAAATTATGATATTTGATCCCCAACAACGAATAGAATGAAGCCATACGACCATACAAATACCACAAAATGGTTTCTAACTTGTACGGTTACAGAGAAATAGGCGATCTTCTATAAGTCACTTTTCAAGGTTTTGGGTGTATAAAAGTGTCAATTATTATTCGATTTTCATAAAATTTGCACCATTTGATACCTTATGCCATTTATGAATCCTATCAACTAATTTAACATTTTCAATATCACCGGAAGTAATGCCATTTTTGCAAAAAACATATTTATAGTTTTCAAAACGAACATTTTTTTGAAGTGATTTATATTTATTATTCATTTAACTTTATAATGTTTATTCTAAGGATCGGTTAGGTTGGATCAATAAAATCATATTGATGACAAGAAAAGGCTTCTAGCATATTCCCTTGTCGAGAAATAGCCTATTTTCCGAGGGTCACTTTTTATGTTTTTTACCTTCTTAATTTCACATTAAAGGTTATAGGTTAATTATTTATTGCCCGATATGTATTCTTTTGATGTTGCAAATTTTCGGCTTATTTTTGACCTATACATTTTTGGGGGCAACGGAAGTGACGTAATTTTGCCATAATTTACAATTTTGACCGGTCTTTTCGCCAGCAAATATTACTTTTACAAATGAGAGCAGGGATGGGGTAATGGTAATGGAATGTAATCATTACATTTTTTTAAGTAATGGCCATGTAATGAGTAATGGAAGATTTCAAAAGTAATGAGTAATGGAAATGTAATTAATTACATTCCAAAAATCATGTAATGGTCAATTACATTTCAATTACTTTTCAATTACATTTTATGGCACATATAAATATTTCCATATGATAAACATCAAATTTTATAGCCCCAAAGAAGAAAATTAAGTTTATCTGACACAAAATCCAATTTGTTATAATTCTTTTTAAATAAAAAAAGATTTAGATCAGATTTAATAAATTTTAATAAGAAGGCATTCAACATTTTCTTTTATTACTTTTATGCAGGACCCTTCTTTAGACATGTAACCTAAAAAGTGAATCTTTAAAAAGAAGTATATTTTAATCAAAGATTAGTGTTAATTTACAGTCAATCACTCAGTCAATCAATCAATCAGTTAGATTAAAAGACAATAGTCTTACTACCCTTTAATCTTAATATCAAGGTAACAAGTGACAAACCAAACAATGGCTTTCAAGCATCTCATTATTTTATGGTTATCAGTTATAGACAGACTATTTGGATTGATTATGAATCTCATAAGATTACGTATTAAAGGAGCTAAATTGATATTTTCTGGACCCAGAAATTGAGCCAAATGGGTCGCAATACATATTATAATGTAATATGAATACATATAAACTGGTTTACGTTCATTCCTTTCTGTTTTAATTGTAATGAAAATTTGCCTTGATGTTATAATTTATAGAAATAACAATTCATAAACAAATATCTATTAAAGTGATGCAAGGATTATTTTGAGTTTGGTTTTGTAGGCTGTTCATGGCAGAAAATTGTGTTCTTTTTTTAATTTCTATGTGAAAAATGATTTTTATACGCCCACATTGAAATGTGGTCGTATATTGTCGTCGCCCCCGTCCGTCCGTCCGTCCGTCCGTCCGTCGGTCCGGCGTCCACAATTGCTTGTGGACGCTCTACAGGCTAAACTTAATATCCGATTGACTTTAAATTTATACACAGTGTTCAAGGTCATGAGACGAAGAAGCCTATTGTTTTTCAGCGATTTCCGATAATAACTACCAGAGTTATGGCCCTTGATCACTTCAAAAAATCTTGTGGACGCTCTAGAGGCCAAAATTAATATCCGATTGACTTTAAATTTATACACAGCGTTTAAGGTCATGAGACGAAGAAGCCTATTGTTTTTCAGCGATTTCCGATAATAACTACCGGAGTTATGGCCCTTGATCACTTCAAAAAATCTTGTGGACGCTCTAGAGGCCAAAGTTAATATCCGATTGACTTCAAATTTATACACAGTGTTTAAGGTCATAAGACAAAGACGCCTATTGATTTTCAGCGATTTCCGATAATTAGTGCCAGAGTTATGGCCCTTGATCACTTCAAAAAATCTTGTGGAGGCTCTAGAGGCCAAAGTTAATATCCGATTGACTTTAAATTTATACACAGTGTTTAAGGTCATAAGACGAAGATGCCTATTGATTTTCAGCGATTTCCGATAATTAGTGCCAGAGTTATGGCCCTTGATCACCTCAAAAAATCTTGTGGATGCTCTAGAGGCCAAAGTTAATATCCGATTGACTTTAGATTTATACAGTGTTTAAGGTCATGAGACGAAGAAGCCTATTGA
Source organism: Patella depressa (assembly GCA_948474765.1). Taxonomy (NCBI): domain Eukaryota; kingdom Metazoa; phylum Mollusca; class Gastropoda; family Patellidae; genus Patella; species Patella depressa. The sequence continues at coordinate 1,372,486 of CAOLEZ010000005.1, read as the reverse complement.
TTTTCAGCAATTTCCGATAATTAGTGCCAGAGTTATGGCCCTTGATCTCTTTAAAAAATCATGTGGACGGTCTAAAGGTCAAAGTTAATATTCGATTGACTTTAAATTTATACACAGTGTTTAAGGTCACAAGACGAAGAATCCTATTGATTTTCAGTGATTTCCGATAATTAGTGCCAGAGTTATGGCCCTTGATCACTTCAAAAAATCTTGTGGAGGCTCTAGAGGCCAAAGTTAATATCCGATTGACTTTAAATTTATACACAGTGTTTAAGGTCATAAGACGAAGATGCCTATTGATTTTCAGCGATTTCCGATAATTAGTGCCAGAGTTATGGCCCTTGATCACCTCAAAAAATCTTGTGGACGCTCTAGAGACCAAAGTTAATATCCGATTGACTTTAGATTTATACATAGAGTTTAAGGTGTTGAAACGAACAAGTATTTTGATTTTCAATGAATTTAGATAACTGAACAGGGTTAAATCCATGATATTAAATGTTTCATGTATATACTAATTGTTAGCGTGGGGTAAAACTTTATAAAAAGCAATCAAATTCTAATGATTTTCTGATAATTACATAATGAGTTGTTATTCTTAATCAGTTCTTAGTGTATTACAAATGTTTCATTACCGAAAAAAGTAAAAATATGCGACAACCCTTGTTGACTGCCCGGACGACTTACCTGCTGTGGGCGTATGTTTCGTTGCCTGGCAACCTATCTTTATTTATATTGCCATAAAGTAATTGGTAATGGTAATTAATTACTTTCAATGTAATGGGTAATGGTAATTAATTACTTTGCTAAAAATGAGAAAGTAATTGTAATGATTACATTTAAAAAGTAATGGTATTGTAATCAATTACATTGGCAATGTAATCGCCCCAGCCCTGAATGAGAGTGGGTGTCACTAAAGCAAAACAACCAAAGTATAGTTTGGTAGCTCATTGGATCGGTTATAGTATAATAAACTTCCTGTATGATTCCTGAAAGCTGTTTCAGTGCTGCTTGCAGGTCTAGTTAGGGTTTCACACTGCGAAGCTTGTGTGAAACACTATTGTTTTTGTTAAAATTATTATTAGGCTTTCAGACTTATTGAGATTACTAAAATTATTAAGCTTTCATATGTATTACATATGAAAGCTTATTGTTTCTGTTAAAGTTATTATTATTATTTTTTTTTTGGGGTGTTTTCTGCAAATCGGATTTCTCAGAATCTATCCATAGGATCTTTCTGAAATTTTGACCTACCTCCCCAAAAATGGGGTGCGAATCTTGATTAATCCGAAATCACCGAATTTTACGAACGAAAAAAAATGACAATGCTATTTTACTTACAGACACGGGAGTTATATTTTCTAAATCCTTGAAAGATGGCCTAAATATTGTTCAGAGTAGAATTTTGATTTAGGTCAATTGATGGGTGCCATTTTGAATTGAATATGAAAAGTAGTAGCAATTTGAAGGGCCGATACTTTGAAACACAATAACTCTCCTTCTAATTCAGCTAGAATGTTCAATCTTGGTGTAGACGTTAACTAGGTCAATGTCATGATTGAGTTCAAAGATGAGCATTTTCTGCCTAGGGTAAACAGAGATAAGCATGCTGATTTGTTGATTCTTTAGGACAAGATAACTTCGGTTATAATGAAGGGAGGGCGGTGAAACTCTTGTTAATCGAGAGTCTAATAGCTATCCTGTTGTGTGAAATCGTTGTATCATTTTTTTAAAAATATCAATGATAGCAGAAAAAAAGAGATTGAAAATTCAAAAAGTCGTATTTTTACGATTTGGAGCATCTTTAAAGGTTCTTTTCTCTTAAAGTCAACATAATATTTTTTGGGGAACTTCTTCTACAAAGAGTCTTATCGGTAGTCTTTTATATGAAAACTTCGATCAACAGTCCAAAATATCAGGAGTAGAAGAATAAAAGGATCGAACATTGAAAACGGCACCCTTTCATTGTTAAGCGAAACATGCAGTGTGGGTGACTACAATCTGCACATTTAGTCATCGTATAGAGCTTATTCAAAAGTATCGAATTCCAACTGCTTGGGGATATTTTACGTGCACTCCAAAGTGTACACGCGACCTTGGTTTTTCGTCCCATCCGAACGACTAGACAGCTGTCCTTGTCGGGGCCTCCGTTCTACCTCACTGACAAGGGGGAAAAACGCCGGAAAATCGAGATGAACTTTCTCGGTGCAGAATTTTCAATTCAGGCCAAACGTTTATTGTATACGATTAAGCTGGTCAGTTGGAGCTTATTATCAAAAGTTTTGTAATAATCGGTTGGTAATTAAAGTACCGTGCGAATTAAACTGTTAAAACAGAAAATTTCGCCCGGTTCGGTTAAAATGTTTCTTGCTATAAGTCAGCAATTTCCCGATTTTAGGGAGGCTGAATGGTTAGCATACACGCGCTGTATCGTAACGTCTGTCATTGAGTCAACCGGAGTCGTTTCGATTTCCAGGTTGCACGTGACATGGAGTATGGTGTCCAACCTCGTGGGTTTTCTCCGTGTCCTTCGGTTTCCTCCCACGACTAAAGACCTGTACGCGCAAGGAAGTTTTTAAATAGAATTAAAAAACATATGTTAGTCCCGAAATGACCTAGTTTGAGTCGAATGGACGTTAAGCCGCATTTCTCTCTTTCTCTTTTGTTTTTAAAGTTTTGTAATAATCGGTTGGTAATCAAAAGTACTGTAAAAGTGATAAATCAGAAAATTTCGCCCGGTTGTAATGTTTCTCACTTTAAAGTCAGCAATTTGCCGATTTTAGAGGGCAAACGTTTATTGCGAACAATTAAGCTGGTCAGGGGGAGCTTATTTTTAAAAGTTTTGTAATATTCGGTTGATAATTAAAGGAACAATAACACTCTTGCTGGCTTGGTAGCTCAAGAAAATAAATAATTACCTTATTCTAAGTACCAGATGTTTAAGTGTCTTACCTATTGTGTAAATTACACATTACATCCTATTTTACTTTTCCAGAGGGTTCGAAAATATTTTAAAATACAAGTCACATTTGAAAAGGTTTACGTTAGACTTTTCAAATCAATAAGTAGAATTTTTCCAATTTTTTAAATTAGGTGTGTTAAAATGAAAGTTATATCATCAATTAATTGGACTATTGTAAAATGATACAATTTGTTGACCAGAATGAAGATTGGGACATATTATTCAGTTACAACAAGAGTGGTATTGGGGCTTTAAAGGTACCGTGCAAATTAAACTGTTAAAATAGAAAATTTGGCCCGGTTGAAATGTTTCTCGCTTTAGGTCAGCAATTTGCCAAATTTAGGGAGGTTGCGTGGCTGAATGGTTAGCACCTGCGCTCTGTATCGTAACGTCTGTCATTGAGTCAACTGGCGTTGTTTCGATTGAAATGCCCGGTCGAAATGTTTCTTGCTATAGGTCAGCAATTTCCTGATTTTAGTACTGAAAAATTGATAAAACAGAAAATTTCGCCCGGTTGTAATGTTTTTCAATTTAAATTCAGCAATTTGCCAATTTTAAGGGGCAAACGTTTATTGCGAACGATTAAGCTGGTCAGAGGGAGCTTATTTTTAAAAGTTTTGTTATATTCGAAAATTCGTCGCTGTGATTTCGAACCGGAGGTTGAGACCAACTTGACAACATCTTTAATAGTTGTACGATTTTCATGAAATTTAGCCTGTACATTTAGGTCAGCTGATGGGCGCCATTTTGAACTGATTTTGAAACATAGTGAAAAATCGACATTTACGGACACAATAGGGCATAGTATGTTCAATTCGTCTCCTATGTCTGAAATTTAATACATTTCAGGATAGCCGGGATACGGGTCGAATTTTCGGTATTTAAATATTTGAAAAATTCGAATTTCGCCTTTGATGTTTTTCGTGCCGACAAAGTTGTTTACGAGTGAAAAATCACATTAATTTCGCTAGATTGTGACCGATTTTAATGATTTATTTTTTCTTGTTCCGATTATTGATATGACCCATGATGTGTGACATGAAGTGACCGTGAATATGAAAGCTTTCATATCTGCATGGGACAGTAGCAGATCTAGTTATTAGGGTTTCACACTGCGTAGCTTGTGTGAAACACTATTGTTTTTGTTAAAATTATTATTCTTATTATTAGGGTTTCACACTGCGTAGCTTGTGTGAAACACTATTGTTTTTGTTAAAATTATTATTCTTATTATTATTATTATTATTATTATTATTATTATTATTCAGATTCCAATTTGAATAGATCTCAGCAACTACGTGTCGCATCGTTACGATTTCTTCGGTTTTACTGGGAAAGTGGGTGTGACTTAGAGGATAAAGCTATTTTGAACGTTCTGCGACAATGCGAAATGTCCGAAATCACCGAAGTTATCGTTTTTGAAAATATTGCAGTAATTTTAACAATAATCATTGGATTTTAACTTTCGATACATTTTGGCATAGCGTGAGACAGGGCACATAGGTACGCTACTTTCGATTTTTGATTTTCGGCAAATCTTCGAAGATATTAGGCGCCAAATTTCGAAAATTTAAAATTTTACTAAAAACTTTTTTATTTATGAATATTTTTTAGTCGTGTTGTACACAGAATTAAAGAGTCAACTGACTTGCGCAAAAATGTTAAAATTTTTTGTCTCAGTAATTTTCCTTGGCCGCCATTGGCTAATTCAGTATTTCAGTCCTAGATTATTTTTTTATTGTTCGATTTGTATAAAACAAACTTTATATGCTTCGTTGTCTCAATTGTCATTTTTTTTGTTACCGATAGTGTTATCTGTCGGCACCGGAAGTGGCATAATTTTACCAAAAACTACAATTTTGACAGTTTTTTACGATCTTCAAAAACAAATATTATTTTTTTGAAAAATTATATGACTCAAAGAGTGTGTCCTTTCAAGGCGCAAAAAATGGCGGAAGCAGTTTTTTTAATTTCTATTTCATTTTCTAGCAAATTGGATTAAGGGGTGAAAAAAGGCGTAAAATTGACCTATTTACAACCCATTCAGGCTTTTCAGATTTTAAAATATTTTTACATAACTTTTATAAACTTGTAGCTATAATCCATACGAAGAGAATGTATGTAAAAATTAGTTTGTAATATAAGCAGTTGCCGAGAAAAGGGCAGTTTTGCATAAGTCACTGTTTTCGCAATTTTGCCTGTAAAATAGTCAATTATTAATGGATATTCACAAAAGTGACATCATTTGATTCAAAAAGCAAGTGTGCGTTATATCATGTTGATTACTATTTAAAATTGACACCGGAAGTGACGTCATTTAGTCAAAAACTCAATTTTTAACTTTTGAAATCGATATTTTTTTCAACCAAGAATTATGTCACATATAATAATAAAATCAACTTTTGGTTTAAATTCACATATTAACAAAATTCATACGGTCAAAAAGATATCATAAGATTGTTTCTAACTTGTTCGGTTGCCGAGATATAGGCGATTTTCTAAAAGTCACTTTTGAAGGTTTTTGGCCCATAAAAGTGTCAATTATTATTCGATTTTCATAAAATTTTCACCCTTTGAAGCCTAATGTCATAGACGATGTTATAAAACTAATTTAACGTTTTCATTATCACCGGAAGTCACGTCATTTTGGCAAAAACTGTATTTTAAGCCTTCAAAACAGATATTTTATTCAAATGAGTCTGATTTGTAATGTTTATACAATTATGATACTTGATTCCAATCAACAAATAGATTAAACCCATACGGTCATATAAATACCAAAAAATGGTTTCTAACTTGTACGGTTGCCGAGAAATAGACGATTTTCTACACGTCACTTTTCAAGGTTTTTGGTCTATAAAAGTGGCAATTATTATTCGATTTACATAAAATTTTCACCATGAGATGCCTTATGCCATTTCTGATTTCATAAAACTAATGGAACATTTACATTATCACCGGAAGTACTGTAATTTTGTCAGGATCAATTACATGTAACAAATGTATAAAATGAAATGATATTGCTGGATTTGTTTGTTTCTGTTTCCATTTTATTTGATGTGTGCAATGCTTATGTGGAAACCTGTATATTGGTTTCATTGATACCGGAAGTGACATATGTTCAAGGGTAACGTGGCACCGAAAGTGACACAAGTTCAAGTTCAAAGGTAACATGGCACCAGTGAAACCCGTCATTCCTGCATGCAGGTCTAGTTATTAGGCTTTCAGACTTTCGTCTGAAAGCCTATTGTGATTACTAAAATTATTATTATTTATTATTATTATTTTATTTTTCGGGGGAGCCTATTTCTCAGTGTCTGTAACAGATACAGATCTGGGACGTAATTTTCTATCAGGAAACCATATAGTGGCCATCCCTTCCACTGTATTTGAAACTTCTGCGCAGACCGGAAGTGGCCGAATTTTGTGCGTTGCCAAAAAATTAAAAAACGGCCGTAGATTCGTCAATTCTGTACCTATTTTCATACAAATTACATTTTTGGAAACCCTGAGTCTTTTGTCGGACGATAGCAGTTGAAAATTTTGCAATTTAGAAACTTCGCCGCTGACTTCTAGCATTCGAAAAATGAAAATATGTTGTTTAAGACACATTTTTTGTTATTTTTCAAAATTTTCAAATTTGACCTACATTTTTGGATACCTGAAGGCAATCCGGTTCCAGTAATATAAGTTTCATTCAGAGTCATCGCCCTTTATTTTTCGATTTTTTTCGAATTTTCTTCACATTTTGTGAGCTTAAGTTTCGTTTTACGGCCGGATCGACGTCTCTGAAATTCCTGGAACATGAAGTAATATGGTCAAACCACCGTTTAAAGCAATTTCAACAACAATCCGTAAACCGGAAGTAGTCGAAATACTATGCGATATTTTGAAAAAAACGTGAAAAATTGGTGTTTTGGGTAAAAACACGATTTTTCCGTCCGATATCAACGGATTAAACAAATTAAGGTATCATTTGGTCGGGCGGTAATTGGACCACTGAATGATACCCAATTCGTACGGATACGATCAGCAGGATGCAAAATATGGATCGCTGAAAATCAAGTATTTTCTGATTTGGAGCGTTTTTAGATGCCTGTATCTCGAAAACTGCTCCAAAGTTTTTTATGAAACTTTCTCTATCGAGAGACCTTGCAGTAATCTTGTGTACGAAACATTCCATTACGACTTTGAAATATCTGGAAAAGGTGAAATAACGGACTGAAAATCGAAAAAAATCGTGAAATTTTGGAAAATGCTCTGCTATTTTTTTATTTTAAGAGATTTTCAAAAAAAATTGTATATTCAGATCGCTGACCTAATTACGATTCTAACGATGTATAATATGTATGTAGTTATTGAAATTTAATTTTTGATATTTTAAATTTTTTGCATTTTTGGCACTTTTGAACCTAGGATTTCTCAGGGGCATTTTATCTGATCAGATAATGTAATATATCATTACAGAGCCCTGTGGCTATTTTAGTGCCTAAACCGGTTATCAAAACTATATCGACAATAATAACCATACCGGAAGTATTCAAAAAATGTAAAAAAAAGGTTAAAAACATTGTCGCACTTGCAAAAAACTTGATTTCTCCCTTAGGTAATAGCGGACCAAAAGAACTAAAGTGTCGTTGGATAGCCCTATTAATGGACCATCATATGGTATCTAAATAATACGATATCGATGGTAAGGAAATAAATTATTGTGTGCCAAAAATCTAGTATTTTCCGATTTTTTAACATTCTGAGACGTCCTTTTCTCGAAAATGACGCCACAGATTTTTCTTAAACTTTTCTTACTCAAAGTCCTATCGGTTGTCTATATAGTGAATCCAAAATGAAAAGCATTGAAATAATATAAGTGGTCGAAAAATGGCCTCAAACTTTGAAAAAAACTGAAAAATCGTTAAATTTTTGGAAACGCTCTTTAATTTATCTTTTTTTCCCAAACTACTCAATGGATGTTTCTGACACTTCTGGCACAGAAAGTTAATTATCCAGAGAACTTCGTAAAGCTATCATGACAACGATCGTAAAACCGGAAGTAGTCGAAAAAATGTCCGATATTTTGAAAAAAATTATTTTTTTTACGAAAACCTTTTTTATTTATGAATATTTTTTGATGATATTTTACACAGGGTTAAAAATATCATCCTACTTGAGCAGAAATGAGAAAAAAAATTGTCTCGGTAATTTGCGTTAGCCGCAATCGGCTAATTTAGTTTTTCGTACCCAGAAAAATTATTTATTGTTCGATTTGTATAAAACAAAGTTCATATGCACCGTAGTCACAATTGCAATTTTTTTTGTTACGGTGAAATTTTTCTGTCGGCAACGGAAGTGACGTAATATTAACAAAAACTACAAATTTGACAGTTCGGTACCACTTTTTGAAAGCAAATATTATTTTTTTTTCAAAACTGATATAACTAAAAGGATGCACCCTGCAAAGGTGCACAAAATCCTTAGCTCATATTTTTTAATTTCAATTTCATTTTCGGGCAATTTCGAATAAAATGTAAAATAAAGTGTAAAATTCAGTTATTTACAATTCATTCAGTGTCTTCATATTTTGAAATATTTATTTGTAATTTTCATAAACTCGTAGCAATAATCCAGACGAAGAGAATGTATGCGAAAATTAGTTTGTAATATGAGCAGTTGCCGAGAAATATGCAATTTTGCATGCATCACTTTTCACGTTATTTTGCCTATAAAAGAGTGAATTATTATTCGATTTGCAATAATTTTTTGCCATTTGATGCCTAATGCCAATTTGGACTAGGTCAAGCCAATTTTAAATTTTTACCGTGAATTTCGAATAAAATGTAAAATAAAGTGTAAAATTCAATTATTTACAATTCATTCAGCGTCTTCATATTTTGAAATATTTATTTGTGATTTTCATAAACTCGTAGCAATAATCCAGACGAAGAGAATGTATGCGAAAATTAGTTTGTAATATGAGCAGTTGCCGAGAAATATGCAATTTTGCATGCATCACTTTTCACGTTAACTTGCCTATAAAAGAGTGAATTATTATTCGATTTGCAATATTTTTTTTCCATTTGATGCCTAATGTCAATGTGGACTAGGTCAAGCCAATTTTACATTTTCACTGTGACCGGAAATGACGTCATTTCTGCAAAAACTGTATTTTTAACTTAAAAAACTAATATTTTATTCAAATGAGTCTGCCTTATAATATTTTTAAAATTATGATATTTGATTCCCATCAACGAATCGAATGAAACCATACGACCATACAGATACCACAAAATGGTTTCTAACTTGTACGGTTACAGAGAAATAGGCGATCTTCTATAAGTCACTTTTCAAGGTTTTTGGTCTATAAAAGTGTCAATTATTATTCGATTTTTATAATTTTTTTACCATTTGATGCCTTATGCCATTTATGACTTCTATCAACTAAGTTAACATTTTCAGTAATACCGGAAGTAATGTAAATTTTGCAAAAAACGTATTTTTAGCCTTCAAAACAAACATTTGTTTGAAGGGATTTATATTTATTATTTGTTTAACTTTATAACATCTGACTCTAATGGGCAGTAAGATTGAATCAATACCATCATATTGATATCAAGAAAAGGCTTCTAGCATGTTCCCTTGTCGAATAATAGCCAATTTTCTCAGGGTCACTTTTAAATTTTATACCTTCTTAATTTCAGTTTATGGGTTATAGGTTGATTATTTATTGCCCGATATGTATAAAACAAAGTTTGTATTTTGTATGTTGCGAATTTTCGACTTATTTTTCACCTATAAAAATTTCTTTCGGCACCGGAAGTGACGTAATTTTGCCATAATTTACAATTTTGACTGGTCTTTTCGCCAGCAAATATTACTTTTACATATGATAGAGGGTGTCACTGAAGCAAAACAACTAAAGTATACTTTGGTAGCTCAATGGATCGGCTATGGTATAATGAACTTCCTGTATGATTCCTGAAAGCCGGTTCAGTGCTGCTTGCAGGTCTAGTTATTATTATTATTATTCAGATTCCAATTTGAATAGATCTCAGCAACTACGTGTCGCATCGTTACGATTTCTTCGGTTTTACTGGGAAAGTGGGTGTGACTTAGAGGATAAAGCTATTTTGAACGTTCTGCGACAATGCGAAATGTCCGAAATCACCGAAGTTATCGTTTATGAAAATATTGCAGTAATTTTAACAATAATCATTGGATTTTAACTTTCGATACATTTTGGCATAACCTGAGACAGGGCACATAGCTACGCTACTTTCGATTTTTGATTTTCGGCAAATCTTCGAAGATATTAGGCGCCAAATTTCGAAAATTTAAAATTTTACAAAAAACTTTTTTATTTATGAATATTTTTTAGTCGTATTGTGCACAGAATTAAAGAGTCATCTGACTAGTGCAAAAATGTTAAAAATTTTGGTCTCTGTAATTTTCCTTGGCCGCCATTGGCTAATTCAGTTTTTCAGTCCTAGATTAATTTTTTATTGTTCTATTTGTATAAAACAAAGTTCATATGCTTCGTTGTATCAATTGTCATTTTTTTTATTACCAAAAGTGTTACCTGTCGGCACCGGAAGTGGCATAATTTTACCGAAAACTACAATTTTGACAGTTATTTTCCTTCTTCGAAAACAAATGTTATTTTTTGGAAAAATTATTTGAGTCAAAGAGTGTGCCCTTTAAAGGCGCAAAAAATGTAGGAAGCAGTTTTTTTAATTTCGATTTCATTTTCGAGCAAATTCGATTAAGAGGCTAAAAATGGTGTAAAATTGACCTATTTACAACCTATTCAGGCTTTTCAGATTTTAAAATATTTCTTCGTAACTTTTATAAACTTGTAGCTATAATCCATACGAAGAGAATGTATGTTAAAATTAGTTTCTAAAATAAGCAAATGCCGAGAAATGGGCAGTTTTGCATAAGTCACTGTTTTCGTAATTTTGCCTGTAAAATAGTCAATTATTAATGGATGTTCACAAAAGTGACATCATTTGATTCAAAAAGCAAGTCTGCGTCATATCATGTTGATTACTATTTAAAATTGACACCGGATGTGACGTCATTTAGTCAAAAACTCAATTTTTAACTTTTAAAATCGATATTTTTTTCAACCAAGAATTACGTCACATATAATAATAAAATTAACTTTTGGTTTAAATTCACATATTAACAAAACTCATACGGTCAAAAAGATATCATAAAATTGTTTCTAACTTGTTCGGTTGCCGAGATATAGGCGATTTTCTAAAAGTCACTTTTGAAGGTTTTTTGCCCATAAAAGTGTCAATTATTATTCGATTTTCATAAAATTTTCACCCTTTGAAGCCTAATGTCATAGGCGATGTTATAAAACTAATTTAACGTTTTCATTATCACCGGAAGTAATGTCATTTTGGCAAAACTGTATTTTAAGCCTTCAAAACCGATATTTTATTCAAATGAGTCTGAATTGTAATGTTTATACAATTATGATATTTGATTCCAATCAACAAATAGAATAAACCCATACGGTCATATAAATACCAAAAAATGGTTTCTAACTTGTACGGTTGCCGAGAAATAGACGATTTTCTACATGTCACTTTTCAAGGTTTTTGGTCTATAAAAGTGGCAATTATTATTCGATTTACATAAAATTTTCACCATATGATGCCTTATGTCATTTCTGATTTCATAAAACTAATGGAACATTTACATTATCACCGGAAGTACTGTAACTTTGTCGGGATCAATTACATGTAACAAATGTATAAAATGAAATGATATTGCTGGATTTGTGCCAAAAAATTAAAAAACGGCCGTAGATTCGTCAATTCTGTACCTATTTTCATACAAATTACATTTTTGGAAACCCTGAGTCTTTTCTCGGACGATAGCAGTTGAAAATTTTGCAATTTAGAAACTTCGCCGCTGACTTCTAGCATTCGAAAAATGAAAATATGTTGTTTAAGACACATTTTTTGTTATTTTTCAAAATTTTCAAATTTGACCTACATTTTTGGATACCTGAAGGCAATACGGTTCCAGTAATATAAGTTTCATTCAGAGTTATCGCCCTTTATTTTTCGATTTTTTTCGAATTTTCTTCACATTTTGTGAGCTTAAGTTTCGTTTTACGGCCGGATCGACGTTTCTGAAATTCCTGGAACATGAAGTAATATGGTCAAACCACCGTTTAAAGCAATTTCAACAACAATCCGTAAACCGGAAGTAGTCGAAATACTATGCGATATTTTGAAAAAAACGTGAAAAATTGGTGTTTTGGGTAAAAACACGATTTTTCCGTCCGATATCAACGGATTAAACAAATTAAGGTATCATTTGGTCGGGCGGTAATTGGACCACTGAATGATACCCAATTCGTACGGACACGATCAGCAGGAAGCAAAATATGGCTCGCTGAAAATCAAGTATTTTCTGATTTGGAGCGTTTTTAGATGCCTGTATCTCGAAAACTGCTCCACAGTTTTTTATGAAACTTTCTCTATCGAGAGACCTTGCAGTAGTCTTGTGTACGAAACATTCCATTACGACTTTGAAATATCTGGAAAAGGTGAAATAACGGACTGAAAATCGAAAAAAGTCGAAAAATCGTGAAATTTTGGAAAATGCTCTGCTATTTTTTTATTTTAAGAGATTTTCAAAAAAAAATTGTATATTGAGATAGCTGACCTAATTACGATTCTATCGATGTATAATATGTATGTAGTTATTGAAATTTAATTTTCGATATTTTAAATTTTTTGCATTTTTGGCACTTTTGAACCTAGGATTTCTCAGGGGCATTTTATCTGATCAGATAATGTAATATATCATTACAGAGCCCTGTGGCTATTTTAGTGCCTAAACCGGTTATCAAAACTATATCGACAATAATAACCATACCGGAAGTATTCAAAAAGTGTAAAAAAAAGGTTAAAAACTATGTCGCACTTGCAAAAAACTTGATTTCTCCCTTAGGTAATAGCGGACCAAAAGAACTAAAGTGTAGTTGGATAGCCCTATTAATGGACCATCATATGGTATCTAAATAATACGATATCGATGGTAAGGAAATAAATTATTGTGTGCCAAAAATCTAGTATTTTCCGATTTTTTAACATTCTGAGACGTCCTTTTCTCGAAAACGACGCCGCAGATTTTTCTTAAACTTTTCTTACTCAAAGTCCTATCGGTTGTCTATATAGTGAATCAAAAATGAAAAGCATTGAAATAATATATGTGGTCCAAAAATGGCATCAAACTTTGAAAAAATTGAAAAATCGTTAAATTTTTGTAAACGCTCTTTAGTTTATCTTTTTTTTTCAAAACTGCTCAATGGATGTTTCTGACATTTCTGGTACAGAAAGTTAAGTATCCAAAGAACTTCGTAAAGCTATCACAACAACGATCGTAAAACCGGAAGTAGTCGAAAAAATGTCCGATATTTTGAAAAAAAATATTTTTTTTACGAAAATCTTTTTTATTTATGAATATTTTTTGATGATATTTTACACGGGGTTAAACTATCATCCTACTTGAGCAGAAATGAGAAAAAAAAATTGTCTCGGTAATTTGTGTTAGCCGCCATCGGCTAATTCAGTTTTTCGTACCCAGAAAAATTATTTATTGTTCGATTTGTATAAAACAAAGTTCATATGCTCCGTGGTCCCAATTGTAATTTTTTTTGTTACGGTGAAATTTTTCTGTCGGCAACGGAAGTGACGTAATATTAACAAAAACTACAATTTTTACAGTTCGGTACCACTTTTTGAAAGCAAATATTATTTTTTTTCAAAACTGATATAACTAAATGGATGCACCCTGCAAAGGTGCACAAAATCCTTAGCTCATATTTTTAAATTTCAATTCCATTTTCGGGCAATTTCGAATAAAATGTAAAATAAAGTGTAAAATTCAGTTATTTACAATTCATTCAGCGTCTTCATATTTTGAAATATTTATTTGTAATTTCCATAAACTCGTAGCACTAATCCAGACGAAGAGAATGTATGCGAAAATTAGTTTGTAATATGAGCAGTTGCCGAGAAATATGCAATTTTGCATGCATCACTTTTCACGTTATTTTGCCTATGCAAGAGTGAATTATTATTCGATTTGCAATATTTTTTTCCCATTTGATGCCTAATGCCAATTTGGACTAGGTCAAGCCAATTTTACATTTTCACTGTGACCGGAAATGACGTCATTTGGGCAAAAACTGTATTTTTAACCTAAAAAACTAAAATTTTATTCAAATCAGTCTCCCTTATAATATTTTTAAAATTATGATATTTGATTCTCATCAACGAATAGAATGAAGCCATAAGACCATACAGATACCACAAAATGGTTTCTAACTTGTACGTTTACAGAGAAATAGGCGATCTTCTATAAGTCACTTTTCAAGGTTTTTGGTATATAAAAGTGTCAATTATTATTCGATTTTTATAATTTTTTTACCATTTGATACCTTATGCAATTTATGACTTCTATGAACCTAGTTAACATTTTCAATATCACCGGAAGTAATGTAATTTTTGCAAAAAAACGTATTTTTAGCCTTCAAAACAAACATTTTTTAGAAGTGATTTATATTTATTATTCGTTTAACTTTATAACGCCTGACTCTAATGGGCAGTAAGAGTGAATCAATACCATCATATTGATATCAAGAAAAGGCTTCTAGCATGTTCCCTTGTCGAATAATAACCAATTTTCCCAGGGTCACTATTAAGTTTTTTACCTTCTTAATTTCAGTTTATGGGTTATAGGTTAATTATTTATTGCCCGAAATGTATAAAACAACGTTTGGATTTTGTATGTTGCGAATTTTCGACTTATTTTTCACCTATACAAATTTCTTTCGGCACCGGAAGTGACTTAATTTTGCCATAATTTACAATTTTGACTGGTCTTTTCGCCAGCAAATATTACTTTTACATATGATAGAGGGTGTCACTAAAGCAAAACAACCTAAAGTATAGTTTGGTAGCTCAATGGATCGGCTATGGTATAATAAACTTCCTGTATGATTGGGGGTTGGGATGGCCTAGTGGTCTAGAGTGCCGCGCTTCGACCTCTAGCTGGCCGGTCACCTCTGGCTTGCGGCTGTGGTTTCGAGCCCTGGTGTGAGCGTATGTGGCATGGAGATAGGGGCGCCTTCTCAACCTCGTGGGTTTCCTCCGGGCACTCCGGTTTCCTCCCACTGCTAAAGACCCCTACGCGCAAGCGAATTATTGAAATAAAATTAAACCATATGTTAGTCCCGAAATGACCTAGTTGTGTTGAGTGGACGTTAAACCCCATTTCTCTCTCTCTCTCTCCTGTATGATTCCTGAAAGCCGGTTCAGTGCTGCTTGCAGGTCTAGTTATTATTATTATTTACCGCCAACCCTTATTTCTCAGTCCCTGTAAGAGATACCGATCTGGAATTAAATTTTCTATCGGGAAACCATGTGGTGGCTAGTGCATAAACTATTTTTGAAATGTCTACGCATGCCGGAAGTGGCTGAATTGGGCATGGTGCCAAAAAGTTAAAAAACGTCCGTAGTTTCGTCAATCCTTTACCTATTTTCAAACAAAAGACATTTTTGGAAACCCTGAGACTTTTCCAAGATAATAACAATCTCAGATTTTGCAATTTCGAAACTTCATTGTTGACTTCTATCGCTAGAAAATTGAAAACACGTTGCCTACGAGACAATTTTTGTTAATTTTCAAAATTTTCAAATTTGACCTACATTTTTGGTTAGCTGAAGTCCATCTGATTCCAGAAATATAAGTTTCATTCAGATTTATCGCCCTTTATTTTTCGATTTTTTACTAATTTTCTTCCCATATTGTGAGCTGGGGTTTCAGTTTACGACCAAATTGATCTTTTTGAAACTTCTGGAACATGAAGTTATAGTCCAATACCAACTGATAAAGCAATTTCGACAAGGATCATTCAACCGGAAGTGGTCGAAATAATGTCCAATATTTTGAAAAAAATGTGAAAAATGGATATTTTGGGGAAAAACGCGATTTCTCCACCCGATATCAATGGATTAAAGAAATTAGGGTACCATTGGATTGCACTGGGATTGTACTATCGTATGATACCCAATTCATACGGATACTATGATCAGGAAGCAAAATATGGTATGGTGAAAATCAAGTATTTTCTGATTTTTAGCCTTTTTGGACGCCTGTATCTCGAAAACTACGGCACAGATTTTTATGAAACTTTCTCTATCGAGAAACCTTGTGGTGGTCTTGCGTACGAAACATTCCATTACCACTTTGAAATATCTGGAATAGGTGAAATAACGGATTTAAAATCGAAAAAAGTTGAAAAATCGTGAAATTTTGGAAAATGCTCTACTATTTTTTTATATATTCAGATAGCTGACCTAATTACGATTCTAACGATGTATAATATGTATGTGGTTATTGAAATTTAATTTTCGATATTTTAATTTTTTTGCATTCTTGGCACTTTCGAACACAGGATTTCCCAGGCACATTTTATCTGATCAGATAATGTAATATATCATTACAGAGCCCTGTGGCTATTTTAGTGCCCAAACCGGCTATTAAAACTATTCCGACGATAATAACCACACTGGAAGTATTCAAAAAATGAAAAAAAAAGGTTAAAAACATTGTCGCACCTGCGAAAAACTTGATTTCTCCCTTAGGTAATAGCGGACCAAAAGAACTAAAGTGTCGTTGGATAGCCCTATTAATGGACCATCATATGGTATCTAAATAATATGATTTCGATGGTAAGGAAATAAATTATTGTATGCCAAAAATCGAGTATTTTCCGATTTTTTAACATTCTGAGACGCCCTTTTCTCGAAAACGAGGCCGCAGATTTTTCTGAAACTTTTCTTACTCAAAAGTCCTATCGGTTGTCTATATAGTGAATCCAAAATAAAAAGCGTTGAAATAATATAAGTGGTCCAAAAATGGCCTCAAACTTTGAAAAAAATTGAAAAATCGTTAAAGTTTTGGAAACGCTCTTTAATTTATCTTTTTTTCAAAACTACTCAATGGATGTTTCTGACACTTCTGTTACGTAAAGTTAAGTATCCAAATAAAGCTATCACAACAACGATCGTAAAACCGGAAAAAGTCGAAAAAATGTCCGATATTTTGAAAAAAATTAATTCCTTTACGAAAACCTTTTTTTATTTATGAAAACTTTTTGATGATATTTTACACAGGAATTATTGATATAAAATTAAACCATGCTAGTCCCGAAATGACATAGTTTGTGTCTATTCGACGTTAAACCCCATTTCTCTCATCTCGGTAGTGCCGATTAATTTGAGATATATTTTGTCTCCCGTTAAGTTTTTTAATTTCAGTTTATGGGTTCCAAGTTTATTATTTATTGCCTGGTGTGTATAAAACAATTCTCAATTGCGAATTCTCAACTTATTTGTTACCGATAATGATTTCTTTTGGCACCGGAAGTGAAGTAATTTTGCCAGATTATACAATTTTGACCGGTGTATTCGCAAGCAAATATTACTTAAAAATCTGATAGAGGGTGTCACTGAATCATAACAACTACAGTATCGTTTGGTAGCTCGATGGATCGGCTATTGTATGACGCACTTCCTGCCTGATTCCTGAAAGCCGGTTCAGCACTGCAGGTCTAGTTATTATTATTATTATTCTTCTTTTGTTTTGAGTAGATATCAGCAACTACTTGTCGCATCGTTACGATTTCTTCGGTTTTACTGGGAAAGTGGGTGTGACTTAGAGGATAAAGCTGTTTTGAACGTTCTGCGACAATGCGAAATGTCCGAAATCACCGAAGTTATCGTTTTTAAAAATATTGCAGTAATTTTAACAATAATCATTGTATTTTAACTTTCGATACATTTTGGCATAGCTGGAGACATGGCACATAGCTACACTACTTTCGATTTTTGATTTTCGGCAAATCTTCGAAGATATTAGGCGCCAAATTTCGAAAATTTAAAATTTTACAAAAAACTTTTTTATTTATGAATATTTTTTAGTTGTGTTGTGCACAGAATTAAAGAGTCATCTGACTAGCGCAAAAATGTTAAATTTTTTTGTCTCAGTAATTTTCCTTGGCCGCCATTGGCTAATTCAGTTTTTCAGTCCTAGATTAATTTTTTATTGTTCGATTTGTATAAAACAAAGTTCATATGCTTCGTTGTCTCAATTGTCATTTTTATACGTCCACATTCATAATGTGAACGTATTATGCCGTCGCCCCTGTCTGTCTGTGTGTGTGTGTGTGTGTGTGTGTGTGTGTATGTATGTATCGTCGGTGTCATTCCAAAACCTCGTAAGACGGCATTTTTTCGAAAATCATGTTTTTGCATAATCTAAATTAATAACATGGAATACATCATATATCAAAAAATCAGAGTTCTGCGATCAATAGTTTTCATTTTATTGGCGTTTTACCAAACCTCGTATCACGATTGGACCGATTTTGTTCTTTTCTAAATGCTCGTATCTCGGCAACGTCTTATAGATGATGATGTCAAATGCCTTTAAGCGGTGTATATGAACAAAATTCGCAGGATAATAATTATTGTAATAAAATGTTCCATAGTAAATATTATTTATAGGGAGCATATCATAACATTTCTTGTTTTGTTTTTAAGGAGTGGATTATCTATTTTTAGTAACAAAATAAGGCAGTGGCGATTACTACCGGCCGTCAGATATATCTTACATAGTGCCTATGTTTCTCAGTGCTAGGCATTTATATAGAAATTATTAAAGTCACTGCAATAATAACGGCACACGATACATGTCTAGCTCAAAATTTACAATCGTTTAAAGTCCACGGAGGCGGGGCCGTCGAGAGAAAATTAAACTGTGTTTGGAGAAAATTTTAGAAATTCGACTGCGCCTGGAGGAAATTATGAAAATTTAATTGCCGCAAACGCATTTCTAGCTTTTCCAACCCGTGATTACAGCAACTTCAATGTAGTTCAATATAGCCTACCTTCTCACCTGAATCCCAAACAACCAATCAATCGTTGTGGGGTATTGGGGCCTCGCCCTCCGGAGAAAATTTAACTGCTGCAAATTCGTTTTTCTGCTATTCTAGCCCGATCTTTAAGCAACTTTTAAGATTCAAATCGTTTTGGAACGGAAATCCCACTATGTGCCGATCTAAATTCCAATCATTCAATCGGATGGTTTCAGCTGAATTCACAAATAATAATCGATTACCGAAAAATATCGCACAAAGTAGAGCGACTCGAGATATAATGTTTTAATCCATAGTCAATACAGTACAAATTCGCGGTAATCAATTAAAAGAAATGTAAAATTAGATTTTATTAGATTTCGGACACTTTATTTCGGCCAAGTAATATCAACTATATATATATATATATATATATATATATATAAATGAAATAATAATTTGTATTTCCATTTTACTCGTTTGCCCGAAAGTTGCGGGGGGGGGGGGGGGTATCTGTGAGCTGTAAGTAAGTTATCCTAATGAACAACATCTAGACCTACCTGTTGAGCATACCCTTCACGTAGGTTACCGTACTGATTATCTTGACCTACCCGCAGTCAATGCCCCGTGGGTAATTGCCCCAACTGAGCTTCTATACCTACCTGTGGGCAATAACCCTCAGATAACTTACCCACCAGGCATCTAGACCTACCTGTGGGCAACACCCATCAAGTAACCTACCCGACTGAGCAGAACCACTTGTGGGACAATAACCCCAGGCATCTTGACCTAACTGTGGGCATCTAAACCTACCTGTAGTTGATATCTTTGCGCGTTGGAACATTTTGACCTATCGGTAAGAAATACCCTTCAGGTAAATTACCTCATTGAGCATCTAGGCCTACATGTTGGCATTACCCATCAAGTAACTTACCCTACTAAGCACCTAAACCTACCTGTGGACAATACCTTTAAGTAATCTGTCTGACTGGGCATCTAGACCTACCTGTCGGCAATACCTTTAATTAGCCTGTCCTACTGGGCATCTAGACTTACCGTGGGTAATACTATCTTTGAGATATCCCTCAAGGTATTTAGCTCCTAGATCTACGTTACTTCAACGCCTACCTGTTGCCGAAATTCGCACGTAACTTACCGTTCCTACCTACCTACTATCGACATCCGACTAGAAAATGGTATAATACAATACTTATAATGATTTCCTTACATTTGTATGCCCCATTTATACTGTAACCACGAGAAAACAAAAGCTGGTAAATCATATAGTTCTAATACAAAAACGTTCAGAAAGCTCGTATGTCGTCAGAAAAAAACCAGATTAGGGGATGAAAACCTCGTAACTCCGAAATCGTAAAAATGAACAAACGTCAGCTTATATTTGACAGAACATCTAATCGGGGTTATTTTCAAATGTACAAAAATAAAATTTCAAGCAAATCCACCAAGTATCTGCAAAGTTATGAAGTTTTTTGTTCCTCTTGTAAAATTTTGTTGATCGGACTTACGAGGTTTTAGAATGACACCGACGGTATGTATGTATGTATGTATGTATGGGTGGGGGTGTGTGTGTGTGTGTCTGTGGTTCGCCTACAGGGCGCAATTCTTCATGGATTTTCTTCAAACTTGGTATACTTATTCCTTATACCCCAAGGAAGATCCCTATTGTTTTGGGGGCATGCCCGACCCCCAGGGGGCAGAGCCACACCCATTTTCTTATTGTGTGTCTTTGTGTCGCCTACAGGCCGCAATTCTTATTGGATTTTCTTTAAAACTTTGTATACTTACTCTTTATACTCTAAGGATGATCCCTGTCGTTTGGGGTGCATGCCCAACCCCCAGGGGCGGAGCCACGCCCATTTTCTTTTTGTGTGTCTCTGTGTCGCCTAGAAGCCGCAATTCTAACTGGATTTTCTTAAAACTTACCCTAAGGATGATCCGTATTGTTTTTTGGTGCATGCCCGACCCCCAATGGCAGAGCCACGCCCATTCCTTGTATTTATTTGTTTGTCGTCTACAAGCCACATTTCTTAACGTATCATCTTGTAACTTTGAATGATTATTCTTTGTACCCTAAGGAACATTTCTATCATTTGGGGTGCATGCCCAACCCCCAGGGGCACTGCAGAGTTACGCTCATTTTCTTTTTGTGTGTCGCCTACAGGCCACAATTCTTAATCGGTCATCTTGAAACTTAAAATACTTATTCCTTATACCCTAAGGATGACCCCTTTTGTTTTGGGTGCATGCCCGACCCCCGTGGGACAGCAACACCCATTTCTTGTATTTGTTTGTCTGTCGTCTACAGGCTGCATTTCTTAATGTATCATCTTGAAACTTTGAATACTTATTCTTGGTACCTTAAGGAAGATCCCTATTGTTTTTGGTGCATGCCCAACCCCAAGGGACAGTGCCACGCCCATTTTTTTTTTGTCTGTCTGTGTGTCACCTACAGCCCACAATTCTTAATCGATCGTCTTGAAAACTTTTTTTATACTTATTCCTTATACCCTAAGGCTGACCACTATTATTTTTGGTGCATGACGGACCCCCTGGGACAGAGCCACGTCCAATGCTTTTGTGTCTTGTGTTTGCCTATAGGATGCAATTCTTAACAGATCCTTTTAAGACTTTACAAACCTATTCCTTATACCCTAAAGATGACCCCTATTGTTTTTGGTGATTTCCTAACCCCCAGGGGCAGAGCCATGCTCATTTTTACTTTGTGTCTATGTGTGTTGTCTACAGGCCACGATTCTTAATGGATTGTCTTTAAACTTGGGATGTGTATTCCATATAGCCTAAGGACGTCAACTGCATGTCCCGACTCACACAGGCAAGACACGACCAATTTTTGTGTTTGTCGTTTACAGGCCGCAATTCTGAATGAATCAGCTTGGTACTTGGTTTATGTATTCCTTATAGTCTGAGGGCGTCCACTATTGATTTTGATGAATGTCCCGACCCCCAGGGGCAGAGCCACGCCCACTTTTTGCCTTTAGTGTTAGGAAGGCACAATTCTGAATGGATTATCTTGGTATAGTTATTCCTTATACTCTAAGGACGGCAACTATTAATGTTGGTGCACGACCCTCAACGCTAAACAAACCAAACGCCTAGCCTTCTTAACAAAGTACCATATCAATCAAAGCAGGAATGTGGACGTATATTGTAGCGTTAGCGTTATGTTTTTTGTTACCGATAGTGTTATCTGTCGGCACCGGAAGTGGCATAATTTTACCAAAAACTACAATTTTGACAGTTAGGTACCATTTTTGAACAACAAATATTTTTATACGCCCACATTTTCATGTGGACGTATATTGTCGTCGCCCCTGTTCGTCCGTCCGGACGTCCGTCCGTCCGTCCACAATTGTTTGTGAACAGTCTACAGGTCACAATTTTTATCCGATTTCAATGAAACTTAAAATATAGGTTTATCACCCTAAGATCTCGGTTCCTTTCGATATTGGCATGTATCGGACCGTAACTTCATGGGTTATGGCCCCTGATTGTACGAAAAATCACGTTTTTTAGCTTGTGAACAGTGTAGAGGTCACAATTTTGAACCAATTTGGATGAAACTTGAAATGCATGTTTATGGCCCAAAGATCTTGGTTCCTTTCGATATTTGCGCCAATCGGATCGTAACTTCCTTAATTATGGCCCCTGATTCTCCGAAAAATAGCCCTTTTTAGCTTGTGGTCCCTCTGGAGGTCAAAATTGTTATCCAATTTAAAAAACCGTTTGATTATATCACCGTCCCATGGTTATGAAGGTTGACTTCGAATTTCGTGAAAATCCGACCAAAATTGACGGACAAAATGGCCGCCGTTTGTACGCGAATAGTGTGAAAATATGTTATATCAAGGTTGTGGACCTTATAGAGGTCACAATTTTGAACCGATTTTGATGAAACTTGACATGTATGTTTATAACCCAAAGATCTTGGTTCCTTTCGATATTTGCGCGCATCGGATTGTAACTTCCTGAATTATGGCACCTGATTGTCCGAAAAATCGCCCTTTTTAGCTTGTGGTCCCTCTGGAGGTCAAAATTGTTATCCGATTTAAAAAAACGTTTGATTATATCACCGTTCCATGGTTATGAAGGTTGAGTTCGAATTTCGTGAAAATCGGACCAAAATTGAAAGACAAAATGGCCGCCATTTGTACGCGAATGGTGTGAAAATATGTTATATCAAGGTTGTGGACCTTATAGAGGTCACAATTTTGAACCGATTTTGATGAAACTTGACATGTATGTTTATAACTCAAAGATCTTGGTTCCCTTCGATATTTGCGCCCATCGGATTGTAACTTCCTGAACTATGGCCCCTGATTGTCCGAAAAATCGCCCTTTTTAGCTTGTGGTCCCTCTGGAGGTCGAAATTGTTATCCGATTTAAAAAACCGTTTGATTATATCACCATTCCATGGTTATGAAGGTTGAGTTCGAATTTCGTGAAAATCGGACGAAAATTGACGGACAAAATGGCCGCCGTTTGTACGCGAATTGTGTGAAAATATGTTCTATCAAGGTTGTGGACCTTATAGAGGTCACAATTTTGAACCGATTTTGATTAAAATTGACATGTATGTTTATAACCCAAAGATCTTGGTTCCTTTCGATATTTGCGCCCATCGGATCGTAACTTCCTGAATTATGGCCCCTGATTGTCCGAAAAATCGCCCTTTTTAGCTTGTGGTTCCTCTGGAGGTCAAAATTGTTATCCGATTTAAAAAAATGTTTGATTATATCACCGTTCCATTGTTATGAAGGTTGAGTTCGAAGTTCATGAAAATCGGACCAAAATTGACGGACAAAATGGCCGCCGTTTGTACGCGAATGGTGTGAAAATATGTTATATCAAGGTTGTGGACCTTATAGAGGTCACAATTTTGAACCGATTTCGATGAAACGTGACATGCATGTTTATAACCCAAAGATCTTGGTTCCTTTCGATATTTGCGCCCATCGAATCATAACTTCCTGAATTATGTCCCCTGATTATCCGAAAAATTGCTTTTATTAGCTTGTGGTCCCTCTGGAGGTCAAAATTATTATCCGATTTGAAAAAACGTTTGATTATGTCACGGTTTGATGGTAATGAAGAGAGAATTTTAATTTTGTGAAAATCGGACCAGAGTTGACGGATAAAATGGCCGCCGTCTGTACGCGAATTGTGTAAGAATATGTTATATCAAGGTTGTGGACCCTATAGAGGTCACAATTTTGAACTGATTTTGATGAAACTTGAAATACATGTTTATAACCCAATGATCTTGGTTCCATTGCATATTTGCCCATATCGGATCGTAACTTCCTGAATCATGGCCCCTGATTGTACGAAAAATCACCCTTTTTAGCTTGTGGTCCCTCTGGAGGTCACAATTATTATCTGATTTAAAAAAACGTTTGATTATATCACAGTTACACCGTAGTTATGGGTGAGTTTGAATGATGATTTTCTGATGATTACTTAATATGCAACAACCATTGTTGACTGCCCGGACGATTTGGCTGCTGTGTGGGCGTATGTTTCGTTGCCTGGCAACCTATTTTTTTTTTTTAAATTATATGACTCAAATAGTGTGCCCTTTCAAGGCGCAAAAAATGTTGGAAGCAGTTTTTTTAATTTCGATTTCATTTTCGAGCAAATTCGATTAAGACGCTAAAAATGGTGTAAAATTGACCTATTTACAACCTATTCAGGCTTTTCAGATTTTAAAATATTTCTTTGTAATTTTTATAAACTTGTAGCTATAATCCATGCGAAGAAAATGTATGTTTAAATTAGTTTGTAATATAAGCAGTTGCCAAGAAATGGGCAGTTCTGCATAAGTCACTGTTTTCGTTATTTTGCCTGTAAAATAGTCAATTATTATTGGATTTTTATAAAAGTGACATCATTTGATTCAAAAAGCATGTAGCGTCATATCAAGTTGGTTACAATTTACAAATTGACATCGAAAATGACGTCATTTTGTCAAAAACTGCTTTTTAAACTTTTTAAATCAATGTTATATTCAAACAAGAATTATTTAATATGTATTAATAATTTTAACTTTTGGTTTAAATTCACATATAAACACAACTCATATGGTCATATAGATATCATAAAATTGTTTCTAACTTGTTCGGTTGCCGAGAAATAGACGGTTTTCTACAGGTCACTTTTGAAGGTTTTGGGGCCATAAAAGTGTCAATTATTATTCGATTTTCATAAACGTTACACCATGTTATACCTAATGCTATTTGGGATTTCATACAAGTAATTTAAGATTTTCATTATCACCGGAAGTAACGTCAATTTGGCAAAAACTGTATTTTAAGCCTTCAAAACAGAAATTTTATTCAAATGAGTCTGTTTTGAAATCTTTTTCAAATTATGGTATTTGATGCCAATCAACAAATAGAATAAACCCATACGATCATACAGATACCACAAAATGGTTTCTAACTTGTACGGTTGCAGAGAAATAGCCGATTTTCTACAAGTCACTTTTCAAGTTTTTTGGTCTTTAAAAGTGGCAATTATTATTCGATTTACATAAAATTTTCACTATATGATTATGGCGGTATATTAGTGCCAAAATTCTAACATGCTTTCGTCTAATTTCTTACTTCTATTCATGTAATTTCTAACCTCCATTCATGTAACTTCTAACTTCTATTCATGTAATTTCTTAATTAAGACAATGTATAATTCAACTTGATATTTACACTGAACAAATAAAGAAGTTGAATTATACATTGTCTTGAATTAGAAATTACGTGAATGGAAGTTAGAAGTTACATGAATGGAGGTTAGAAGTTACATGAATGGAGGTTAGAAATTAGACGATAGCATGTTAGAATTTTGGCACTAATATACCGCCATACATGATATCGTATGCCATTTCTGATTTCATAAGACTAATTGAACATTTTCATTAACACCGGAAGTAATTTAATTTTGTCAAGATCATTTACAAGTAACAAATGTATAAAATGAATTGATATTGCTGGATTTGGTTGATTCTGCGTCCATTTTATTTGTGTGCAATGTTATTTGGAAACCTGTTTAGTGGTTTCGTTGGTACCGGAAGTGACATATGTTCAAGGGTAACTTGGCACCGGAAGTGACATGTTTAAGGGTAACGTTGCACCAGTGAAACCCGTCATTCCTGCATGCAGGTCTAGTTTTTATACGCCCACATTTTCATGTGAATACGAATGATAAAGTGAGAGGAATCCAAAACCATTTAAATAACATAAACATAGACAGGATCAAAGTTACGAAAAATCACGTTTTTAGCTTGTGGACCCTATAGAGGTCACAATTTTGAACCGATTTTGATGAAACTTGACATGCATGTTTGTAACTTGAAGATCTTGGTTCCTTTCGATATTTGCGGCTATCGGAATGTAATTACCTGAATTATATCCCCTGATTTTCCGAAAAATCACCCTTTTTAGCTTGCGGTCCCTCTGGAGGTCACAATTATTATCAGATTTAAAAAAACGTTTGATTATATCACCGTTACACACTAAGGAAGGCTGAATTCGAATTTCGGGTAAATCGGACCAAAATTAACATACAAAATGGCCGCCGTTTGTACGCGAATACTGTTAAAAAATGGTATATCAAGGTTGTGAACCCTGTAGAGGTCACAATTTTTATTCAATTTTGATGAAACTTGAAATTCATGGTTATAACCCAAAGATCTTGGTTCCTTTCGATATTTGCGCATATCGGATCGTAACTTCCTGAATTATGGCCCCTGTTTATACGCAAAATCGCCTTTGTTTTAGCTTGTGTTTAAGGGTAACGTTGCACCAGTGAAACCCGTCATTCCTGCATGCAGGTCTAGTTTTTATACGCCCACATTTTCATGTGAATACGAATGATAAAGTGAGAGGAATCCAAAACCATTTAAATAACATAAACATAGACAGGATCAAAGTTACGAAAAATCACGTTTTTAGCTTGTGGACCCTATAAAGGTCACAATTTTGAACCGATTTTGATGAAACTTGACATGCATGTTTGTAACTTGAAGATCTTGGTTCCTTTCGATATTTGCGGCTATCGGAATGTAATTACCTGAATTATATCCCCTGATTTTCCGAAAAATCACCCTTTTTAGCTTGCGGTCCCTCTGGAGGTCACAATTATTATCAGATTTAAAAAAACGTTTGATTATATCACCGTTACACACTAAGGAAGGCTGAATTCGAATTTCGGGTAAATCGGACCAAAATTAACATACAAAATGGCCGCCGTTTGTACGCGAATACTGTTAAAAAATGGTATATCAAGGTTGTGAACCCTGTAGAGGTCACAATTTTTATTCAATTTTGATGAAACTTGAAATTCATGGTTATAACCCAAAGATCTTGGTTCCTTTCGATATTTGCGCATATCGGATCGTAACTTCCTGAATTATGGCCCCTGTTTATACGCAAAATCGCCTTTGTTTTAGCTTGTGATCCCTCTGGAGGTCACAATTATTATCCGATTTAAAAAAACGTTTGATTATATTACCGTTACACCGTAAGGAAGGTTCAGTTCGAATTTCGGGAAAATCGGACCAAAATTGCCATACAAAATGGCCGCCGTTTGTACGCGAATACTGTTAAAAAATGGTATATCAAGGTTGTGGACCCTGTAAAGGTCACAATTTTAATTCGATTTTGATGAAACTTGAAATTCATGGTTATAACCCAAAGATCTTGGTTCTTTTCGATATTTGCGCATATCGGATCATAACTTCCTGAATTATGGCCCCTGGTTATACGCAAAATCCCCCTTTCTTTAGCTTGTGGTCCCTCTGGAGGTCACAATTATTATCCGATTTAAAAAAACGTTTGATTATATCACCGTAACACCGTAAGGAAGGTTGAGTATAGGTCACAATTTTAATTCGATTTTGATGAGGATGGTTGAGTTTTAATTTTCGTGAAAATCGTACCAAAATTGCCGGACGAAATGGTCGCTGTTTGTACGCGAATAGTGTAAAAATATGGTATATCATGGTTGTGGACTCTCCTACAGGCCACAATTCTTATCTGATTTTGATGAAAAGTCACATTTCTAGGTTGTGTACCGTCACACCATAATCATTGTCGGCTTCGAATTTCATGAATATCAGACTGGAACTGACCAACTAAATGGCTACTCCCAATACAGTATGAAATACAGGACTTAATGATGTAGGAAAAATCACTTTCGGTATTGCTTGTTCTCTATCCATCTCTCGAAAATGTGGGCGTATCCTGCCTGGCAGTGCCAGCCTATCTTTGTTAAGATTATTAGGATTTCACACTGCGTAGCTTGTGTGAAACACTATTGTTTTTGTTAAAATTATTCTTATTATTATTAGGGTTTCACACTGCGTAGCTTGTGTGAAACACTATTGTTTTTATATGCCCACATTGAAATGTGGTCGTATATTGTCGACGCCCTGGTCCGTCATCTACAATTGCTTGTGGACGCTCTAGAGGCTAAAGTTAATATCAGATTGACTTTAAATTTATACACAGTGTCATGAGACGAAGAAGCCTATTGTTTTTCAGCGATTTCTGATAACTACCAGAGTTACGGCCTTTGATCACTTCAAAAAATCTTGTGGACGCTCTAGAGGCCAAAGTTAATATCCGATTGACTTTAAATTTATACACAGTGTTTAAAGTCATGAAATGAAGAAGGCTATTGTTTTTCAGCGATTTCCGATAATAAGTACCAGAGTTATGGCCCTTGATCACTTCAAAAAATCTTGTGGACGGTCTAGAGGCCAAAGTTAATATCGGATTGACTTTAAATTTATACACAGTGTTTAAGGTCATAAGACGAAGAAGCCTATTGATATTTAGCAATTTCCGATATCTAGTGCCACAGTTATGGCCCTTGATCACTTCAAAAAATCTTGTGGACGCTCTAGAGGCCAAAGTTAATATCCGATTGACTTTAAATTCACACACAATGTTTAAGGTCATGAGACGAAGAAGCCTATTAATTTTCAGCGATTTCAAATAATTACTTCCAGAGTTATCTCCCTTGATCACTTCAAAAAACCTTGTGACACTATATAGAGGCCAAACTTATCATCCGATTGACTTCAGATTGATACACAGAGTTTAAGGTGTTGAAGCGAATAAGTATTTTGATTTTCAATGAATTTTGATAATTGAACAGCTAAATCCCTGATATTAAATGTTTCGTATACTAATTGTTAGGGTGGGGCAAAACTTTATAAAAAGCAAACAAATTCTAATGACTTTCTGATAATTACATAATGAGTTGTTACTCTTAATCAGATTTTATTGTATTACAAATGTTTCATTACCGTAAAAATATGAGAAAACCCTTGTTGACTGCCCGGACGATTTAGCTGCTGTGGGCGTATGTTTCTTGCCTGGCAACCTATCTTTATTTAGATTATTATTAGGCTTTCAGGCGATTGAGATTACTAGAATTATTATTTTTTTTATTAATATTATTTACCGCGGGAACCTATTTCTTCATGATCGAAAAGAGATACCGATCTGCGGTTTATTTTGCTGTCATAAAACCATGTGGTGGTTACTTGATAAGCAATTTTGAAACTTCTGCGCAGACCGGTAGTGGCTGTAATTTTGAATGCGTGTAAGAAATTAAAAATAGACCGTTGTTTCGTCAATTCTTTACCTATTTTCAAACAAATGACATTTTTGGAAACCCTTAGACTTTTCCGAGATAATAGCAATCTCACATTCTGCAATTTCAAAACTTGACTTGTTAATTTTCAAAATTTTTAAATTTGACCTACATTTTTGGTAACCTGAAGTCCATCCGGTTCCAGAAATATAAGTTTCATTCAGAGTTATCGCCCTTTATTTTTCGAATTTTCTTCCCATTCTGTGAGCTGGGTCTTGTTTTACGGTCAAATTGATGTTTCTGAAACTCATGAAACCTGAAGTTATAGTCGTCCAATACCAACTGATAAAGCAATTTCGACAAGGATCCTTGAACCGGCAAAAAAAGGATGTTTTATGGGCAAACGTGATTTTTCGGCCCTATATCAACGGATTAAACAAATTAAGGTACCGTTGGATGGCACGAGGATTGGACTATCGTATGAACCCCAAATATGCAATTTGGTGGCATATCTGATTATAATCTCTGTCAAATAATATACCCCGACCGGCAAATAATTTACAACCATTAACCTGTGAAATTATCTTATCGTCATATTATTAAGTAACGTATTATCATTGTATCCTCAAGGAATTTAACTGGGTAAAAACAGGACTAGTTGAGAAAATTTTGACCATTTGACCGATAAATCCCAAATGATTCCGAATTCCGGCCCACACCCACCACACCTGGCCCAGAAAGTCTATTATACCAGCCCATTCCAGACTCCAGTGATAGCGTGGAGGTCCGTTAAAGCCACCGCCCACACAGTCACGGTTCCAAGGGTGCCCCAATCTTCTGGCCTGCCCTCTGTTTGCCCCCCCCCCAATAATTTTCGAAAATAAAAAAAAAAGTGTGATCTGGCCAGGTCTATTATCTCAACGACCGTTGTCTGAAATGCTACCTGGCTGCATTCCAGGCATTCTATTTTACAAAATATAGTGGCAAAAAAATTCATTCACATTGAGTCACTCTTACTCTGCCCGGTCGACACTTTCTTCTCTGGTCAGATAAACTAATGATTTGGCGACAGGCAGTATCTGTTAAGCTCTATTTATCTCGAAGATCAATGCCTGAAATACTGCCAGACTGTATTTAGGGCCGTCTACTTTTCAAATTATTTTCCGTTTTGGAGGATTCTTAGATGCCCTTTTCTCGAAACAGACTCCAGCGATTTTTCTTAAACTTGGTCTGGAGTGTGAATCCAAAAATAAAAGCATTGAAATAATATAAGTGGTCCAAAAATGGCCTCAATCTTTGAAAAAATGTTGAAAAATCGTCAAATTATTGAAAATATTCTCTTAACTGTCTTTTTTGTCCCCCGCCTTTCGAAGAAAGTTGGGGGACTATTAAAATGGGTTCGTCCGTCTGTCTGTCTGTCTGTCCGTCTGTCTGTCCGTCACACTTTTTGGGACACAATAACTCTCTTCCTAATCGAGCTAGAATGTTCAAACTTGGTGTATGTGTTTATTAGGTCAATGCCTTGATGGAGTTCAAAGATGAGCATTTTCCGCTTAGGGTAAGCAGAGATAAGCAATTTCATTGGTTGATGCTTTGGGACACGATAACTTTAGTTCTAATTAAGTGAGAGTGATGAAACTTGGTGTATAGTTTCATTACAGTAATACCTTGACTAAGTTCGATAATGAGCATTTTCTGCTCAGGGTAAGCAGAGCGATACGCAATTTGATTGGTCGAGACTTTGGAACACAATAACTCTCCTTCTAATTGAGTTAAAATGTTCAAACTTGGTGTATATGCTTGTTAGGTCAATGTCTTGACGGAGTTCGAAGATGACCATTTTCCGCTTAGTTTAAGCAGAGATAAGCAATTTGATTGGTTGATGCTTTGGGATACGATAACTTTAGTTCTAATTAAGTGAGAGTGATGAAACTTGGTGTATAGTTTCATTACAGTAATACCTTGACTAAGTTCGATAATGAACATTTTCTGCTCAGGGTAAGCAGAGCGATACGCAATTTGATTGGTCGTGACTTTGGAACACAATAACTCTCCTTCTAATTGAGTTAAAATGTTCAAACTTGGTGTATATGCTTATTAGGTCAATGCCTTGATGGAGTTCGAAGATGAGCATTTTCCGCTTAGGGTAAGCAGAGATAAGCAATTTGATTGGTTGATGCTTTGGGACACGATAACTTTAGTTCTGATTAAGCGAGAGTGATGAAACTTGGTGTATAGTTTCATTACAGTAATACCTTGACTAAGTTCAATAATGAGCATTTTCTGCTCTGGGTAAGCAGAGCGATACGCAATTTGATTGGTCGAGACTTTGGAACACAATAACTCTCCTTCTAATTGAGTTAAAATGTTCAAACTTGGTGTATATGCTTATTAGGTCAATGCCTTGATGGAGTTTGAAGATGAGCATTTTTTGCTTTGGGTAAGCAGAGATAAGCAATTTGATTGGTTGATGCTTTGGGACACGATAACTTTAGTTCTAATTAAGTGAGAGTGATGAAACTTGGTGTATAGTTTCATTACAGTAATACCTTGACTAAGATCGATAATCGAGCATTTTCTGCTCAGGGTAAGCAGAGCAATAAGCAATTTGATTTGCCGAGACTTCTAATTAAGCGAGAGTGATTAAACTTGGTGTATAGTTTCATTACAGTAATACCTTGACTAAGTTCAATAATGAGCATTTTCTGCTCTGGGTAAGCAGAGCGATACGCAATTTGATTGGTCGAGACTTTGGAACACAATAACTCTCCTTCTAATTGAGTTAAAATGTTCAAACTTGGTGTATATGCTTATTAGGTCAATGCCTTGATGGAGTTCGAAGATGAGCATTTTCCGCTTTGGGTAAGCAGAGATAAGCAATTTGATTGGTTGATGCTTTAGGACACGATAACTTTAGTTCTAATTAAGTGAGAGTGATGAAACTTGGTATATGGTTTCATTACAGTAATACCTTGACTAAGATCAATAATGAGCATTTTCTGCTCAGGGTAAGCAGAGCAATAAGCAATTTGATTTGCCGAGACTTTGGAACACAATAATTGAGTTAAAATGTTCAAAATTGGTGTGTATGCTTATTAGGTCAATGCCTTGATGGAGTTCGAAGATGAGCATTTTCTTCTTAGGGAAGGCAGATATAAGCAATTTGATTGGTTGATACTTTAGGACAAGATAACTTAGCTTCATCTTGATTGATTATTTTTATGC
The DNA here is from genome assembly GCA_948474765.1 of Patella depressa. Lineage (NCBI taxonomy): Eukaryota > Metazoa > Mollusca > Gastropoda > Patellidae > Patella > Patella depressa. Next base: position 1,339,715 of record CAOLEZ010000005.1, on the reverse strand, counting down.
CAATACAATGACTGCATTCTCACTCAGTAATGGATTCGACAGTAACAGTGTATAGAAACGATTGACTCGGACACAAGGGCCCTTTCCCTTGGCCATAGGGGCCTTTTTGTCAAGCGTGGGGCCTTTTTGTCTGCCTTTAGGGTCCCCCTAACTAGGGTACATTTTCATTTTTCTCGTCGGTTTTTGCATTTTTCTTTATAAAACACTTTTGGATGACACTTCGTGTACAGTTTGATTGCTCGATACGTTTGAAAAAAATAAATGTGCGATTAATTAATATGTGTCATCTATTTATTTTGGGATTTTGGCGGGGGACATCAGCCTCACTGTTGGCTTGTTTCAAAATTACTCGGTGGATGTTTCTGAAACATCTGTTACAGGTAGTTAAGTATCCAATCAACTCATTAAAGTTATCCTGACAGTGATAAAAAAAACGGAAGTAATCGAAAAAATATCCGATATTTTGAAAAAAAAAATTGTTAAAAAGTAACAAAATGGTGCTCTTGCGAAAAAAAAGGTGATTACTACGTCAGATTTTTCGAATGATAATAAATAAGGTATCGGTCGATAGCGTGGATAATGGAGTATATTACATGAAATCAGAATAAAACCCTGTTTGATTCCTGAAAGCCGGTTCAATGCTACTTGCAGGTCTAGTTTTTATACGCCCACATTGAAATGTGGTCGTATATTGTCGTCGCCCCTGTCCGCCCGTCTGTCCGTCGGTCCGGCGTCCACAATTGCTTGTGGACGCTCTAGAGGCTAAAGTTAATATCCGATTGACTTTAAATTTATACACAGTGTTTAAGGTCATGAGACGAAGAAGCCTATTGTTTTTCAGCGATTTCCGATAATAACTACCAGAGTTATGGCCCTTGATCACTTCAAAAAATCTTGTGGACGCTCTAGAGGCCAAAGTTAATATCCGATTGGCTTTAAATTTATACACAGTGTTTAAGGTCATAAGACGAAGAAGCCTATTGATTTTCAGCGATTTCCGATAATTAGTGCTAGAGTTATGGCCCTTGATCACTTCAAAAAATCTTGTGGACGCTCTAAAAGCCAAAGTTAATATCCAATTGACTTTAAAATAATACACAGTGTTTAAGGTCATGAGACGAAGAAGCCTATTGATTTTCAGCGATTTCCGATAATTAGTGCCAGAGTTATGGCCCTTGATCACTTCAAAAAATCTTGTGGACGCTCTAAAAGCCAAAGTTAATATCCGATTGACTTTAAATTTATACACAGTGCGTAAGGTCATAAGACGACGAAGTCTATAGATTTTCAGCGATTTCCGATAATTAGTGCCAGAGTTATGGCCCTTAATCACTTCAAAAAAATCTTGTGAACGCTCTAGAGGCCTAAGTTAATATCCGATTGACTTTAAATTTATACACAGTGTGTAAAGTCATGAGAAGAAGAAGCCTATTGATTTTCAGCGATTTCCGATAATTAGTGCCAGAGTTATGGCCCTTGATCACTTCAAAAAATCTTGTGGATGCTCTAGAGGCCAAAGTTGATATCCGATTGATTTCAAATTTATACACAGTGTTTAAGGCTATAAGTCGAAGAAGCCTATCGATTTTCAGCGATTTCTGATTATTAGTGCCAGAGTTGTGGCCCTTGATCACTTCAAAATATCTTGTGGATGCTCTAGAGGCCAAAGTTAATATCCAATTGACTTTAAATTTACACACAGTGTTTAAGGTCATGAGACGAAGACGCCTATTGATTTTCAGGGATCTCTGATAATTATTGCCTGAGTTGTGGCCCTTGATCACATAAAAAAAATCCTGTGGACGCTCTAGAGGCCAAAGTTAATATCCGATTGACTTTAAATTTACACACACTGTTTAAGGTCATGAGACAAAGAAGCCTACTGATTTTCAGCGATTTCAAATAATTACTTCCAGAGTTATCTCCCTTGATCACTTGAAAAACCCTTGTGACAAAATAGATGCCAAACTTATCATCCGATTGACTTCAGATTGATACACAGAGTTTAAGGTGTTTAAACGAACAACTATTTTGATTTTCAATGAATTTTGATAACTGAACAGCTAAATCCATGATGTTAAATGTTTCCTATCCTAATTGTTAGCGTGGGGCAAAACTTTATAAAAAGCAAACAAATTCTAATGATTTTCTGATAATTACATAATGAGTTGTTACTCTTAATCAGATTTTAGTGTATTACAAATGTTTCATTACCAAAAAAAGTAAAAATATGCGACAACCCTTGTTGACTGCCCGGACGATTTAGCTGCTGTGGGCGTATGTTTCGTTGCCTGGCAACCTATCTTTTATTATTATTATTTACCGCGGGAGCCTATTATAATGAGGGCACTTTTATCGCAGCGTATCATTTCTTAGTTTCCTATATTCAAGTTCATTTTGGCTTGTATATACCGTGCTGTCGCCCCACATTTTGTCGTAACTTCTACTTTTCGACTTTCGTGTTTTGAAGGGGCGAAAAGTAAAAATTATGAATGGTAGTTATAGGCTTCCATAAAATTGTCGGCATATTTGGTTCTATTGTGTTCGTTGTAAACAACATCGAAATGGTAACTTCATAAAAACAGCATGGTGAACATCTGACATCTTACTACGCAGTGCGATGATGTATAGTCTTAGTCATCATTCTGGAATGTGATATTATGGAATGATACATAGGTCATAATTACTATCCAAACTTTTGACTTTTCCACTTTGTACACTAAAATTCCCCATAGTAAATTAAAAGCTCGGTTGAAAGATATTATTCACAGTGTCTTTTCATCTAAATCGGGAACTGCTAGATATCAATATTTAGTTGTTAATTACAATTCTTCATATTTCGTTAAGTACCATAGTGATTCAAAAAATAAATTCACCGCCATCAAGATAATTCAGATGTTGGATTTTTTAATTGATAACATCTTTATTGAATTTGGAGGGGAAATATATCAGCAAGTGGTTGGTATCCCCATGGGCACCAACTGTGCACCTTTGCTTGCTGATTTATTTCTGTATTCCTATGAAGCCGAGTACATACAGGCACAAGTTAAAACAAATAAACGACTAGTCAGACATTTTAATTTTACTTATCGGTATATCGATGATGTTCTATCACTGAATAATCCTAAATTTAGTGATTATGTAGAATTCATATATCCTGATGAGCTTGAAATTAAAAATACTACTGACAGTGACAATTACGCTTCCTACTTGGATCTGCGTCTCGATTTTGACAATTGCCATAGACTCAGTGTTAAATTGTATGATAAACGTGATGACTTTGACTTTCCCATTGTTAACTTTCCATTTATTAGTAGTAACATTCCTGTATCACCAGCTTATGGAGTGTTTGTGTCTCAGCTAATTCGTTACGCGAGAGCTTGTTCTTTTTATTCTGATTTTTTAAGTAGATCAAGACATTTGTCAATTAAGCTTCAACTACAAGGATACTTACGCACTAAACTTATAAAATCCTTTTAAAAGTTTTATGGCCGTCATATTGACTTGATTGGTAAATATAACATGTCGCTCTCAGCTATTATTCTTGATATATTTAAATGATGCGTATCCTATTTACTATCTCTCTGATTATGTCTACTACACCGTTAACAAGATTTTACATTACTTTGCAATAAATTCTTTATTGTTTTATTCAGTCTTTCAATTGCCCCATTAGTTTGCGGGTGATAATTTGGAGTACGAATGTGACGTATATTTAATTTATCGAGATAATTAGTAAATTCTAAACTAACAAACTGTGGACCATTGTCCGATGTCAATGATTCTGGAATACCCCAAGTAGAAAATAAATTATCAAGAAATTTAATAACTGAACTGGAAGTAATATTGTCCGTTAGGCAACTTTCAGGCCATTTACTGTAATAGTCAATAATATTAATTAAATATCTAAATCCTTGTGGAGCATTTTCATATGGTCCTTGTATGTCTATTGCAAGATCTAACCATGTAGACCAGAGGGAGGAGGGGGGCATTGTCACCCGAGTGGGGGCAAAATCTGAGTTGACTTTTCTAGAGGCATTTTTCGTCAGGAATCCGAATCTGGTAGGTAAATAGCCAGGTGAGGGGGTGTTTCCAAGATAATCGAGATCAAAGGTCACGGAAGGCCAAAAAACGAAAGAAACGTGTAGAATTCAAAATCTGTTTAGAAAAGTGCCGAAAATCATTGATAACAGCAATGAGACAATTATAATACAGTAATATAATAATAACAATGAGCAGCGATGACACCTGCATACCCGTGACGTCATCGGGGTCATGATTCATAATACATGTATGTTTTGGGATGTCATAATACATATCGAGTAAATAACAGTTTAAAGTAAATAACCTGCCGTGAAGAAGTTGGGAATCCCTGGATCACAGTAAATCGGCAGATACGCGGTCGGCGAACTGTTCGATCGAATATCCTTCAGCGTCACCATCGTCGAAGAGATCGTCATCAACAGTCTCTCTCGAATCGAGATCGATTTCATCATCAAGTTGCACTAAAAGGTCCGATAACCCCAGACAGCACATCATATTTGGCCCAGATCTGGCCCAGATCAGGCAACATCTGCCAAAATGATTGGGCTGGATATGGCATGCCACATGTGGGCCAGATCTGGCAGACATGGGCCAGACGTGGCCCAATCAGAGCCAGATCTGGCCCAGATTCGCTAATGTGCACGCTCGCCTTGCATGGCCCAGATCTTGCACACAGCTGGCAGGCTTTGGCAAAGATATGGCATGCCACGTGTGGGCCAGAGATGGCACAATTGGCCCTTGTCTGGGTCATCACTGGCCCAAATGTGGCCCACAGATGAAATTCATGCCATGCCAGATGTGGGCCAAAGAGGGCAAACAATTATTCCCTGTCCTATTCCTTCTTCGTAAACCGAGGGGCATGGCCATGGTCTAATTGGTTAACACTTGCTCGTGAAATTAAAAGGTCGGTCCACCAGTCAAGTGGCTTGGTTGCGAGCCCTGCTTGCATGTGACAAGGAGTAGGGTAGCCTGTCCAACTGCGTCAGTTATCTCTGGGACCTATATTGAAATAGGGTTGAACCATATGTTAGTCCCAAAAGGATAGAAGAAATTAAGGATATCTTGCATGCAGCACAAACAACATACATTAACAACAAAAGCAAAATCTTAAATAATAAAATTTATTCATCCATATAATACAGCACAGTTCTATGGATAACAGTCACTATATTATATACACACAATGTTTTGACAAGATTTCACTGTTCGTTATAAGGCATACAAATTATCCATGTCAATATCATTCTCCCCTTCTTCCTTCTGCAGCTATCTCCTCCTCCTCTTCCCCTTGTTTTTGTTCTTCCCCCATTCAGCCATTTTGTTTACAACATTTTGAAATTATTTTCCATTGCATCCTTGTGGTGAAGTTATTTATCACACCTGCAATAAATGCAAAAAATGTACATAAAAATACATGTTTTTCCTTCTTTATATCAAGCATGACCAAAGGGTCTGTCGATGCAAGTACCAAAGTATTAAGTCAAATAATTCTTATTTGCCAAAGCAAAAGAATAGTTAAATGAAGTTATTTAAATAATGAAATCACATAAATCTTATCTAATTCCTGAAGCAATGGCCCGAGAAATCCCTCTCTGACCATTGCTGGAATAGCGTCTGTTTCTTGAACTTATGTGGGAGTGTGTCTATTCTTTCCGTTCAATGAAAGCTATCACTTAAGTACAGCAACATGACAGTACTTCGTTTAATCTGGGTCTTCCCTAAAACTTTGGACAGTGATTTAAGGTATTAAACACGGTGAAAGTATGTTCGTTTCCAAACAGTATTGTTTACATTTCATTCGACTTGATAGCCTCGTTTGTCACGCAATTAGTTTTACTGCAGTATTCTGCTATGCACGGGTTAATCAGGCATAATAAAATCGTGAGTCATGACGTAACGTTATGTAAACATATTTGGTCCAGTATTGACAGCTAGTGATTGGTTGGTAGACGGACTACTGATCAATCAAAATTTAACACAACAATATCCGCGCATAATAGCAGTGTGTAGTTGGATTACCTCTTATCAGATGCAACACTGCGCGGAGTATGCCATACACCTGATAGTCTATCAATTACAGACATTTGACAGGAAGGGAGATAACTCCTTTTTTACCGTTAATGGATTTCCAGAATTCTTTATTCACCCATGACATTTTAGTCTCTTATCATCCAAACAAATATTCTGCGTTGAAGACTAGGGGGGTCTGGGTGACCGAGACTAATGACATTTGTGTTTTGAGCATTTTTATTTACATCAAAATCTATCCAATAAACTGTTCATTGCCAAGGATGAAGGCATGAGGTGTTTTAGCAACTATTTAATTTTATGTCAACTTCAGAATTGTTAGTACAAAAAAAGGCATTCTTTAAATCATTAAGCAAGGGGTAAAAAAGGGGGCCATATCTATTCCCATGTAAAATATAGTGTTACGGTAACTTTTGTATTTAAACCCAATTGTCGAATGATTATTAGCAAACCACCTTTGACATGCCACTGTACGTAGGCTAGTAAACAGTGCTGTAACTTTGTGAAGTGTATGGTGACTGCTGGTTTTGTATGGCTCTGTTATCTTTTAACGATCCGTTAACTCCATGTTAATGGATCGTTAACTGTAACAGAGAGAAAGACTGTTGCTGGAAGTCCCGTTAACTTTAATGTGTCGTTAACTTGGCGTTATATTTAACCGAGGTTTGGGGCTCCGTTATCTGTTTAACGATGGCATTAGTTAGCTGTTGCAAAAAGTCATAGATTACCAATGTAGTTTTCTATAGAACATTCTAGAGGGTTGGGCGATGCGGGCCTATTCCATTTTCTACAGGATGAAATTCTATACTATTCTACAGAATTTTGGTGGACTATAGGAAATAATGGCCCCATAATTCTGTAGTGCAAATCCAATAATTTTCCTACAGATTTACGCTAAAATGTCTAAAGGAAAAAATAAAGAATTTTGGTGGACTATAGGAAATAATGGCCCCATAATTCTGTAGTGCAAATCCAATAATTTTCCTACAGATTTACGCTAAAATGTCTAAAGGAAAAAATAAAGTATTCTATAGTGTTTTCTGTTGTAAATTCTACAGTCATCTTTTTGTCTTTAATCTAGTTTTGTGAACAGACTGCACAGTTGTCTCGCTGTCTTCAGTTTATTGTTAATAGTAACTTCTATGAAGTTGTTATACATGTATATTAAAATTAAAATTTTTAAATTCAACCAATGAACAAACAGTCTTCTCTTGGATTAACTTAAATGAATCCGTTAGTTAACGGATAATGAAATTGACTTTCCAGCAACAGCAATTTAACGGACCGTTAACAAACGACACGTTACAGACTTTATCCAAAATTGTTATGTTTTCAAATAAGTAAAATCGTGCGATTCCGTCTGTAATACTAACAAGGACTGAAATAACACGCAAAAGAAAACCACCAGTCCACATTTCTATTTCGCTTTCTGATGAATAAGATATTTGTGATCCAGCAGGACATAGCTTGGCTTTTCAAGTATAGCTGAACAATTTTAATTTTGAATTTTGTGTGTGATTTCCGTCCGTAACAGGAAGGGGTATTTTTGATTTGACCCAAATAAACATATACATATACACAATTAAAACTAAATTCTGGAGCTTGGTTTACTCTAATTAATTTCGTAGAACAGAGGAGTCATGGACATCGTCGCTACACACCACCTAAACTCAGCATTATATCACTAGATGCCCTTTTGGAAATTATTCAAAAACCACTAGGGCCACACCATATCCGTACTAAATTATATTCTATTCCACTTACTATTTTGAAATTACTTAAATCTGAATGTTTGGATTCAAATTGTACTGACCCTGCATCCACTGAATACAGGGTTGTATCAATTGTGCTTGACATTGCCCATCGTCGTCTTGACATTGCAGCCGAGCCCGATGCATCTAACACCACTAACAGTTCATTTCTAAAATTGAAATTTGCTAACAAAGGCATTGATGCTATCGGGTTAGCCAAATATTACATCAAGCAAGTCACAGCACATATCCCGCCGTATTTCAAAACTGTTACTGTTCCTAGAATTTCTTATACTTATACTAAACCCATTGCATCCAAAATATTTAATTACAGAAACGCATTATCTGACATTAATGCAAAAGACTTATATGACAACCCTCTACCATGTTCTTGCTCTACGTCGCCCTTCCTTTACCAACCAACTGGACATGTGGTCACTGGTTATTTGAACATAGTCCAGAATAATAAGCTACCTGAAATTTTGTCCAAAGAACCCAAACACCGGGAACCGCAACCATTTTTATGGTATCAGAATTTCAAACTTATCATAGATGCTGTCGAGGACTACGCTAGATCATGGGCCAAGAGGGAAGATGTTATTTCTGATACTCTTTCTGATTGGACTAAGTCTATAAGTCGTTTACTGAAACGTAGAATATACATGCAACGTTTGTCAGTTGACACTAAGCCTAAGTCGATTTTCAATGATGTTAGCATTGTTGAAAATCTCAAGGCCTTGCATGACAAGTATGTCATTGTTCCGGCTGACAAAGCGTCCAATAACATAGTTTTTACATGTAAACGATATTATTATGACTGTCTGTTCAACGAACTTAATTTCGGGAAACCAATTGACAGTGCTACTTATAAACGTTCTACTCTTAGTAAGGATGAAAATATATCCAATCACAGATCTGGGTCCGTATTCAAAGGATATCTTAAGTCTAAGATAGTCACTTAACTACTAGCTTTCACTTAAATATACGTAACTTCCTGTAAGTTAAGGGCAGGTGGTATTCAAAGGCACTGTTAAGTATCAAATTTTCCCTTAAAGTTAAGCTGCCTTAACTTTTAAGTGTTAGTCTTCAAGTGGTATTCAAAGGCCAGTTTAAGTGAGAAATATCCACTTAACTTTAAGTGACCTACGGGAGGTACCTTAAAGTTAAGTGAGATTATAATGACTTCTTTTAATGCTGTAGAAGCAGTCCCATAATGGCGATTTTAAAAGATAGGGAATTCAGATTAAAACAAAGATAATGTCGCCGAGCGTAGCTGACCTCCAATTTATTTTTTCGTCGTCAACTTTGATGTTGAGTATAAGGTTGAGTATAAGGTTATTACTTCCGATGTAGTTAAGGATATTTCCCCCGATCATTTATCATGTTATGTTTGTATGTTTCCATGGCTGTCATAAAATATAGTTAAATTCATTTGTGGAGACTTGGCTTTATAGATTTCGGAAATTATTTATACTACTGCTAGAAGCAAGGCATGATCTAATTTTTACAACTCATTCCCATACATACATAATCGGTAGTATTTATTTTGGTAAAATATAATGAAGCATGAATATTTCGTACACACAATGTACCGTCAATGCCAGACCTGTCAAAATCTAAAGTGTAGGTACTTACAAAATATCTATGAATTTCTCTAATGATAGATTTACAAACAACACTGTATAATTTGTCCAGTCTAACTTAGAAGGCAAGGGCCATTGTGTATTGCGAATAATATGTTGTTTTCTATTCGCTTTATATTGTTAAAAAATTAAAGCTTACAATATCCATCATTATACTACCACTATTTATTGTAATCTATTTGAATGGATTTTATTTTTTTTAAGTCTATGAAAACAGCTGTTCCGGCAAAGGATGCACACTATCATAATTTATGTTAAATTATAATCATACTATTTTCATGGGTTACAATATAATATTTCGACAAACATTTTCCTGGTGATGTAAAGTAAGAATTTAATAGAATACAGCGATGTTCTTAAGGGGGCATAACTAGCTGGCAATGTCAGTAAATCGTGATTTTTGGCAGTGGAGGGTATTCCATAAATAAAAAAATTCATGCTTTTTGGCGAATATGAGTATTCCATAATTTAAGTGTGCAGTTAAGTTTTCACATAGCCAAGTATGTGTAAAATACAACCTTTGAATACCGATTTAAGGTAAGACACTTGGTTAAGTGGAAAAATTAAGTATTTTTACTTAACTTTTAGAAAACCTTTGAATACGGACCCTGTACTCACTTCATTTGGTACTCCGTGTGGAGATACCTATGCAGATTTGCCCTGTTATATTTATTGGATACCTATACTACATAAAAATCCCTACAAGCAACGTTTTATAGCAGGTTCATCCCGTTGTTCCACAAAACCACTTTCAAAAGTATTAACATCTATACTTACAGCTGTTAAAGAGGGTATTCAAAAATACTGTGACAAAATATACTCTCGTCGTGGTATAAATCAAATGTGGATATTAAAAAATTCCAAAGAATTACTTAGTTTGCAATCTAGATCCCTTGCTTCAGTCTCATCTATTCAAACGTTTGACTTTTCTACTTTGTACACTAAAATTCCCCATAGTAAATTAAAATCCCGGTTGAAAGACATTATTAACAGTGTTTTTTCGTCTAAATCGGGAACAGCTAGATATCAATATTTAGTTGTTAATTACAAATCCACATATTTCGTTAAGAATCACAGTGATTCCAAAAACAAATTCACCGCCATCAAAATAATTCAGATGTTGGATTTTTTAATTGATAACATCTTTGTTGAATTTGGAGGAATTTGTTGAAGTGGTGGGTATCCCCATGGGCACCAACTGTGCACCTTTGCTTGCTGATTTATTTCTCTATTCGTACGAAGCCGATTACATACAAGCGCTCGTAAAAACAAATAAACGATTGGTCAGACATTTTAATTTCACTTATCGATATATCGATGACGTTTTATCACTGAATAATTCTAAATTTAGTGATTATGTCGATTTCATATATCCTGATGAGCTCGAAATCAAAAACACCACTGACAGTGACAATTACGCTTCCTACTTGGATCTGCGTCTCGAATTTGACAATTGCCATAAACTGAGTGTTAAATTGTATGATAAACGTGATGACTTTGACTTTCCGATTGTCAACTTTCCATTTATTAGTAGTAACATTCCAATTCGTTACGCGAGAGCTTGTTCCTTTTATTCTGATTTTTTAATTAGATCGAGGCATTTGTCGTCTAAACTTCAACTACAAGGATACGTGCGCACTAAACTTATAAAAACCTTTAAAAAGTTTTATGGCCGTCACATTGACTTGATTAGTAAATATAATGCGTCTCTCTCAGCTATTATTCTAGATATATTTAATTGACACGTTTACTATTACTATCTCCCTAATTATGTCTACTACATCGTTAACACAGTTCATCACGTGCATTTTGCATACCGATAGTTCATTGGCCAAACATGCTATTATATTGAGATTTCGTCCAATAGTTTGGATGCAGCTATGGCGGGTGTGGCGCCAGGCAGGGTAAGCTTACTCTTCCGGACACCTGTTACCACTGTTTGTCGTGTATTTTCTACACGGGGAGCAGTCCATTTGCTGATTACACTATTTTGCCTAATAACGTTTTTAGGACTTCGAATTCTGTCTAATGGTTTGGATTGTTCGTACTTGGTTTTATTTTATTTTACACTTACACAGGGGTTAACATCTTATTTTCATGCAGAAACCAGCTAATGAAGACATTAGCAGTACAAGGACATTACCTTTCGGTAGGGGGGGGCGAACATTTTGAGGAAATTTTCGGAAAGGTCATTCTAACAGACTGTTGTAATCATCATGCTATGTAGTTACCTAGGCGTCTAATAAGCATTTTAAAATAAGTATTCAAACAAACAAAAATTAGCTTTTTGGGGTTAATATAAGGTACTGTATATACTTTAATGATTGTTAGCAATTTCTGAGCGGGGGGCGAGCATTTCACGCGGGCCCCCCCCCCCCCCTGTAGATACGGTAATTGGCTGATTGGGACCATGGCTGATTGGGACCTGGCTGATTGGGACCAGATTTGTGGCTGACTGGGACCAGATTCTTGGCTGACTGGGACCAGATTTATGGCTGATTGGGACCATGACAAGGCTTATTCGGACCATTACTTAAATGCCGCGAGTATTTATATATGTTTGCATATTTTTGATAATAAGACAACTATGGCAATAAATAGTGTAATTAGTCACAAATAATAGTGTAATTAGTGATTGGCGGCTTCAATACAAATGAGCTAAATCACAGAGAATATGCTTCACATTCTTGGCTGATTGGGACCAGATTCTTGGCTGATTGGGACCATGATCAGACCAATGATAAGAGTGTTTTAAATATGTTTGCATGACAATAAATACCACCCAGTATTATAAAAGCTATTTCTAACATATAATTATACACAATGTATAGGCTATAATGGATTCCAATGCAAGCTATGAAGTTTATAAAATAAAATAAAAAATGGTCTGTTTAAATTGCATAAAACGTATAATAATTTATATAAGATTAATAAGATAATCTCTGTTAATATAATATAGTGTAACTGTGACATAAAAAAATGGAATATAAACATAAATAACGCAGGCCTACATAAAAAAAGCACATAATTATAGTCACGCTATAGATATAAAACTCCTTTAATTTATATTAAACTTAATTCAATATCAAAACCTAAGTTTCTAGTATTTTTTAATCGTGTGGTCCGAATCAGCCTAGTGGTGGTCCCAATCAGCCTGGAATGTGGTCCCAATCAGCCAAGAATGTGGTCTCAATCAGCTTTGACTTTCGTCCCAATCAGCCATGGTCCCAATCAGCTTGGTTTCGTAGATACGGGCCCGATTACATGTGTGTTGTTGTTTACAACTTTCAAGGTCGGGTCAGTTCAGTTTCAGTTCTTTATTCCTTGGGCTAACAGCCCATCAGATACAATACAATACAATATACAAGACATACAAATATGAAATTATTTACATTTTAAATTTCTTAAAAGGTTGTTGTGTATGGGAGAGTAGACAATGCATTTTTTATTTCTATTTAAGATGTCAATTTATACTGTTAGATTTGGAGCAATTTGTTTCTCGATTCAAAAGTTATTGATAGATACTTTCCAAGATTTGTCAATTCCTTAATATTATGTACAGTCAGAAGTTGAATAAATTTATATACACTTGGGTTAATTCTATAATATGGTTCACAATACGAGCTCCTGATTGGTCCACTGACCAATCACCGGTTATTTCCCTACGCTTAATAACAGCGAGTCAAATAAATCCCGTACGAATAAATTTATATCACCCTTAAATTGCGCTGCCGAAGCTTGGAACACTAGTAAATTTTCTTTAAAACATGATCATCTACTTTTATAGTGGTCGCAGATTATTTTATGGTGGACCGTGTAGAATTGCACGCTAGAAATTTTGGCTGCCGGCCTATAAGTCCTTATATGGTCGATTTCAAATATTATTCAGTATTTATGCTGATCATAGAACTAGAAATGGCAAGCAAAAACAAGTGGGGGCACATTTGCCAAGGAGACCACTCATTCATTGGTATCTGGGATGTTATCGAAAGACGCCTGAAATTATTGACTGTAAATAATTATATGAACTGCAATATAGCCTAAGGTTTACTCTAAAACAAAAGATGCAAAAAGATGGCTTACCCCAACCTAAAATTTTCAAACAAAACAAATCACCTGTACAAACTATAGTCTACTCCATGTTGAATATTGTTTACGAAAACGAGCAAGAGACATAAGTACCGTTTTGGGGGGCGGCTCTCGCCGGGGCGTGTTTGACAGTTATGTTTTTTTCTATTTTACCATGGCTGAAGAAAATGATATTGTAGAAGCAGATCATATAATTATTTACAGTCTTACCTGATCAGACATTTTGCAATCTTCAATAATTTGGTATACTGTGTAGGGAAAAATAGAACAATCAGTGAAGCGTGCGAGAGAATAACGCTGGATGTGTATAGCTGGTTGACAAAAAGTGAGATCGGCTAACCTTTTCAGATCATAAGCCTCAATGTCCGCCATATTTATTTCACAAATTGGAAACAAGTATAGCGGCTTGAGGGCGTTAACTTTTTTTATTTAATTATTTCGGTATTTTTGTAACCGGAGTTCAGTTTTAAGTTATTTGTTCCTTACATTCGATATGAACGCGAAAGATTATTTTATCAAACGTGAACGATCAATAATACTTTGTACAACGGTATATTTATTAATGATAATTAGCATATGGCTATTGTATCGATTATAGCTAATATAATACGATTATCTAGTTTATACATTAGTTTTTAAAACAAAATATATTTGAAATATATAAATATTAAATCAGCATAATATTTAGTTGGACATATAATTTTACATGGAAGGTATATCAGCGTAGTAGCTGACGAATATAACGAAAATGTAATATACTGTACACAGAATGACTTACCTAATGATAAGAAGAAGTTGTTAACACATAATGTCTTTAATGTCTTCAAGAGATAAATATGATTATGCCCATGTGTTTCTAGGTTTATATCCTAATTTGGGTACCATAGATTTGGTTAGCGTGCATTCTAAAGTATTTAATCCGTTTCTAAGTGGGAGGATTATAGCGCCCAGACCAAGACATGTTAACAACCAAAGTTTAAGTGGGCAAGAGGGATTATAATTTAAATGAATTAATTGTTAGTGTACAACAATTATATGTTTGTTGCACACCATGACAATATACCATCAAATTTTTGTCTGTCAAGAATATATACGCGCAAACGTGGCTCATCGAACTGTCGAATATGATTATAAGCTTGACAGTCCTAGCTTCTTCAGTTGGGTTGAGGTGGACCACTTTCTAGTGTGATGTGATGTGATTATTATTCATGATGCTATTTAAAGGTAGTCCATAAAATTGTACAAACCGATGAGCCTAGTGGAACCAAAATAGGTAAAATACATAAAAGTTAATTTGAAACATTGCCAGGGCTGTATACATTGAAAGGGACATAAACAGGCGGAAATGTTTTAATTTTTGTTGTTTTCTTTCATACCAACAACATAAAATGTTTCTTCAAAGTCTTGGCAGACGGGGACGGGTTGATATATTGTAGATCAAATTCAGACAATAGCAGAGTGAACACACTGTATTCACTTTAATAATCAGGATGAAATGCCGAAACAACATAAATTTAACATCTCCACCATGTAAGGGATTATTATAAACATATAACGGTAAATCTCTTTGGTCGTTGGGATATATTTTATGCCCGGAATAACTTGCGGTCTGAAAATCGAGGGCGGCTTTGGATATTTACAGGGGAATTTGGGGTTATTCTTCTGAAGGTTTTTCTTTAACCTGGTAACAGGTTATTCTACCAAGGTAGGTTTTTCTTACAGGAATTCTGGGATATTCTCATTTTCCTTACATGTAAAATACATGGTTTATAAGCAAGATAAAGTCCTCGACAGATTTCAGAAAAAAAACCTTGACCGAAAACCCTTCTTCCCTCTTTCTCGGGTTATCTTCTTCAGCCTTTCTTTCCCCAGAATAACCCCAGTCTCGTGCTTTATCTAGCACGTTAAGTATGTAGAATGTTATCTAGAGTAGAAAAGGTTAATCCATTAAATCATTGCTAAAATACACGAAGTGGCCAATTTTTTCCCGCCACCATGACGAAAGTAAACTTAGACAAGATTAACCAGACACTCTGCACGAGACCGAGGTTATGCTGGGGGGGGGGGAAAGACTGAAGAAAATAACCCGGAAAAGAGAAAAATTGAGTCCTACAGGCCGAGGTTTCTCTGTGGGGATTTTTTTTTCGTCAGTCTTTCTTTCCCAGCATAACCTCGTTCTCGTGCTTGATTTAACATAATCCGACGTGTGTTTTCTTAGAATTAAAATCTTTAACCCCAGCACTCTAGGCATTTGACACTGCTTATCTGCGATGTCATACATTATTGCCAATCTCGATAATGTTAGACAGAGAGCAGAAAGCAGACCAATTCGATCATTTGTTAAATACTTTCCCCGATTAGACAGACCAAATGATAATCAGAGGCGGATTCAATGGGGGCGCAAGGGGCGCCCAATCCCCCTCTCAGCGGCGTGCCCCTTCAGTGCTCTCATTTGGCGGCGCCCCCCCCCCCCCACCTTTCAAAATTCCTAGATCCGCCCCTGATAATATCACTATGTTTGTTGACATCGGACATCGGCCCCACCAATTGAGGACATATATTAACGAGAAAAACATTTTTCTTTTAGGAACAAACTATTTGCTTCTCACAGTAAATTGTATTGTTAATACAAGGACCAATGTCCTTATCCACACAGACCTCAAAATTTGGTTCCGCCCCATTTTCCTAAAATTTCAAGTACACGATAATTTACTCCTTGCAGCGAAAAGCAATGCAAAAACAAAATTAGAGGAAATGAAATGGGGTTTAACATCCTATTCTTCTGCACCTCAAAATTAGAGGACCCAAAGTTTAGTTTCGATGTGCTTACTAGCATCTAGCCACATATACGGTCGGATTTTTCTGTACTTTTTCCCCGTGTATATAAAGTGCCATAACTATGATTAAACTACAGATCTGTCGTTATCCTTTGATGTTGGCGTACCATTAAGTATTCTGTTTTTGATGTATTATATATCTTCAGTATGTGTAGATTAAGAATTCGGTTGATGGCACCTTGGCATCCACGGGGGAATTAAAATATTCAAGATGACCTGTTATGAGGCATTTTCTGGTTATTTACTACAATTTAATGGGGTACAATTCGGGACGAATTTTCTCGGATCTCGGTATGGAGGTGGTTTCTGTAAGAATTTGGCCCGGTGAATCTAGTGAACTTGGGTATTCCTCCTTTAAAGCTGAACTCCGGTTACAAAAATACCGAAATAATGTAATAAAAAAAAGTTAACGCCCGCAAGCCGCCATACTTGTTTCCAACTTGTGAAATAAGTATGGCGGACATGGAGGCTTATGACCTTGAAAGGTTAGCCGATCTCACTTCCAGTTTGTTTCTCGTCAGCTAGCTATACACATCCGGCTTTACTCTCTTCACACGGTTCACTGATTGCTGTTTTTTCCCCAACAGTATACCAAATTATTGAAAATTGAACATGTCTGATCAGGTAAGACTGTAAATAATTATATGAACTGCGTCTACTACAATATCAATTTCTTACACGTTGGTAAAATGGAGAAAAAAAACCATAACATCAATAAATTTAGCACTGTCAAACACTCCCCAATGAGAGCCGTCCCAAACATGTAGTTATGTCCATTGGTCGTTTTCATGAACACTATTCAACATGGAACACACGAAGAAGGCAATACTAATAGTTTGTATAGGTGATTTGTTTTGGTTGAAAAACAGGTTGGGTAAGACATCTGGTTGCATCTTTTGTTTTGGAGTAAAGCTTAGGCTATATTGTAGTAGACGCAGTTCATATAATTATTTACAGGCCTACCTGATCAGACATTTTGCAATCTTCAATAATTTGGTATACTGTTGGGGGGAAATACAGCAATCAGTGAACCGTGTGAAGAGAATAAAGCCGGATGTGTATAGCTAGCTGACGAGAAACAAACTGGAAGTGAGATCAACTAACCTTTCCAGGTCATAAGCCTCCATGTCCGCCATACTTATTTCACAAATTGGAAACAAGTATGGCGGCTTGCGGGCGTTAACTTTTTTTTTATTACATTATTTCAGTATTTTTGTAACCGGAGTTCAGCTTTAAAGGGGCAATAACACTCTTGCTGTAACTGAATAATATGTCACAATCTTCATTCTGGTCTACAAATTGTACTATTTTACATTATTCCAATCAATTGATGACACAAATTTCATCTTAAAACACCTAATTAAAAAAATTGGAAAAATTCAACTAGGCCTTGAGCGTTTTCACAATTTCACTATCAGTGAGACTTGTAAAATCTGTCTACAGACAGGAAACGGGGAAATCCCATTGCCGCGCATGCGTAAAATGTCACCTTACTACTGACAGCACGCTTCTGGCTATGATAGATCATGACTGACAGTTTAACTTTTAGAAAGCATAAACTGCTACGATGCATCCCAAACGATGATTCCATTCTTTCAGGTAATTCAACTAGGCGGATAAATCCACAATTGCGGCTCGTTTTGTTACGGTGTAATATATTAAAATACAGGTTTTCGTTGTCAATTTCTTCAAATATAAACATAAAAACATATTTGAACAAAAGGTATTTCAACCCGAACTAAATATATCATAAATGAAGATGCCTGAGCATTGGATGCACATAAAAACTGCTCTATCTAGTTATTTGTTTTTTTTTAAAATATTGGCGAATGTCGAAAAACAAGCTATTCGTTTTTCGATATTCAGAATTGAATCTTAAAAAGCAGCCTTTAATCATGTATGTCTACAGAATGTATCCAAAACACATTTGATTAAATCTGTTATGTAAAATGAACTAAGGATGTCATAAATGAAGATGCCTGAGCAGTGGATTCACCTAAAAAAAAAAAAGCCCCATCCCTTGGTTTCACCAATATCAAAAAACAAGTAGAAAGAGCAGTTTTTATATGAATCCACCACTCAGGCATACTTATGTATGCTATCGTTAATTCGTTTTAGAAAACGTATTTAATGAAATGTGTTTTGAAGACATTCTGTAGATATACATCAATTAAATCTGCTTCTTTTTAGTTTCAAGTTTGAATATCGAAAAACAAGTAGCTCGTTTTTCGCCAATATCAAAAAACGAAGAGAAAGATCAGTTTAATGTGAATCCACTGCTCAGGCATCCTCATTTATGAAATCATTCGTTCGTTTTACAAAACTAATTTAATCAAATGTCGATATACATCTATCAAATCTGCTTTTTTGAGATTCACATGCTCATTTTTCATCCCTTATTCCAATCTGTTTTCTAGTAAAAAAGGTGACACGGACACGTGTCATAGTGGATCATAATTTATGCTTGTCAATTTGCTCCCCGGAGTTTCTGTTCGTATGGCCCTGTATGTTTTTCTTTGAGTCATGTGATACATATAGATAATCTCCTACGGGTCTTTTTTGATATTGGAGATTTTATTTATCACTTTTACTGAATCTGATTACATAATAGAAGTTTACCTATTGCAAAGTCCTACATATTGAAAAAACACAACACAATTTATATGTAAAACAATCACTGGTTTATACACTTATAGCACGACGTTTCGACAAGTATTCTCTTATCGTTATCTAGTACAAAGAATACTTGTCAAAACGTCGTGCTATAAGTGTATAAACCAGTGATTGTTTTCCATATAAATTGTGTTGTGTTTTTTAATGTGCTCAATCACTAAATGCCACTCAAGGATCCTATATATTGACCCAGTATTTCATTCAAGGTCAATACAATAAAAGCAGTTTCTTTTTACCCCCCCCCCCCCTAAAAAAGAAGATGTTATTTTTTATTTAAAATAAGTGGTTTCTTTAAAATAAAAGAAAGTAGTTCCTTTTTGATTGACCAATCAAATTCATGTAAAGCGATATCTACTACTGTCTGTTCCAGGCAACACTACAACTCGGAAAATTGCTTGCTATTTCTTCAGTTTTTAATTAAAATGGTTAAAACTGAACGATCTACCTGGAATGATCACCCCATTACTTTCTTCGTTGAACCTTAACGCCAATAAGTTCGACAAAATCCTCTATTCTCTTGTAAATTTCACATTTTTCGAAACATTCAATTTCTCAGAACATAAACATTGACTCTGCGCATGTGTAAATTGGGTCTCTCGTATATCATATAGGGGTAGAAGGTATTCCACAAATCGGGTGCATTCGGTTAATAATACTTTGGGCGGGAGGTTTCGCACCGTCATTTTGCGGCAGTAATACTTAATTTAGATTATTTTCAGAGCTTTTTGTCCCCCGCCTTTCGAAGAAAGTTGGGGGACTATTAAAATGGGTTCGTCCGTCCGTCTTCTGTCTGTCTGTCTGTCCGTCACACTTTTTGGGACACAATAACTCTCTTCCTAATTGAGCTAGAATGTTCAAACTCGGTGTATGTGTTTATTAGGTCAATGCCTTGATGGAGTTCAAAGATGGGCATTTTCCGCTTAGGGTAAGCAGAGATAAGCAATTTGATTGGTTGATGCTTTGGGACACGATAACTTTAGTTCTAATTAAGTGAGAGTGATGAAACTTAGTGTATAGTTTCATTACAGTAATATCTTGACTAAGTTCGATAATGAGCATTTTCCGCTCAGGGTAAGCAGAGCAATTTGATTGGTCGAGACTTTGGAACACAATAAGTCTCCTTCTAATTGAGTTAAAATGTTCAAACATGGTGTATATGCTTATTAGGTCAATGCCTTGATGGAGTTCGGAGATGAGCATTTTCCGCTTAGGGTAAGCAGAGCGATACGCAATTTGATTGGTCGAGACTTTGGAACACAATAACTCTTCTTCTAATTGAGTAAAAATGTTCAAACTTGGTGTATATGCTTATAAGGCCAATGCCTTGATGGAGTTCGAAGATGAGCATTTTCCACTTAGGGTAAGCAGAGATAAGCAATTTGATTGGTTGATGCTTTGGGACACGATAACTTTAGTTCTAATTAAGTGAGAGTGATGAAACTTGGTGTATAGTTTCATTACAGTAATACCTTGACTAAGTTCGATAATGAGCATTTTCTGCTCAAGGTAAGCAGAGCGATACACAATTTGATTGGTCGAGAGTAGTCGAGACTTTGGAACACAATAACTCTCCTTCTAATTGAGTTAAAATGTTCAAACTTGGTGTATATGCTTATTAGGTCAATGCCTTGATGGAGTTCGAAGATGAGCATTTTCCGCTTAGGGTAAGCAGAGATAAGCAATTTGATTGGTTGATACTTTGGGACAAGATAACTTAGGTTCATCTTGATTGATGATTTTTATGCCAATACAATGACTGCATTCTCATTTAGTAATCGATTCGACAGTAACAGTGTATAGAAACGATTGACTTGGACACGAGGGCCCTTTCCCTTGGCCAGAGGGGCCCTTTTGTCTGCCTTTAGAGTCCCCCTAACTAGGGTACATTTTCATTTTTCTCGTCGGTTTTAGCATTTTTCTTTATTAAACACTTTTGGATGACACTTCGTGTACAGTTTGATTGCTCGATACATTGAAAAAAATAAATGTGCGATTAATTAATATGTGTCTTCTATTTATTTTGGGATTTCGGCGGGGGACATCAGCCTCACTGTTGGCTTGTTTCAAAACGTTTCATGCAAAAAAAATACATTTATTGTTACAATATCAACAATTTGTGTGTGTTTTGGTTTGTTTTATTTGGTTTCCGGTATTTTAATATTCCTTGGAAATATTCACAGAAGTGCATGTCTTTTAAAATATTCCTCACAGAAGACTTATTTTCAGCATTATATAGCATGGTAACCTTTCGGATGAAGTGTAAATATTTTACGATATCTTATAATTTTATGGACTAGTATCGATTATCGGTATCCATTTTTATTTATTTTCCCGTTCGACAGGCGCACACGGTTTGTTTCAGATATTGTCGTTGAATAGATAAAAAAAAAATAATCGTAAATAATATAACCCATTGGATGGGAAGCGGGAAGATTAAATGAAGAAGTACCACCCGTTGTCATTGTATTCGGAAGTGACAGTGAGTTCGAGTATGAGAGTGAACAGAATGTCAGTGGAGAGAGTGAGAGTGAAAATGTTGCTGAGAATAGGGATGGCGGTGGTGTTGTGAATGAAGATTCGAGTGCTGATAATATAGACGTGTTTGTAGTGTATGTGATTGAGAGAACCCACCGGGAAGTGAGTCGGATGCGATTGTTGATTGGGTGGGCTCTGATTTGTGTGAAAGGTGGATGCATGCGAAATGTACTGGCAGGGAGATTGATATGAGCGCGAGTGTTGTGAAATGTGTAGCTTGTGTACGTAAATTGTATAATAGATAGCGTGAATGTAGGCCAGACAACTTCAGTGATGTATATAGTTGGAACATTTTCTGTGAATTTGTGTAAATAAATGATTTCTATAAAACAGTTTATTTCTGCTTTCTTGTTTAAAAGGTAGACTTGCAGAAATTTAATGAAGTTCAGGGTTAATCAATATAATAAATTAAATGTAAAAAAAAAAAACTCGTGGTCTGAACACAAAAACGCAATGGCGTGCCTTTGATCTAACAGAATTTGACCCTGTGTGGCTACTACCCCTTTCCGTTTTCTGTCAAAGTATCATTTGCTTAGGGGCATTTCACAAAATACAAAAAAAAAACTAAATCAAAAAAGAAATAGACTAGACTATCTAAAAAAATACCGTAATAGCAAATTTAATATCTAAGGCAGTGGAACAAAAAACTGTGGTCTGAAACCAAATAGCAAATTTCTATTACTTCCCTTAAATAACTCTTTTAAGCAAGTTATATTCTACTAGATTATGGCGGGGGAAAGCGGCAAAAACCTAATGTTATATAGAAATGTCTAATTCAAAACACACATGTAACATAATGCCATACCAAATACCTAAAACGTCTAATGCAAAAAACAAAATACAAGAAACCTCTAATACAAAATACCTCATAGTCTAATGCAAAAGACAAAATACAAGAAACCTCTAATACAAAATACATATAACCTCTTATGCACAATTGATTTTACAATCTGAAACATTTACCATAAGCATTAGATGACATATCTCGTTGTCATTACTTACGTTTCTCCACTGAATTATATTTATTTAGGTCAAGGTCGAACTATTTTCTAATCGACACAATGATTTCTCCCAAACGAAGGGAGCTAACTCTAGTTTATTGTTCTGGACTTAGACTAGTAATTATTTGCCCATTGACTTTAATGTTAAATGCCTGTAACATCACAGGCTGTAGTTTTTTCTCAACATTCCGTTGCTTCCAATCTTTTTAGGAACAATGGGGACCACATTTGGCAATCTCCTCATCATAAATTTGTAGGGGGTTGACCGTTTAGATTTTTTTGCTACGGGGATTTTAAGTTGATTGGGTTGAAAATCTCACTTCCGACACAATGATTGCTCCGCAGAAAGACATTTTACACTCCTATCCCTCCGCTGTAATATCCTCAGTATTACCCAAAACTGCTATGAAATTGAAAATTTGATGCCTTTTCTCCAATTCTAGACCAAAAAGTCAACCCAAAAATGCAGGAAGAGGGGAGAAAAAAAATAAGGGAAAAATTGTCTATTTATAAATCGCACTACATTCGTCATGAAATGAGGGGAAATAATTACTAGTTTTAGTCCTATATACCTCACATGTTGCTGCTATTTGAACAAATCTTTTGTAATCTAATAAACAAACATATATGCAATTCCCTGGCCAAAGATTATGAAAATCCATGCATTTTCAGATGAGCAGTGCTGCATTCTGCAAACACTATAATACATCAGAAAACTGCGGAATTTCAGAGAGAAATTTCAAAGGACATGAATTTTGAATTCCACACAACATTTTTATTGTTGAACATAAATGCATTCTGTAAAAAGATGAGATAAATTCAATGTAAATCAAACATGAAAATACTTTAAAACAGCAATCATGATGCAATATTAGACTTTTTAACACTTTCATCAACACCATACAGTTTTTCGCAGTTAACGCAGTTTCAAGTGCCAAATTATGGTTAAATCTAAGATGTTGAAACCTGCAGTGCCTATCAATTTTAAACTGTCTCCAATATAGCTGTATTTCCATTGGAAGAGTTAGTTGAAATAATCTGATTGTGTAACACTACAACAGCTTTTTCAACCCCACCCCCAGTATGAAATCGTATAATTTGAAAGACCATGAATTTTGAATTCCACAGAACATTTTTATTATTGAACATAAATGCATTCTGTAAAAAGATGAGATAAATTCAATATAAATGAAACATGAAAATACTTTAAAACAGTAATCATGATGCAATATTAGACTTTTTGACACTTTCATCAAAAATCACACAGTTTTCTCTGTTAACATAGCTTCAAGTGCCAAATTGTGGCCAAATCTAAGATGTTGAAACATGAAGTGCCTATGAATATCAAAATATCACCTATATAGCTGTATTTCCACAGGATAAGTTAGTGGAAAAAATCTGATAATGTAACACTACAACAGTTTTTTTCATCCCCACCCCCAGTATTGAATCAGATACACTGCTGACCAATCATAGGTCACCCTGTTCACTCTGGTCTGTCAAATGATTTACAATGGTGATGGTGCCTACAACTTTCCTGGCAAAGAGATATGAACAACCGTCAACACACAGGCCATTTATTGTCATTTATGTTATCTTCCAATATGAGAGGTCATGATAAACACATGGGTGTCCTGTTCGCACAACTATCTGATAATATTAAAGGTTTAGGTTTTATTTACCGCGAGAATTTTATAAAAATATTTGGCATTACCTATTCACTAGACGAAACAACTTCTCAAAAAATGAACTTTGAAAAATGCATAGACCAAATTGAAGAAACTTTGAATACCTGGAAAAGACGGAACTTAAGTTTAATAGGGAAAATCCATATAATTAAAACATTCTGCGTACCAAAAATACTATACCCTGCATCAGTTAAAACTATATCCGAAAATGTAATTAAAAGCATTAATAAATTATTTTATAACTATCTATGGAACGGGCCTGATAAACTAAAGAGAACAGTAATAAATCAGAACATAATTAAAGGGGGCTAAATATGATTGACTTGAAAGAAATGATGATATGCCGTAGCGTATTCTGGATACAAAAGATACTATCAGACGATGTTCAGTCATGGAAAATTCCATACGCTTATATATTAAATGATTATGATGGAAAAATATTACCGGCATGTAATTATGCAACAGTTTTTTTTAAATTATCTCCCTTTTATCAAGAACTTTTCAATAATTGGTTCCATATCTATACTTCAAAAATCGATAAGTTAATTAGCCCGCAAAACCAAATCATCTGGAACAATAAACATATAAAGATTAACAAAAAACCCTTAATAGATAAAGAATTGATAAATGATAATATCTTGTTTTTATTCGACTGTAGAGAAGACGTTGTAATCAACAGGATAATGAATAGTAATAAAATACTTAGAATGAAAAGCGTTTGCGTAGTAATTAAAGAGTTTTTAGATACAGTGGACTACGAGCCTACGCCTATAGTAAGAAAACAAAGCGTGTTTGACATTATTAATAACACCTGTATAAAAATATATAAAAAATCACTAGATAAGATTAAGGCAAAAGATATTGACTCAATACGAGTAGAAGCTAAATATATTAAACCATTGTCAATAAGTAAATGGGAAGAAGAGAATAGTCTTACATTTGAAGAAAGTGAAATCTCAAGTATCTTCAATTTGGTCCACAAAACAAGCACTGATACTAGACTACAGAGCTTTCAATTTAAATACCTCCAAAAAATTATATATACGAACGACCTTTTATTTAAAATCCAGTTAAAAGAATCTTCACTGTGCGATTTCTGCTTCTCAAATATAGAAAACCCAGAACACCTTTTTATATACTGCAATTACGCACGGGTAATATGGAATGATTTACATGAAATCTTTTCAACTAATGACATTTCATTACAATTACAACTTGCAAATATTCATTTTGGTTTTTTGAAAGAAACAGTTTTTAAATCACATCGCGAATTCTTATTTGTAAATCATTTGATAACTTTAACAAAATATTATCTCTACAAATCGAAAATAGAAAATATTAGACCGACAATCATCAATTATCGAAACTACTTGAAAAGTAAACAACAAATTGGAAATGAACTAGATCTGCTACTGTCCCATGCAGATATGAAAGCTTTCATATTCACTGTCACAATCTATCGAAATTAATGTGATTTTTCACTCGTAAACAACTTTGTCGGCACGAAAAACATCAAAAGCGAAATTCGAATTTTTGAAATATTCAAATACCAAAAATTCCACCCATATCCCGTCTATCCTGAAATTGAAATGTATTAAATTTTAGACATAGGAGACGCATTGAACATACTATGCCCTATTGTGTTTCTGCTCTGAACGTTTTTTAGGTTTTCCTTCAAGGGTTCAGAAAACGTAACTATCATGTCTGTAAGTGCAATATCGCAAAAGTTCTATTGTTTTTTCACGTTTCAAGATGGTGTCACTTCCGGTTCGATCGACAAACTTCATATTTTGTGTACGAATCAGTAATTACTTGTCTAGTATCAAAAAAAAAAAAAATAGGTCATTCTGACCTTTATTTCGACGACTTTTTGAAAAATTTGATTCTTAATTTCACCAAGGGGAGATAATTTAGAAAATTTTAAAAGTCATTTTTCAAGTCGAATCAGTAATGTCTAGTTACATACTAAATTTCATGAAAATCGTACAGCTATTAAAGAAGTTGTCAAGTTGGTCTCAACTTCCGGTTCGAAATCACAGCGACGAATTTTCGAATATTACAAAACTTTTAAAAAAGCTCCCCCTGACCAGCTCAATCGTTCACAATAAACGTTTGCCCCTTAAAATCGGCAATTTGCTGACTTTAAAGTGAGAAACATTACAACCGGGCGAAATTTTCTGTTTTATCACTCTTACAGTACCATTGATTACCAACCGATTATTACGAAACTTTAAAAATAAAACAGAAAGAGAGAAATGCGGCTTAACGTCCATTCGACAAAAACGAGGTCATTTCGGGACTAACATTTTATTGAAAAACTTCCCTTGCGCGTACAGACGTTACGATACAGAGCGCACATGCTAACCATTCAGCCATTCGGCCTCCCTAAAATCGGGAAATTGCTGACTTATAGCAAGAAACATTTCAACCGGGCATTTCAATCGAAACAACGCCAGTTGACTCAATGACAGACGTTACGATACAGAGCATAGGTGCTAACCATTCAGCCACGTAACCTCCCTAAATTTGGCAAATTGCTGACCTACAGCGACAAACATTTCAACCAGGCGAAATTATCAACCGAATATTACAAAACTTTTAAAAATAAGCTTCCCCTGACCAGCATAATCGTTCGCAATAAACGTTTCCCCCTAAAATCGGCAAATTGCTGACTTTAAATTGAGAAACTTGACAACAGGGCGAAATTTCCTGTTTTATCACTTTTACAGTACCTCTGATTACCAACCGATTATAACAAAACTTTAAAAATAAAAGAGAAAGAGAGACATGTGGGTTAACGTCCATTCCACACAAACTAGGACATTTCGGGGCTCACATATATTTTTTAATTTTATTTTAAAACTTCCCTTGCACGTACGGGTCTTTAGGAGTGGGAGGAAACCGAAGGACACGGAGAAAACCCACGAGGTTGGACACCATACTCCATGTCACATGGAACCTGGAAATCGAAATGACGCCGGTTGACTCAATGACAGACGTTACGATACAGCGCGCACATGCTAACCATTCAGCCTCCCTAAAATCGGGAAATTGCTGACTTATAGCAAGAAACATTTCAACCGGGCATTTCAATCGAAACAACGCCAGTTGACTCAATGACAGACGTTACGATACAGAGCGCAGGTGCTAACCGTTCAGCCACGTAACCTCCCTAAATTTGGCAAATTGCGGACCTACAGCGAGAAACATTTCAACCGGGCGAAATTTTCTATTTTAACAGTTTAATTTGCACCGAATATTACAAAACTTTAAAAAATAAGCTCCCCCTGACCAGCTTAATCGTTCGCAATAAACGTTTGCCCCTTAAAATCGGCAAATTGCTGACTTTAAAGTGAGAAACATTACAACCGGGCGAAATTTTCTGTTTTATCACTTTTACAGTACCAGTACCATGGATTACCAACCGATTATTACAAAACTTTAAAAATAAACAGAAGGAGAGAAATGCGGCTTAACGTCCATTCGACACAAACTAAGTCATTTCGGGACTAATATATGTTTTTTAATTTTATTTATAAACTTCCCTTACGCGTACTGGTATTCAGGAGTGGGAGGAAACCGAAGGACACGGAAACATTTCAACCGGGCGAAATTTTTGTGTTTTAGAAGTTTAATTTACACGGTACTTTAATTACCAACCGATTATTACAAAACTTTTGAAAATAAGCTCCAACTGACCAGCTTAATCGTATGCAATAAACGTTTGGCGTGAATTGAAAGTTCTGCACCGAGAAAGTTCATCTCGATTTTCCGGCGTGGTTCCCTCTTGTCAGTGAGGCAGAACGGAGGGCCTGACAAGGACAGCTGTCTAGTCGTTCGGATGGGACGAAAAACCAAGGTCCCGTGTACACATTGAAGTGCACGTAAAATATCCCTAAGGAGTTGGAATTCGATACTGTTGAATAAGCTCTATACGATGAATAATGTGCAAATTGTAGTCACCCACGCTGCATGTTTCGCTTAACAATGACAGGTTGCAGTTTTTAATTTTCGATCCTTTTATTCTTCTACTCCTGATATTTTGGACTGTTGATCGATGGTTTCATATAAAAGACTATCGATAAGACTCTTTGTAGAAAAAGTTCCCCAAAAATATTATGTTGATTGAAGAGAAAAGGACCTTTAAAAATGCTCAAAATCGTAAAAATACGACTTTTGGGATTTTCTATCTCTTTTTTTCTGCTATCCCTGACATTTAAAAACAATGATACAATGATTTCACACAACGGGCTAGCTATTAGACTCTCGATTGGCAGGAGTTTCACCACCCTCTCTTCATTATAACCGAAGTTATCGTGCCCTAAAGAATCAACAAATCAGCATATTTATCTCTGCTTACCCTAAGCAGAAAATGCTCATCTTTAAACTCAATCATGACATTGACCTAGTGAACGTCTACACCAAGTTTGAACATTTTAGCTTAATTAGAAGGAGAGTTATTGTGTTTCAAAGTCTCGGCCCTTCAAATTGCTACTACTTTTCATATTCACTTCAAAATGGAATTCATCAGTAGACCTAAATCAAAATTCTGCTCCCAGAGATTTTTGGGCCAACCTTCAAGGATTCAGAAAATACAACTCCCGTGTCTGTAAGTAAAATAGCAAAAAAGCCTTAGGGATTTTTCACGTTTCAAGATGGTGGCACTTCCGGTTCGATCGACAAACTTCATATTTTGTGTACAAATCAGTAATTACTTATCTAGTATTCAAAAGAAAATCAGGTCATTCTGACCTATATTTCGATGATTTTTTTGAAAATTTTGATCCTTAATTTCGTCAAGGGGAGATAATTTAGAAAATTTCTAATTATATTTTTGAAATCACATTGCTAGGATCTACTTATATGCTAAATTTCATGAAGATTGTACAACTATTAAAGAAGTTGTCAAATTGGTGTAAACTTCCGGTTCGAAATCACAGCGACGAATTTTCGAAATTCAAAAATGTGAAACTGCAGATGAAAATGATTTTTTTCAAGGTATTCAAAGATAACAAAAATAGTAAAATCGGTCAAAAAATAACAAAGTTACGACTATGCATTGTCAGTTTTTTCGTTCGTAAAATTCGGTGATTTCGGATTCGTAAAACGTTTTGAAAATATATTTAATCAACAGCCACCACCCATTTTGGGGGGGGGGGGAGGTCAAAGTTTCAGAAACATCCTATGGTTAGATTCTGTGAAATCCGATTTGCAGGAGAAACACAAAAAAAAAAAATCTTAACAGAAGCAATAAGCTTTCATATGAAATATGAAAGCTTAATTAAACGAAACCTCAGTAAATAAATGGGATTATACAATATGAATATTATGCATACCTCTAGTATCTCGTTTCTAGTATTCCACTTCTTTCATAACTATAGTTATTTTTGTTTTCTTTTTTTTCTGTGCTTTGTTTTTTTTTTATCTTTTAATTTCATTAGGGTTTCACACTGCGTAGCTTGTGTGAAACACTATTGTTTTTGTTAAAATTATTATTCTTATTATTATTATTAGGCTTTCAGACTTTCGTCTGAAAGCCTATTGTGATTACTAAAATTATTATTTATTAGGCTTTCAGACTTTCGTCTGAAAGACTATTGTTTTTACAAAAATTATTATTATTATTATTATTTTTTTCCGCGGGAGCCTATTTCTCCATGATCGAAAACAGATATCTATCTGGAACCAACATTTCTATCGGGAAAACATGTGGTGGCTACTTGATAAACTATTTTTCAAACCTCTGCGCATACCGGAAGTGGCCGAACTTTGTACGTCGTCTAAAAATTGAAAATAGGCCATAGTTTCATCAATTCTTTACCCATTTTAAAACAAATGACATTTTCGGGAACCCTGAATCTTTTCGGAGATAATGGCTATCTCACATTTTTCAATTTCGAACATTCGTCTATGACTTCTATCGTTCGAAAATTGAAAAGACGTTGTTTATGAGACAATTTTTGTTATTTTTCAAAATTTGCAAATTTGAGCTACATTTTTGGATTCCTGAAGTCTATGTGATTCCCGTAATATAAGTTTCATTCAGAGTTATCGCCCTTTATTTTTCGTATTTTTTCGAATTTTCTACCCATTTTGTAACCCTTATATTTTTTGGAAAGGATAAATCGATATTTCTGAAACCTCTGGAACATAAAGCCATATAGTCCGACAGTTGGATAAAGCAATTTCAACACCGATCCGTAAACCGGAAGTAGTCGAAATAATTTCTGATGTTTGGAAAAAATGCAAAAAATGGGTGCTTTGGGGAAAAACGTGATTATTTTGTCCGATATCAACAGATGAAAGGGATTAGGGTATCGTTGGGTTGCACGGGAATTTGGGTATCGTATGATACCCAATTCATACATATACGATGACCCGGAAGTAAAATATAGCACGCTGAAAATCAAGTATTTTCTGATTTGGAGCTTTTTTTGGACGCCTGTATCTCGAAAACTTAACCGCAACTTTTTTTAAAAAATTTTCTATCGAGAGTCCTTTCTGAGGTATTATGCATGAAGCCATCCAATATGACTTTGAAATATCTGGAATGGGTGAAATAACGGACTGAAAATCGAAAAAAGTCGAAAAATCGTGAAATTTTGGAAAATGCTCTGCTATTTTTTTATTTTAAGAGATTTCCAAAAAAAGATTGTATATTCAGATAGCTGACCTAATTACAATTCTAACGATGTATAATATGTATGTAGTTATTGAAATTTAATTTTCGATATTTTAAATTATTTGCATTTTTGGCACTTTTGAACATAGGATTTCTCTGAGGCATTTTATCTGATCAGATAATG
Source organism: Patella depressa (assembly GCA_948474765.1). Taxonomy (NCBI): domain Eukaryota; kingdom Metazoa; phylum Mollusca; class Gastropoda; family Patellidae; genus Patella; species Patella depressa. The sequence continues at coordinate 1,308,620 of CAOLEZ010000005.1, read as the reverse complement.
TAATATATCATTACAGAGCCCTGTGGCTATTTTAGTGCCCAAACCGGCTATTAAAACTAATCCGACAATAATAATTATACCGGAAGTATTCAAAAAATGAAAAAAAAGGGATAAAAACATTGTCGCACTTGCAAAAAGCTTGATTTCTCCCTTAGGTAATAGCGGACCAAAAGAACTAAAGTGTCGTTGAATAGTCCTATTAATGGACCACCATATGGTATCTAAATAATACGATTTCGATGGTAAGGAAATAAATTATTGTATGCCAAAAATCTAGTATTTTCGGATTTTTTTAACATTCTGAGACGCCCTTTTCTCGAAATCGAGGCCGCAGATTTTTCTGAAACTTTTCTTACTCAAAGTCCTATCGGTTGTCTATATAGTGAATCCAAAATGAAAAGCATTGAAATAATATAGGTGGTCCAAAAATGGCATCAAACTTTGAAAAAAATTGAATAATCGTTAAATTTTTGTAAACGCTGTTTAATTTATCTTTTTTTCCAAAACTACTCAATGGATGTTTCTGACACTTCTGGTACAGAAAGATAAGTATCCAAAAAACTTCGCAAAGCTATCACGACAATGATCGTAAAACCGGAAGTAGTCGTAATTTTGAAATAATTTACAATTTTGACCGGTCTTTTCGCCAGCAAATATTACTTTTACAAATGAGGGAGGGTGTCACTGAAGAAAAACAACTAAAGTATAGTTTGGTAGCTCAATGGATCGGTTATAGTATAACAAACATCCTGTCTGATTCCTGAAAGCCGGTTCAGTGCTGCTTGCAGGTCTAGTTATTATTATTTTTTTTTTCGCCGGAGCCTATTTCTCAGTGCCTGTAACAGATACCGATCTGGGACCAAATTCTCTATCGGGAAACCATGTGTTGGCTACTTGATAAACTATATTTGAAACTTCTGCGCAGACCGGAAGTGGTCGAATTTCGTGCGGTGTCAAAAAATCAAAAAATGGCCGTAGTTTCGTCAATTCTGTACCTATTTTCATACAAATGACATTTTCGGAAACCCTGAGTCTTTTCTCGGACGATAGCAGTTGAAAATTTCGATATTTCGAAACTTCATCGCTGACTTCTTGCGATCGAAAAATGAAAAACGTTGTTTGAGAGACAATTTTTGTTATTTTTCAAAATTTTGAAATTTGACCTACATTTTTGGATACCTGAAGTCCATCCGATTCCAGTAATATAAGTTTCATTCAGAGTTATCGCCCTTTATTTTTCGATTTTTTTCGAATTTTCTACCCATTTTGTGAGCTCGGGTTCCGTTTTATGGCCAAATTGACGTTTCTGAAATTTCTGAGGCATGAAGCCAAATGACCATTGCAAGGAATAAAGCAATTTCAACAATAATCTGTACACCGGAAGTGGTCGAAATAATGTCCGATATTTTGAAAAAAATGCAAAAAATGGGTATTTTGGGGAAAAACGCGATTTCTCCGTCCGATATCAACGGATTAAAGCAATTAGGGTACCATTGGACTGCAATAGTATTGTGCTATCGTATGATACCCAATTTGTACGGATACGACGAGCAGGAAGCAAAATATGGCACGCTGAAAATCAAGTATTTTCTGATTTGGAGCGTTTTTGGACGCCTGTATCTCGAAAACTTAACCGCAACTTTTTTTTTAACTTTCTCTATCGAGAGTCCATTCGATAGTCTTGTGAATTATGCCACCCAATAAGACTTTGAAATGTCTGGAATACGATAAAAAAGGGACTGAAAATCAAAAAAAGTCGAAAAATCGTGAAATTTTGGAAAATGCTCTACTATTTTTTTATTTGAAGAGATTTTCAAAAAAAGGTTGTATATTCAGATAGCTGACCTAATTACGATTCTAACGATGTATAATATGTATGTAGTTATTGGAATTTAATTTTCGATATTTTAAATTTTTTGCATTTTTGGCACTTTTGAACATAGGATTTCTCAGAGGCATTTTATCTGATCAGATAATGTAATATATCATTACAGAGCCCCGTGGCTATTTTGGTGCCCAAACCGGCTATTAAAACTATTCCGACAATAATAACCATACCAGAAGTATTCAAAAAATGAAAAAAAAAGGTTAAAAACATTGTCGCACTTGCGAGAAACTTGATTTCTCCCTTAGGTAATAGCGGACCAAAAGAACTAAAGTGTCGCTGGATAGCCCTATTAATGGACCATCATATGGTATCTAAATAATACGATTTCGATGGTAAGGAAATAAATTATTGTATAACAAAAATCTAGTATTTTCCGATTTTTTAACATTCTGGGACGCCCTTTTCTCGAAAACGACGCCGCAGATTTTTCTTAAACTTTTCTTACTCAAAGTCCTATCGGTTGTCTATATAGTGAATCCAAAATGAAAAGCATTGAAATAATATAAATGGTCCAAAAATGGCCTCAAACTTTGAAAAAAATTGAAAAATCGTTAAATTTTTGGAAACGCACTTTAAGTTATCTTTTTTTCCAAAACTACTCAATGGATGTTTCTGACACTTCTGGTACAGAAAGTTAATTATCCAAAGAACTTCGTAAAGCTATCACGACAACGATCGTAAAACCGGAAGTAGTCGAAAAAATGTCCGATATTTTGAAAAAAATTAATTTTTTTACGAAAACCTTTTTTATTTATGAATATTTTTTGATGATATTTTACACAGGGTTAAAAATATCATCCTACTTGAGCAGAAATGAGAAAAAAAATTGTCTCGGTAATTTGCGTTAGCCGCCATTGGCTAATTTAGTTTTTTGTACCCAGAAAAATTATTTATTGTTCGATTTGTATAAAACAAAGTTCATATGCTCCGTGGTCCCAATTGTATTTTTTTTTTGTTACGGTGAAATTTTTCTGGCGGCAACGGAAGTGACGTAATATTAACAAAAACTACAATTTTGACCGTTCAGTAACATTTTTGAAAGCAAATATTATTTTTTTTCAAAACTGATATAACTAAAAGGATGCACCCTGCAAAGGTGCACAAAATCCTTAGCTCAGATTTTTTAATTTCAATTTCATTTTCGGGCAATTTCGAATAAAATGTAAAATAAAGTGTAAAATTCAGTTATTTACAATTCATTCAGCGTCTTCATATTTTGAAATATTTATTTGTAATTTTCATAAACTCGTAGCAATAATCCAGACGAAGAGAATGTATGCGCAAATTAGTTTGTAATATGAGCAGTTGCCGAGAAATATGCAATTTTGCATGCATCACTTTTCACGTTATTTTGCCTATAAAAGAGTGAATTATTATTCGATTTGCAATATTTTTTTCCATTTGATGCTTAATGCCAATTTGGACTAGGTCAAGCCAATTTTACATTTTCACTGTGACCGGAAATGACGTCATTTGGGCAAAAACTGTATTTTTAACTTAAAAAACAAATATTTTATTCAAATGAGTCTGCCTTATAATATTCTTGAAATTATGATATTTGATTCCCATCAACGAATAGAATGAAGCCATACGACCATACGGATACCACAAAATGGTTTCTAACTTGTACGGTTACAGAGAAATAGGCGATCTTCTATAAGTCACTTTTCAAGGTTTTTGGTCTATAAAAGTGTCAATTATTATTCGATTTTTATCATTTTTTTACCATTTGATGCCTTATGCCATTTATGACTTCTATGAACTAAATTAACATTTTCAATATCTCCGGAAGTAATGTAATTTTTGCAAAAAACGTATTTTTAGCCCTCAAAACAAACATTTTTTTGAAGGGATTTATATTTATTATTCGTTTAACTTTATAACGTCTGACTCTAATGGGCAGTAAGATTGAATCAATACCATCATATTGATATCAAGAAAAGGCTTCTAGCATGTTCCCTTGTCGAATAATAGCCAATTTTCCCAGTGTCACTTTTAAGTTTTATACCTTCTTAATTTCAGTTTATGGGTTATAGGTTGATTATTTATTGCCCGATATGTATAAAACAAAGTTTGTATTTTGTATGTTGCGAATTTTCGACTTATTTTTCACCTATAAAAATTTCTTTCGGCACCGGAAGTGACGTAATTTTGCCATAATTTACAATTTTGATCGGTCTTTTCGCCAGCAAATATTACTTTTACATATGATAGAAGGTGTCACTGAAGCAAAACAATTAAAGTATAGTTTGGTAGCTCAATGGATCGGTTAGGGTATAATGAACTTCCTGTATGATTCCTGAAAGCCGGTTCAGTGCTGCTTGCAGGTCTAGTTTATTATTATTATTTTATTTTTCGGGGGAGCCTATTTCTCAGTGTCTGTAACAGATACAGATCTGGGACGTAATTTTCTATCAGGAAACCATATAGTGGCCATCCCTTCCACTGTATTTGAAACTTCTGCGCAGACCGGAAGTGGCCGAATTTTGTGCGGTGCCAAAAAATTAAAAAACGGCCGTAGATTCGTCAATTCTGTACCTATTTTCATACAAATTACATTTTTGGAAACCCTGAGTCTTTTCTCGGACGATAGCAGTTGAAAATTTAGCAATTTAGAAACTTCGCTGCTGACTTCTAGCATTCGAAAAATGAAAATATGTTGTTTAAGACACATTTTTTGTTATTTTTCAAAATTTTCAAATTTGACCTACATTTTTGGATACCTGAAGGCAATCCGGTTCCAGTAATATAAGTTTCATTCAGAGTCATCGCCCTTTATTTTTCGATTTTTTTCGAATTTTCTTCACATTTTGTGAGCTTAAGTTTCGTTTTACGGCCGGATCGACGTTTCTGAAATTCCTGGAACATGAAGTAATATGGTCAAACCACCGTTTAAAGCAATTTCAACAACAATCCGTAAACCGGAAGTAGTCGAAATACTATGCGATATTTTGAAAAAAACGTGAAAAATTGGTGTTTTGGGTAAAAACACGATTTTTCCGTCCGATATCAACGGATTAAACAAATTAAGGTATCATTTGGTCGGGCGGTAATTGGACCACTGAATGATACCCAATTCGTACGGATACGATCAGCAGGAAGCAAAATATGGCTCGCTGAAAATCAAGTATTTTCTGATTTGGAGCGTTTTTAGATGCCTGTATCTCGAAAACTGCTCCACAGTTTTTTATGAAACTTTCTCTATGGAGAGACCTTGCAGTAATCTTGTGTACGAAACATTCCATTACGACTTTGAAATATCTGGAATAGGTGAAATAACGGACTGAAAATCGAAAAAAATTGAAAAATCGTGAAATTTGGAAAATGCTCTGCTATTTTTTTATTTTAAGAGATCTTCAAAAAACAATTGTATATTCAGATAGCTGACCTAATTACAATTCTAACGATGTATAATATGTATGTAGTTATTGAAATTTAATTTTCGATATTTTAAATTTTTTGCATTTTTGGCACTTTTGAACCTAGGATTTCTCAGGGGCATTTTATCTGATCAGATAATGTAATATATCATTACAGAGCCCTGTGGTTATTTTAGTGCCTTAACCGGTTATCAAAACTATATCGACAATAATAACCATACCGGAAGTATTCAAAAAATGTAAAAAAGGTTAAAAACATTGTCGCACTTGCAAAAAACTTGATTTCTCCCTTAGGTAATAGCGGACCAAAAGATCTAAAGTGTCGTTGGATAGCCCTATTAATGGACCATCATATGGTATCTAAATAATACGATATCGATGGTAAGGAAATAAATTATTGTGTGCCAAAAATCTAGTATTTTCCGATTTTTTAACATTCTGAGACGTCCTTTTCTCGAAAACGACGCCGCAGATTTTTCTTAAACTTTTCTTACTCAAAGTCCTATCGGTTGTCTATATAGTGAATCAAAAATGAAAAGCATTGAAATAATATAGGTGGTCCAAAAATGGCATCAAACTTTGAAAAAATTGAAAAATCGTTAAATTTTTGTAAACGCTCTTTAATTTATCTTTTTTTTCAAAACTGCTCAATGGATGTTTCTGACAATTCTGGTACAGAAAGTTAAGTATCCAAAGAACTTCGTAAAGCTATCACAACAACGATCGTAAAACCGGAAGAAGTCGAAAAAATGTCCGATATTTTGAAAAAAAATAATTTTTTTACGAAAATCTTTTTTATTTATGAATATTTTTTGATGATATTTTACACAGGGTTAAATTTGATGCCTAATGCCAATTTGGACTAGGTCAAGCCAATTTTACATTTTCACTGTGACCGGAAATGACGTCATTTGGGCAAAAACTGTATTTTTAACCTAAAAAACTAAAATTTTATTCAAATCAGTCTCCGTTATAATATTTTTAAAATTATGATATTTGATTCCCATCAACGAATAGAATGAAGCCATAAGACCATACAGATACCACAAAATGGTTTCTAACTTGTACGTTTACAGAGAAATAGGCGATCTTCTATAAGTCACTTTTCAAGGTTTTTGGTATATAAAAGTGTCAATTATTATTCGATTTTTATAATTTTTTTACCATGTGATACCTTATGCAATTTATGACTTCTATGAACCAAGTTAACATTTTCAATATCACCGGAAGTAATGTAATTTTTGCAAAAAACGTATCTTTAGCCTTCAAAACAGACATTTTTTAGAAGTGATTTATATTCATTATTCGTTTAACTTTATAACGTCTGACTCTAATGGGCAGTAAGAGTGAATCAATACCATCATATTGATATCAAGAAAAGGCTTCTAGCATGTTCCCTTGTCGAATAATAACCAATTTTCCCAGGGTCACTTTTAAGTTTTTTACCTTCTTAATTTCAGTTTATGGGTTATAGGTTAATTATTTATTGCCCTAAATGTATAAAACAACGTTTGGATTTTGTATGTTGCGAATTTTCGACTTATTTTTCACCTATAAAAATTTCTTTCGGCACCGGAAGTGACTTAATTTTGCCATAATTTACAATTTTGACTGGTCTTTTCGCCAGCAAATATTACTTTTACATATGATAGAGGGTGTCACTAAAGCAAAACAACCTAAAGTATAGTTTGGTAGCTCAATGGATCGGCTATGGTATAATAAACTTCCTGTATGATTCCTGAAAGCCGGTTCAGTGCTGCTTGCAGGTCTAGTTATTATTATTATTATTATTCAGATTCCAATTTGAATAGATCTCAGCAACTACGTGTCGCATCGTTACGATTTCTTCGGTTTTACTGGGAAAGTGGGTGTGACTTAGAGGATAAAGCTATTTTGAACGTTCTGCGACAATGCGAAATGTCCGAAATCACCGAAGTTATCGTTTTTAAAAATATTGCAGTAATTTTAACAATAATCATTGGATTTTAACTTTCGATACATTTTGGCATAGCCTGAGACAGGGCACATAGCTACGCTACTTTCGATTTTTGATTTTCGGCAAATCTTCGAAGATATTAGGCGCCAAATTTCGAAAATTTAAAATTTTACAAAAAACTTTTTTATTTATGAATATTTTTTAGTCGTATTGTGCACAGAATTAAAGGGTCATCTGACTAGTGCAAAAATGTTAAAAAATTTTGTCTCAGTAATTTACCTTGGCCGCCATTGGCTAATTCAGTTTTTCAGTCCTAGATTAATTTTTTATTGTTCGATTTGTATAAAACAAAGTTCATATGCTTCGTTGTATCAATTGTCGTTTTTTTTATTACCGAAAGTGTTATCTGTCGGCACCGGAAGTGGCATAATTTTACCAAAAACTACAATTTTGACAGTTATTTACGATCTTCATAAACAAATATTATTTTTTTGAAAAATTATATGACTCAAAGAGTGTGCCCTTTCAAGGCGCAAAAAATGTAGGAAGCAGTTTTTTTAATTTCGATTTCATTTTCGAGCAAATTCGATTAAGAGGCTAAAAACGGTGTAAAATTGGCCTATTTACAACCTATTCAGGCTTTTCAGATTTTAAAATATTTCTTCGTAACTTTTATAAACTTGTAGCTATAATCCATACGAAGAAAATGTATGTTAAAATTCGTTTGTAATATAAGCAGTTGCCAAGAAATGGGCAGTTCTGCATAAGTCACTGTTTTCGTTATTTTGCCTGTAAAATAGTCAATTATTATTGGATTTTTATAAAAGTGACATCATTTGATTCATAAAGCACGTAGCGTCATATCAAGTTGATTACAATTTAAAATTGACACCGGAAGTGACATCATTTGGTCAAAAAATGCATTTTACACTTTTTTAAATCAATGTTTTATTCAACCAAGAATAACTTAATATGTATTAATAATTTTAACTTTTGGTTTAAATTCACATATAAACAAAACTCATATGGTCATATAGATATCATAAAATGGTTTCTAACTTGTTCGGTTGCCGAGAAATAGACGGTTTTCTACAGGTCACTTTTGAAGGTTTCGGGGCCATAAAAGGGTCAATTATTATTCGATTTTCATAAACGTCACACCATGTTATACCTAATGCCATTTGGGATTTCATACAAGTAATTTAAGATTTTCATTATCACCGGAAGTAACGTCATTTTGGCAAAAACTGTATTTTTAGCCTCCAAAACAGATATTTTATTCAAATGAGTCTGTTTTGAAATCTTTTTCAAATTATGGTATTTGATGCCAATCAACAAATAGAATGAACCCATACGATCATACAGATACCACAAAATGGTTTCTAACTTGTACGGTTGCCGAGAAATAGCCGATTTTCTACAAGTCACTTTTCAAGTTTTTTGGTCTTTAAAAGTGGCAATTATTATTCGATTTAACGTTTTTATTTATAAATATTATTTAGTCGTGTTGTGCACAGAATTAAAGAGTCATCTGACTAGCGCAAAAATGTTAAAAAAATTTGTCTCAGTAATTTTCCTTGGCCGCCATTAGCTAATTCAGTTTTTCAGTCCTAGATTAATTTTTTATTGTTCGATTTGTATAAAACAAAGTTCATATGCTTCGTTGTCCCAATTGTTATTTTTTTTATTACCAAAAGTGTTATCTAGCAAATTGGATTAAGGGGTGAAAAAAGGCGTAAAATTGACCTATTTACAACCCATTCAGGCTTTTCAGATTTTAAAATTTTTTTACTTAACTTTTATAAACCTGTCACTATAATCCATACGAAGAGAATGTATGTTAAAATTAGTTTCTAATATAAGCAGTTGCCGAGAAATGGGCAGTTTTGCATAAGTCACTGTTTTCGTAATGTTGCCTGTAAAATAGTCAATTATTAATGGATATTCACAAAAGTGACATCATTTGATTCAAAAAGCAAGTGTGCGTCATATCATGTTGATTACTATTTAAAATTGACACCGGAAGTGACGTCATTTAGTCAAAAACTCAATTTTTAACTTTTAAAATCGATCTTTTTTTCAACCAAGAATTATGTCACATGTAATAATAAAATTAACTTTTGGTTTAAATTCACATATTAACAAAACTCATACGGTCAAATAGATATCATAAAATTGTTTCTAACTTGTTCGGTTGTCGAGATATAGGCGATTTTCTCAAAGTCACTTTTGAAGGTTTTTGGCCCATAAAAGTGTCAATTATTATTTGATTTTCATAAAATTTTCACCCTTTGAAGCCTAATGTCATAGACGATGTTATAAAACTAATTTAACGTTTTCATTATCACCGGAAGTAGCGTCATTTTGGCAAAAACTGTATTTTAAGCCTTCAAAACCGATATTTTATTCAAATGAGTCTGATTTGTAATGTTTATACAATTATGATATTTGATTCCAATCAACAAATAGATTAAACCCATACGGTCATATAAATACCAAAAAATGGTTTCTAACTTGTACGGTTGCCGAGAAATAGACGATTTTCTACACGTCACTTTTCAAGGTTTTTGGTCTATAAAAGTGGAAATTATTATTCGATTTACATAAAATTTTCACCATATGATGCCTTATGCCATTTCTGATTTCATAAGACTAAGGGAACATTTACATTATCACCGGAAGTACTGTTATTTTGTCAGGATCAATTACATGTAACAAATGTATAAAATAAAATTGCTGGATTTGTTTGATTCTGTTTCCATTTTATTTGATGTGTGCAATGCTTATGTGGAAACCTGTATATTGGTTTCATTGGTACCGGAAAGGACATATGTTCAAGGGTAACGTAGCACCAAAAGTGACACAAGTTCAAGTTCAAAGGTAACATGGCAAAAGTGAAACCCGTCATTCCTGCATGCAGGTCTAGTTTTATTTATATTTGTTCTTCTATATTTAACATATATCCTTCAATAACAAGCCGGTGCTATCTGATATGTTTAATGTAATGTAATGATTAACGCTTTCGAAATTTTTTACTAGATCGTCCAAAACACTGTGATGTAATGTAATATATGTACTATGCTGTTGTTATTTATTAGAAAAAAAAATTAAAGTTTCTCACAAAAAAAAAGAAAAAAAAGGGTGTCCTGTTCAAGCCCGGAAATGAAATCATCATCAAAAAGCAAAGTTTACAGGGGTCCTCGGCTGGAACCCAAACTGATTACGATTTGCCTTCCACTTTCACCACCGGTGTCATAGAGATCAGGGATGAAATTGATATGCATCATCATTCTACTAAAGCCAGTCCAGGAAGTCATCGGGTTTTGAGATGTAGACCTGAAATGTTAAATTTGGACGATAATGAGCATTTTGGGGTGAATACTATCCAGGTAAATGGATCATTGACATCCAGAAAATGGTCAAAATGTGCAATTCTGTCATTCAGTTACTAGTCTGAGACCAACAATAAACTAGAGTTAGCTCCCTTCGTTTGGAAGAAATTATTGTAGAAAATAGTTCGACCTTGACCTAAATAAAGATAATTCAGTGGAGAAACGCAAGTAATGACAACGAGATATGTCATCTAATGCTTATGGTAGATGGTTCAGATTGTAAAATCAATTGTGCATAAGAGGTTATATGTATTTTGTATAAGAGGTTTCTTGTATTTTGTCTTTTGCAATAGACGTATGAGGTATTTTGTATTAGAGGTTTCTTGTATTTTGTTTTTTGCATTAGACGTTTTAGGTATTGTATATGGCATTATGTTACATGTGTGTTTTGAATTAGACATTTCTACATAGCATTATGTTTTTGCCGCTTTCCCCCGCCATACTATATCGAAACAACTATCTAAACATTCAGATAGGACGAAATGACTCAAAGCGATATCCACACCCCTGTTCGATTTGGTTTATCCCAAATAATTAGGTCACACATGGCAGACTTCATTACCGCGAAGTAAATAAAGAAGGATTTTTCAAGAGAGAAAGGTTACATATCTTGATCTGAAATTGGTAAACGTGCGATAGAAAGTAACGGGATGACCATTCCAGGTAGGTCGTTAAGTTTTAACAATTTAAATTAAAAATTGAAGAAATAGCAAGCAATTTTCGAGTTGTAGTGTTGCCTGGAACGGACAGTAGTATATATCGCAGTAGATTATGTGATTTATCACACAAGCGATATCTACTGTCAAATGTGTTATTGGGTGATAAAAGATGTTAAATTACCGGTTGTATTTTCTTCCATGATCTACTCAACTTTGTTATTTTGTTGAATATGGGAACCATGTTGGCGTTTTGGTCGGTCATGGCACTTATGGACACTGATCACCAAATATTCACGAAACAAGGGCGAAAGTTATTTTTAGTCCTTCTCCCCCCCCCCCCCTTTTGCATGGCGATTTGTGTTGAATTTTTGGTGTAGAATCGAAGAAAAGGGTTTGAAAATACATTTTCTGTCAGGTTTTGGTGAATATTCATGATTTTGAGGCGGAAGGATACAAGAGTTGTGAGGTAGGTTACGTTGAAAGGGAGGGTCGATAATTGCAAGGTTAGCTGTCTCTACTTCCAGCTTGTCTATCTCAAGTTTTTCATGAAGAACCTCATACATGCTTTTGGGAAACAGTTTGCCACATGTTGCTCCATCTGTGGCAGAAAGCGTTTTACCCAACGAATATTTGGGGAAAAGTTACAACCGGTCTAAGAGACGAGAATTAACATTAAAGTCAATGGGGCAATAATTAGTGATCTGTGGCCATATCGCCATTCAGATATGAATTCAACGAACCCGAAAACCATAGAGAAGATATATAATCCACCAAATACATAAGGTGGGCTATATTTCCACATTAAGGCTTAACACAGGGCTTTGCAACTGGACTATGTGGGATAGCGGCGTCTTTTAATTTGTTTAATGGTCTCGAGCAAGGCGTAATATATTGATCAGTAAACCACACATAATTTTCGAGATTCCTTTCAATGTGGACCACCCTGTAATCAGTATGTATACACGTTTTATCCTTTAGTTGGCATTAATGTAATGCCACATCTAGGCACACCATTGATGGTTCGGGATATTTACATGGTTAATTAACTTCATCTGATTTTTACGAAACAATTAAACAAGATTTAGGTATTAAGTAAACTATTTTTTTTTGTTACATTATTTAATATTTGATGTAAACGTACACAATAAATCAAATATACATCTATGCAATTAAAAAACAACTATACAAATTAAATACTGTATAATAAATTGAAATTTGCAAGATTGAAACATGTCAGTTAACGACAGGTTGCTGGGTAACAAAACATACGTACACATCATGGTTAAGTGGTCCGGCAGTCTACCAGGCCAAATTCTTTTTTTTTTCGATTAATGCATATATATATTGTTATATTTCATACAGAGCGGTCACAAGATTATACAGTGTGACACAAAGACCATAACTCTAGAAATGATTTACTAAATTAAATAATGTGTATAAATTCAATACATATCGGATTATACCGTTTGTCAATTAAGCATTCACAAGGTTCTACAAAGTGAAACAAGCGCAAATAATTAACGGGCACTGTTGAAATAAAATACGCTTGCTTTGTGTACTAATATAAATGATACATATAATACAGACGGGATGATCACTTTGGTCGTTAGAGTGTTCCAAAGGTTCTATAAAGTAAAACAATGACTATATCAGTAGACAGGATAATATATATACTGAGCGTCATAGAAAACGCATCACTTAGTTTTTCGTATAACAAAATGATCCTGTAAACATATCTTATTTATTTTGCTTCTTATAGTGAACAATATTCGAATGGGAACACATCAATAACAACACATTTGTACACTTATGGATGTTTAATCTGTAATCAACGGTACAAAGTCAGATGGGTCAAAACCAAAAGTACAACAAAGATGGTTAATTATCAGTAGCGCGTGTGTCCTCCACTGGCTTTTACGCACGCTGTGTAGCACTATAGAGACTTTTGGCAAGTGGCATTTCTCCTATCCGTATCACGTATCCGTATCGTATACGTGATACGTTGCGTCAGAGTAGTTTTAGAGTTTTGGCAGATTCTCGCGTCGAGTAACACTGAGCTGAGCTTAGTTCTATTACAGCATGATGGCAGTTACATACCCAGATCACCATCAGTACTATTCAAGTGCCTAGACTACAATTTCTCGGGGTGAAAAAGTCGCTCAAAATTAATGTCGCATCTTTTTTTTAAAAAATCACATCAAATACAGATTTGGAAGGCCCCATCTTAAATTTATCACGTAAAAATTTATCACATAGTTCAACCAGCAGACAGACTGGAAAAGTGTGAAAATTCCGAGAAAAATCCATCAAAAATAATGATTAAATTCCTGTCTTTATTATGTTAAATTCACATCAAACATACGCCTCCGTGTTCTAGAATACACATAGATTCGTAAAAACACGCTATGATACAATATGTCAGCGTCTAAAAAGACGACAATGTTATACGGACCTACTCCGTATGAAAGCTGTTAGAAATACACATACATTGATGACGTCACGTGCAAAATCCATACGGATACGCGATACGCACTAGGAATTTACGCTTGCCAAAAGTCTAATTAACCATCTTTGCCGTACTTTTGGTTTTGACACCTCTGACTTTGTACCGTTGATTACAGATTAAACATCCATAAGTGTACAAATGTGTTGTTATTGATGTGTTCTCATTTGAATATTGTTCACAATAAGAAGCAAAATAAATAAGATATGTTTACAGGATCATTTTGTTATACGAAAAACTAAGTGATGCGTTTTCTATGGCGCTCAGTGTATGTTTAAAGATTGGATTATAAATGTAGTTTATAGAAATTGCAAATATCTGGTGGATGAGTGGACGACCACAATCCACGTGGGCGTAACAAAAAGTTAAATTCGAAAACAGACGCCTCGCAATAATATGTACAATTGAGCATAATTCCACACAGTAAAACATTAGAACACAACACTATGATCAAACAGGAAAGAAAAATAGAAATATACAAAGCGAGAAATGTTAAATGCGAGATATAACCACTGTGGGCGCACCAACTCACATCAGCACAACTCCATATAATTAAATCAAACAGCCGATACAAAAGTGTCAAAGCTATGCCAATCTAAGTCATCCAAATCAAACAGTTTAGTTAACGTGTTTATAAATCAAGATCTCATGTAGTTACAACAAAGTATATATACGAGGGCCGGCTGAAAAGTTCTATGCCTGAAAAGGATGAATCAAATACATAAGAACTGCTATTGTTATGTTATTATCGTCTTCGCACCAGACAGTTTTGTGAACCTGCTCATTGGAATCACTTAAGGAGATGATGCCCCTTCCTTTTCTACGGTAAAGAAATGCGGAATTTAAGCATGGCAATGAAAGCCTTGATAACCCGCGTCTTTGAAGCCCATCAACAGCGACCATTCAAGAAAACATTACCTCGGTTCGTGACCTGGTGATGGCTGATCGACGATTGATCACTACTGACGTTAGCTACGAGAACGTAGCTAAAAACGTTGAGATATACTGATGTGTTTGTTTTTAGCTACGATTTGAGGCCTTTTAGTTCCAAGTTGCAAATTCAATTTCTTTATTAATGCATATAACATCTTTAAAATAAGATAAGTTGATACTATTATCACTAATTATAATTACAGAGGCCAATGTCGCGGCACAACTATCGCCTAACTCCAAATATTCGCATTTAAATTACTGAAGCGGTATTTTTGTTCGATATTCACTGCCACTGAAATCCACGTGGATGTCATTTAGTTTGTTTACGTTTTACCACATGCAATTGCGTTTTTGATTGGCTGTTATAAAGCCTTATATTTAGCCCCCGCCTTTACGATTACAGCGCCTAGACCAATCTGTTTCAAGGACTACAATGGAAATACACCATACCCCAAATATATATTACGACGATCATTATGGCTCTTCAAAATTTGCAATATGCAAATCATAATAACGCCCTATAAAAAGATCTTGGATGAGTTCGCTTTTTGTGCGGTTCGCACAACAACAATTTCTTTGGTTATGAACCATGCCTTTTCAGGACAATGTTAATGTGAAATATGTACCACATTTGGAGACACGCCAGGGGCCATCATTTTTGTATGATTCAGATGTTTGAAGATTTAAAGATCTTGCATGGCAACGACTTTGGTGACGATTTCCGAAAATTCAGTCTGACATTGTAGAGCTGAAATTGAACCTGCCAGGTTCCGTCCAGAGGGCGGTCATGGAGAAAATTGGGCGCTTTTGGTCGGAATGTCCACATCAACTTGCGAAGCTGCCTGACTTATTCGCATTAGCAATGTTGTTACAAAACAATAAAAAAAACAAACAAACATATGAGCAGCAAGCATAATTAAAATGGTAAAATATTGACTCCCTTTTATGAAGGAGTAATTGGAAATGTGTATATGGCTTATATTCAGAATGCAATTGTATTAACGACCTAAACATTGAGGAAACATGTGTTCTGTTTTATTCAAAATAAATAATGTATAGTTTTTACATGGCATCTATATAGTCATTCGCCGAAATCGTCTTCGATGAACTGTGATTGATTCTCCTGAGGTCCCGGACATATTGTTAGTAGTGTGGTTCGGTACATTATATCTGAAAATGTAATTCATAGATGGCATTAGTTGAAGTTATAAATCGACTTACGTGTAACACATGACTGTGGTCGCCCTTTCTTGCCTTCCCACCCCGTCCCGTAGCGACCTCATAATTTTTTTTGTTTGGGGGGGGGGGGGGTACGGAATTATTTGAAGGGGCTGAGGATGTGGTCGACTAAGAACACTCCTAAGAAATCATTATTGTTGGCGAAATATTGGGAGGGGGAGGGGCTAATTCGATTTTTGGGAGGGCTTAGTCCCCCCCCCCCCCCGGTATTGTGAAAATTATTAAAATGGGAACACCTCAATAACAACACATTTGTACACTTATGGATATTTAATCTGTAATCAACGGTACAAAGTCAGGGGTCAAAACCAAAAGTACGACACGGATGGTTAACTCCATGCTACGTCGATGCACAGCGTGTGTAAGAGCCAGTGGAGAGGACACGCGCGATACTGACATCTGTATTGTACTTTTGGTTTTGACCCCTCTGACTTTGTACCGTCGATTACAGATTAAACATCCATAAGTGTACAAATGTGTTGTTATTGGTGTGTTCCCATTTGAATATTGATCAAAATAAGAAACCAAAATAAATAAGATATGTTTACAGGATCATTTTGTTACAGGAAAAACTAAGTGATGCGTTTTCTATGGCGCTCAGTATATAACCAGACGGCGCAGGCCATCCAGACCAAGACAAGTCGAGCCAATTAAAAGACCCCTCGGACTAGCGGATAGACCATTCGGGCCAAGATAGACGACCACTCGGGCCAATATTTTACCAATTCGCTTCATAATTTAAATACAAGGCTTCAATACATAATCAATGTGTTTATTATAATCAACTTATAGCCAATCAAATTCGCCCGTCATCAATACCCGTTCTTCGATCAAGATTCCCAATTACAGCCACGATTTTGTAAGGCCCGGTTAATGATTGTAAAAAGAAGTTTTCGTTGCAATTATTGTTATCAATGATTGGAAAATGTCTATTGCATCGAGACCAATCTCCATGTCAAATCTCTCAATGCGACACTCCTAACAGCGGGTGGTAGGAGGTATTGTTATAGGTATTAACATGGCGTTATCATGTGTATTTCATTCTTATTCACATTCATCGTCCGAAATACAGACATCATTCATTATAATTATATACACTGGGAAAATATAATCTTATCTACTTCGAAATTCAGAGTACACTTTGTAAATGTTGCAAACATGTGATTATTGACATTATATTTACCTTTTCTAATATTAAACATTTAAAGCTCCTTCGTTAGACAAGAATAACATACCAGCAGTATTTTTCTTTTGCTTTTACATTTTCCTTTTAAATATATTGATCTAGTTTTGTATAATGTTTCGTAGAAAATAGTCTTGATTATCCCGGTCTCTCAGTCACCGGAGAACGGTGGGTAGATTGGTTAAGAGGTACTGATTACAAATCACGAGTAATAACCTATTTGGCACTTCGAAATGCCCGGATATAAGGGCGTTGGTGTGTCAACTTTTTCAATTTATTTATTTTTTATTGATGTTTATTAGTTATAACTTGTTAAAGCAAAACACAATCGCTCATTGTGACAATAAATGTGAGAAAGTAGGTGAGACTTGTTATGATATAATTGTCGAAATATGTGGAGATATTGGGAGATACGTATTTATGGTGGGGCACCCTAACATTTGCTACATATTATGTCATAAAAGGACTACAGCAAACAAAGACTTAAAAAAATGACATTGGATTACAAATAACTACTTTCTTTGTCTTTTTGCGTAACACTAAATTTATTGCCAATTCAAGAGAATTAGATCTTTATAAATTCTAATTAAAGTGCAAAAATCTTAAAAAGTGACTACGACAAAATTAACTATTTCTCAGCCATAGAATATATTTGAAACAATTTGATATCTATTTGATCTTATTGATTCATTTTATATGTTGATGGGAATCAAATACCATAACTTTATAAATGCAAAATGAAAAACTCACCTTAAAAAAGTTGCTTTGAAACCAAAAAAAAAAAAACCCAGTTACTTTCCATTCATGATGATGATAAAAATGTTAAATTAATTGCATGAAATCATAGATGGCAGTGGGAGACTGGGAGTCGCGGTGGCTTCGTGAATAAACGCTGGCTTGCTAACCAGGAGGTCTCGGGTTCAGTTTTGATTTTAATTGAGAAAATTCCTCGGGTTTTCTGGCACAGTCTCTCCCTGTCAATTATGCAAGAGGGCGGGCCTAACAACGACAGTGTGTATTCGTTCGGATGGGTCGTAAAAACCTAGGTCCCGATTACATATTGACTTGCACGTAAATATGCATGCATAGCGCTACTGTCCGGTTAAACTTTTCCTAGTCATATCACACTGTATGGAGTATTTCCACCTTCATTAGACCAATAATAAAGCCTGAAGTATGCTGTCGTATTATGTTTCATTGGTATCACAACTAATTTTAAATATCATACGATGCTGCTGCTCTTCAATAAAATTAGTTAAATGCAATCTCGTTTAGCTAAACGATAAACAAACATGTTTGTTAAGCGTGTATTGTTTAGCTACGCTATTTTGTTTCCCCATTTATATTTTACCGAGAAAGAAATTATTCATATTTTGGCTCAATGCAAATGACCCTTTAACCTGGGTCAAAAAGATGCTATCGAAAAAAAAAAATCATCACCACAAAAGAGTTTTGTAAAAATTTAGATTTAAATAAATTGGCACCTTATATCTGCATAGATATGTCGAAAATACAAAAATAAAAAATCTAAATATGCACAGACTTTGTTACAAATGACGCTGAAACGCACTATGGTACACGATTTGTATACCAAGGGTTAAATGTTTATTTTGTCTTAAATATTGGATATCACTAGCCTATCTTTTCCCGGTAAGATCACAACATCAAGGTTGATTTGAATTGACAAATAATTCGTGTTTTTAACGTGCAAGACTTCGAATGATATTGAGTTGAAATTGCGCCAATATTTAGCATGTAAAATCCGTTATTATTTGAAACGACAATCGTTTTCGGCAACTGACAACAACTGGTTGGTTGCTGAATTCAACGCGTGTACATCGACATCGGTGAAACAAGTTTTCAGCCTTCAGAAAATATCAATTTTATCCAGCCCTGTATTTTTTTTTTTTTTTTTTTTTTTACTATAAACCTTCTAATTTTCCGTATTTCAGTCCGATTTAAGGAAGTTAATTTAGGCTTAGCACGACGTTAACGTTAATTAACTCACGGAGAAAGACCTCATAATAGAAAGCCTCATAATGAATTAAGTTAGGCTTTGCACGACATTAACGTTAATAAACTCATAGAAAAAGACCACATAATAGAAAGTCTCATGTAATCAGCAAATGGACTGTTCAGCATGTACAAAAACGTGATGAATAGCTGAAACAGTTGTCCGGAAGAGTGAGCTTACACTGCCCGGCGCCACACCTGCCACAGGTGTTTTTCTGGGGGCGCAATGTACCCCCTGCACTCATTACGATCATAACACTACAGAATTAAAAAAAATAAAGCTAGATACTAATCAACTTGCTTACGATAAAATTAAGAAAATTACGTATTCCAATGCTAACTTACGGTGGAGTAATACATGTTTCTCGGAATAAGTACCTTCTTCAAGACTTCATATTGAACTGAAACGCCTTAGATTTACATGTAGTATTTTGTCTATATGAATGTATTGTGTATGTGCATGTATTATTAAATGTATGACTATACTATGTATAAATGTATATGTATGCATGCTGTCCATAATGGACGTTTTGATGCAATAAACTTCTTATCTTATCTTCTTATCTTATTTACCAAATAACGCTTGCTTAAGCTTCTCTTCTGTTTTTGCACCCATGACTTAAAGTGGTCCACAATGATGATGGTATTGTTTTTGTTGTTGTCCAGTATGTGGGCGGATTGATTTAATTAAGTTTTTGCATGTGAATGAGTTATAACAAAAATGTGATAAATATGGTGGCTGATGGTGGCCATGTTAAAACTCGCCCGTTTCATAACGCGACAACACGACATCACGACAGTATTGACGCAATCATAAGACACTTAATTCTGTCGTATCATCGTGTTATTTTTATCGTAACGTCGAGATGTCGACTTATTGTCCTAGTCTCTTCCTACAAGTCACAAAAATACAGCTGTATTCATCACATCATAATAAGCAAACTGATCCCGCAGTGAATATTCGCTTGGGCGCTACAATCACTGATAAGCATGACATCGACGAGGTTTAATGAGTACGGGATATTAACTTTTTTACTCCGACAAATTAAATTCTCAAAAAATTTTTTGAGGTAAAAGAAAAATAAATAAAGACGTTTGAAGTATTTGTAGTTAAAAAATATTTCCTATTTAGTGTAATTTGGTATTAAAATGAGTAAAATGCATCATTTTGCCCGAAGCAGTTAGGTGTCAAGTAAACATTGCACGAGCCGTGAGCCAATGACTACCGCCGCGTGCAGTCAACGCAGGTGATATGGGCAGTCATCTGTTACAGAGATAATTCGTAAGTAATTCTCTGTGAAACAGATTGCATGATAAGTAGCAGATTAGATGAATATCAAAAAAAGATAAGATAATAGGAAAACGTTGATTAATTATTCGTTTTCTCAAAATAATGAAACATTTTGTGTCCACGAATGAATTATATTTTGTATTATATTTTAAAAATCTAGAATTACAATAACAGGACCAAAGTGAGTTAGCTAAGTTAATTCCTTGAATAAAAAGTGGTGCCGGGAAGTATCGATAAAGTAAGCATTCATTGCCTCGTGTACGGCACCCACCAATACTAATAGATAACTGGAGCGATAGTTTAGAAGGGATTTCAGAGGACTTTACATTTGTTTTATTACAGAGATAATTCGTAAGTAATTCTCTGTGAAACAGATTGCATGATAAGTAGCAGATTAGATGAATATCAAAAAAAGATAAGATAATAGGAAAACGTTGATTAATTATTCGTTTTCTCAAAATAATGAAACATTTTGTGTCCACGAATGAATTATATTTTGTATTATATTTTAAAAATCTAGAATTACAATAACAGGACCAAAGTGAGTTAGCTAAGTTAATTCCTTGAATAAAAAGTGGTGCCGGGAAGTATCGATAAAGTAAGCATTCATTGCCTCGTGTACGGCACCCATAATACTAATAGATAACTGGAGCGATAGTTTAGAAGGGATTTCAGAGGACTTTACATTTGTTTTATTCCAGGGTGGGAAGGGGATTTTAGGAAAAACCAAATCGGGCCACATTTTTTAATATCACAACATTACTTTAGTGCAGCACGTCACCCAAATAGTTGCAGGTGTTTATGAGGTGGAAAAAACGATTCGCCGCCGTTATTGACCTTATCATATATAGGCCTAAATCCGTTTGACATAACTAATGTGATTGAGGCCTAGATGAGTAAAATAGGCCCAGTAATATCTTAAACAATGAACACATTCTAAAAGCCCCCCCCGTCTCTTATCTTGTTTTACAAATAATTTGACGGCCGCAAACGCGTTTTACTGCTATTCCAACCCGCAAAATTAGTGTTTTATTAGTTTTCGGGCACTTAATTTTGCCAAGTAGATGAAATTTGTTTTTTTCTGAACATTTTTTAAAATTTTGAAACTTATTTTATCCATATTTGATGCTAAATGATAGAATATTTACTATCAAACATGTAATTCATATTGAAAAAAATAAAATACCTTCTGATAAGGTATTTTTTTAAAAATATGAAACTGAAATTTTTTGAAAAATCACATAGTACATAGACTCTATTATTACAGGTTTTGGTGTGCCATAGTAAAAAGGGAGTTCCTGTCCCCATGTACCTGCGATCTGCCCGAAAAGTCGACTTGCCCGAAAGTTAGTTGGCAGCTGCCCCCCCCCCCTGCCCCCTGGCTCGTACGCCTATGGTAAACGAAGCAATGAATGCTTACTTGTTCGATACCAGCACCACCTTTTATTCAAGGAATTAACGTAGCTAACTCACGTTGGTCCTGCTCTTGTACTTTTATATTTGTTTAATATAATACCAAATATAATTCACTTGTAGGCACAAAATGTGAGAAAACAAATAATTAATCAACGTTTTCCTATCCTCTCTTTTATATTCATCTAATCTGCAGCTTATATATGATGTAATAAGTGGGTCCGTAATGAGTACAGCTGTATTTTTGTGACTTGTTGAAATAGACTAGGACATCTCGACGTTACGATAAAAATAACACGATGATACGACAGAATACTTTCAGATACGACAGATACTTTCATTCGCTTAGTTCTAAGTTCAGAGTTATCAGTTTGACTGTCAAACTGATAACTCTGAACTTAGAACTAAGCGAATGAAAGTTCCTCTTAGCCTCGGTCATCATTACTAAAGTCGGTAAGACAAAACAGTAGTCTCGGTTATCCAATTTCATCGGTAAATCACGAAGGAAAAAATTTCAGCGAATCGAACTACAATCCAACAAAAATCTCATGCTAGCCTCGACATCGAGAGTTGATTATGGTCTGGATAAGTTAATTAATGCCTAATTAATAATTTTTACAACATTTCAGGCCTAAAGAAAGACCTACAATAGACTCGTTAAAAATTATATTTGATTAATGTAGAATGAATAAATAAGATCATATAGATATTTTTAAAAATTTGACGTCATTGTTTCTAACATATCCCATTGCCGAGAAATAGACAACTTTGTCACGTCAAATTGCCAAGTGATCACGCTTCAACTTTGATTTGTAATTAATAACGCTGTAATATGACCAATTTAATTATATTGCAAGGTGATTAATGCTCAAATAAAGTCTCGTTGGCAATGAAAACAGTGTGAAGTGTTAGAACTAATGAGTATTGTGAGATGATAGCAGACGAAATGTCGTCAACAAGTCAAAACAAAATGGCAGCTGATACACCTTGTTATTATTGTAATATATAGTCAAAAAGTAGTATACTGTAATATATAGTCAAAGGGCAGTAAGAAGGTTTATTTTAATCCCTTCAAGTGCCCGAGGGTACAACACAATAGAATGATTATGAATTTTGAACCAGTGTGTACTGTTTCTTCAACATCATTTTAAGAAATTATCGAAATACGGTTTATAGTGTGTTATCCGATATAATCTTGATAGACTTTGCCGATACTGTATTGTATTTGTCTAGATTAGACGCATGTTAACATTGTCGAATGCGATTTGTTGAATTGGGATCTAATCAATACCATGTCCGAATACCAGGATATATATTTTTGACAATTTTGAAAACGTAATTTTGTTAGACAAAGTGCAAATTGTGAGTTATTTTTGTGCATCGCATTAAACAATGTAAGTAACCTTTTTAAAATACGGATGCACCATTTTAAGCAACATGAAACACTTCCTAACTACAATATATTATATATACAACCG
The DNA here is from genome assembly GCA_948474765.1 of Patella depressa. Taxonomy (NCBI): domain Eukaryota; kingdom Metazoa; phylum Mollusca; class Gastropoda; family Patellidae; genus Patella; species Patella depressa. Next base: position 1,285,312 of record CAOLEZ010000005.1, on the reverse strand, counting down.
TGAAGCTGCACTACTTTGTTTCACGGTAAACGATGAAGAGATAAAAGGTATGCAAGTCAAACTGATTTCAACACTGGTTTAATAACATTTTAACATACTGTTTTATGAACATTAATTGAAATTGCTTGTACTTACGTGTGTCAATTCGTTTTCTTAGTAAAGGCATGATGCGTTAATCAATTCCCTCTGATAAATTTAACAGTGGTAATGGGAAAGTTTGTTATTATATTGGGCCAGAATGAATACTTCCAAATATTGCTACCATGACACTGGCAAACAAAGAAAACTATAGTGTATATGTTCCAGAAATAGTAAGCATACTCTGCCGTGTGGGTTTTATTGAATAGATCTTTGATTATTGCTGACAAGGATATACTGTATCCTTTATTGATATGCAAACTCTAGCATAAAGGGGAGAGAGGTGGGAAATATAAACACCACAGACTAGGGTTTAGGATGTTTTACTGTCATTAATGGAATGAAATGAAATGGAGATTAATGTCGAACTGTTCTGCTCGTGCTATGCGGGAAATTTTGCCCTGCCAGCAACGCTACCACCTACCCCTTTATCGAATCCCAATTGACGAGGATTCTTTTACATGTACACTGTACATGGGACCTCGGTTTTTCGTCCCATCCGAACAACTCTACGTTGCCCCTTACATATAATAATATATTTGTAGCAAAAAAAAACCATGCCTTTAGGATTCATCTTCTAAGGCGATTCTCCATTTTGTATAATCGCTATCCATAGGCGTACGGGCGCGATGACAATTAGGGGGTAACACCCGAAATGCCCCCAAAATATTTACAAACAGCGGCCCTGGTCTTCTTCAGGAGGCGAAGAAGCGTAGCTTGCCATGTATGGACAACCCCCACCCCCGAGAGAATATTGAAATATTTGACGGTTGCAAACACGTTTTCCAGCTATTTCAGGTCGTGAACAAAGAAACATCAAGGAGGTCTAATTCCAATCAATCGTCTACAGTTCAACAAGGGAGGAAATTTGGAAAAATGTAACTACTGCAAACCCGTCTATTCCAGCCTTTGAAAACAGCAACTTCAGTGTGATCCATTATAGTCTACCTGGCTGACCCGAATTCCAAACAACCAATCAATCGTCGCCCTCCCGGAGAAAATTTTGAAAATTTAACCAGCGGAAATGCATTTTCTGCTATTCTAGCCCATGTAAGTTCAATGGTTTTGTAACCGAAATCCCACTCTGAATTCCAACCATCCAACCAGACTGTCGCAGCTGCATTCACAAATAATATTCGAATCCCGAATAATATCGCACAAAGTAGAGTGGCTCCGGACAAAATGTTTTAATCTATAGTCAACTAAGTACAAATTCGTGGTATTCAAAGTAAAATTAGTGTTTTATTAGGGCTCGATGACAGTTAGGGAAGCAAGACTAGAAATATCCGAAAGAAATTCAGGTTTACACACAGCGGCACTGACTTGTATGGACCCCGAAGAAAATTTTGGAATATTTGACGGCTGCAAACGCGTTTTACTGCTATTCCAGCCCATACATTTAGTGTTTTATTATATTTCGGGCCCGAAAGTAATAGGGGCAGCTCCCCCCCCAATGCAGCCCTGGCTCGTACGCCTATGGCGCTATCAACTCCGAATTCAGTTGCTGATTTGATCAACATGAGCACACTCGTTGAAAGCCGTTTCGCCATGTTGAAAAGTCGACATAAACCCGGATTCAAAGTATTGGTATAGTTTCTTTTGAACGCGAGTTATTTATTTTATTTCAACGGATTGGAAGGTTGTGGTAGTATCATCGTACGCTATTATAAAGGGTATCGGGCAAAATTGAAATGGGTCTCTTGAAAATGAATTGGTTGTATGTTAGCTGTATGGCATTTGCTAAAGAAGCAAGGGGCGTGCTTTACCGACACCATGTCCACTGTTTCCCCAAATAATGTACACTACAAATTTATCTAACTACTATTTCAAAACATGCAAAAAATTAACGTGCACAAGTATTTCTTTCGGACTGGTGGAATTCTCTTTGAGCCACTGAATAAAAATATATTTTTAAAAAAGGCACTTACCTTTTACTAACATCAAATAGCATAATAAGTAAAACGGTCTATATTAAAATCAAGATGTGTAAAGTGTGTGGGATAAGTGATGGTTGTGCTTTAGGTGCCACGGAAAAAAATAATATGATTAACGTATTTCAAAGTAGGAAGAAGTAAACGTATAATGATTTTTATGCAAGAAACTTGAACACATCTTAAATATTATAATACTTTTGCTAAACGATTATAGTTCTAAATAACATTGCTATATGGGACCTCGGTAAAACCCAGGTCGCATATACATAAGAAGCAATATTAGACAACTATATTATACAGCGACACGTCTATCATAATTAAACATACTAGCGGCAGCATACTAATTTGTTGGAACGTCATAGTGAAATACATAAAGCGAAATACAATAACCAATACCTACCTATTAAAGTTACGAAAAGTACATCGAAACAGCTAGTTTACTTTTCATGGTTAATCCAATATTGCTGCGATTGAGTGCAGGCGACCCAATGGGTAATTTGGCTAAATCATGCAACACAAGTATAGTGGCATAGACATTAGCTTATTAACAACCATTTTCTTAAATTCCATACACCAAAATTTCTAAACATGATGACAGTGATAATGGTCTACTAACCACATATAAAAGCATTAGCTGATACGAAAATTACAAAGTGCATGTTGTTAAAGAGGTTTAAAATACCACTAAAACCAAAAATTATGCTTCACAATGCACAGAAGGGTTTTGTCCTTGATACATAGGTTTTGTCAACACCAAGCGTTAGGTAGCAGGCATTACATAGCTGAAACCACACTTGTGCCCAGATGAGAATAATTAAGGGCACCAGTTGTTATTGGTTGTTTGATCTCCATCTATATTATACATTTTCATAATTAACCATCATGCTCAGCCATCCGTGTTAACATACAGTGCCCTCAACATCAACAATCATTTCATTATTCATTAAAATGTCAAACTCTTCAACATCACCCTTGCAAAATATTGTTTTTCTTTCTTTATTTGTTTGTTTGAATTTTACGTTCAAGCGTCAAATGACGGTAGATCATATCGAACGTCTTGTTTGCAGTGGAATGGCTGAACGGCGTTTAAAAATGAGATCCTCAAGACTTTTTCGTTTAAATACAGAACTAATTCGTTTTGAAACATTGCCTAATATGCTTCGTCGTCTTTTCACAGGTTTTGTGTACTGGTTATCGACAATGGAAGCTTGAACAATGAGTTCACGAAAAGCAACATTTATTGCTTGATAGTCTTCAGCTGCCGAAACTTCGTAAAGTTTACAGTTTAAACAGAGTGCCGTCTGACGGACCTCGTTTACGTGGACGTCACGTAGGTGTTCTAGATCGGTTTTGTTGCCTAATAACAAGATGGGGGTGTTAGACGTTTCTTTATTTCTTCTTAACCTTTCTATTTGGTATTTCGCATGATAGAAAGATTGACCGTCTGCTACATTGTACACCACTACGAAGGCATTGGCATCCCCCCGTGTAATATCTGGTTCATCGTCGTTAACCTGAAACAAATAATTATGATTTTTCACACATTTAAATAAGAGTACCCCACATGGTCCACAGAATTCAAATTATGTGGGTCGTCGCCAACACAACCCAGACATGACACAAACTATGAAAATTTCTCATGAATGTCAAAAGATGCGAAGGGAGGTGTGTTTGGGTGGTAAATAATTCACAAATCCTCCAACAATCATTTATTCTTGGTGTAAATAAATCAGATGGCAAATTCCATACTAGTTTGTGTTGTGGGAAATTCACCCAACTCGGTTATTTTGGATGTAAATCTCAAACATGGTGCAAAAGATTTCGAGTGTAGAGAATAATTTTTCGGCAATACTATATACCGGAAAACTCAAAAATAACCACCGGAAAACACCATGTTATACTGAATACCGGAAAATCACTAAATACCGGAAAGCACACTTATACCGGAAAACACCCTAAATAGGTAGCCTGGAGCCTGATCCTCTGTGTGCGTGGGTTAGGTTTAGTTTTTTTGTGTGTGTTCCTCGGAGGACCAGGCTCCGAGTTGCCATTTCTAGGGTGTTTTCCGGTATTTAGTGCGTTTTCCGGTGTTTCCGGTATTTAGTATATCATTTTGTTTTCCGGTATATTGTATAGCCCTATTTTTTTTGCTCTCAGATTATGAACTAATTCACAAGGGGTGAGAAAATAAAATGTTGCATCATAGAGCTAATTATTTCGGACTTAATGAACATTGAAGATCAGTTGAGACTCAACAAAAAGGAATTCGTCAATGAATGATTACATGTTCATAAATTGTTACGAGTTAACACATTGTACCTCTTTTCAAATAAATATTTGAATTTATTTGAAAATTGGTGAATATGCTTTTTGACAATGGAAATCCTTGCATAACGTCACCCCCCCTCTCTCTTTCTTCTGTCATTATCTCACGACACCATAAGTAACTGATGACATGTGGCTTCGATTTAGATTTCTAAAGATCTGTCATTTATTATAAATAGACTATAATCATCCGTCTATAGAATCAGTCAGTATATAAGTTATTGTGTGAAATCTGGTATTCCTGAAAATCGTTGTTCACATATTTTCAATAAAAGAGAATTCCCGATGTTATATAGTTATATAGTCAACTAAATTAACCATTCTCGTATACTAATAAAACAACATGTGGTATTTACCGTGTGTGGTGACGTATCTCTGATCTCCATATTGATACAATCATCTTTAACATTCCATGTGGTACGATATGTATGGTCTAAAAGAAAAGTAACCGTATGTGGGGTATTTTGTAAAAGAATAAAAAAAAAACAATCTTTCTCATAAAACAAATTACAAATTCACATTTCAAATTTAAAGTAGCTAAGTATCTAACCAAATATCATCCAAAGTCTTCGACATTGTGGGCGCCGATGTACCTTCACTTGACGGCCCACGGCGAACGGTACCGCGGAAGGGTCTATATGGTACTCTCCTATGGAAGACCAAATGGGACAATATTCATGATTCTTGTTTCTACATTCCAGTTTGAACATTTTAGACACGAACGCAACATTCTAAACTAATGATTCTTGTTTCTACATTCTTATGTCAGCATTTCATGCACAAAATCAACATTTCAAACAAAAAATTGATTTTATATTTCATTTTCTGCGTTTTATCGGTAACTTTTATATATCATTAAATATTAAAATTAAAAAATAATTTCTTAATTTCACATGACAAAGACATCAATTCATTGGTTTCTGAAAGTATCTAAAAAAAAGTCTGGAATTTGAACTCTTATGAAAATATTTTCTACGTTTCAAAAAGTCTTGAAATTAAAATCTTGAAATGAAAATGTCCAGACAAATATGATGAATTATCAACATTATTACACCAGAGGGCGCTAGACCTAAAACAAATTGGCGACCTATTCGACTAGCGACCTATTAGACCGATCCAGCTGCATGGCATCCTATTCACAATAAAGACAACAGTCACCCAAACTCATCTATATTTATCAACTAATAAAATCCAATGTAACGTCTACCAAATGAAAGTAGAATATATTATTTTTTATCCAATCCTTTAATTCAGAATAGAGGTGTAATTTCGCCATTATCTTACAAAATTCTGGACATCCAACTAAATATACGATGGTCCGAATTTTGACTCGGAACATTACCGTTCTTACACTTTAAAATATTGAATAATTGGCGACGTTTAGGATGAGAGCGCACCACTTTAATATGATTGTGCCACGTTTTACTAATAATATTTAGAAAGCTGATTCCATTACCTTTCAGGTTATATATAGCTGGACGCTCAGAATTTTGTACGATGATCCGAATTTGGACTTCGAAAAAAATACCGGTTTATCTTTACATTTAGAATATTGAAAAATTAGCTATGTTCAGGTTGAGAGCGCACCACTTTAAGATGATTGAGCCAACTTTTACTAATAATATTTAAAGAAAGCTTATTAAATTACCTTTCAGAATATAGATAGCTGAATGCTCATAATTTTGTACGATGGTCCGAATTTTGACTAGGAATATTACCGTTCTTTCACTTTGAAATTTTAAAAAAAAATTGGTCATGTTTAGGATGAGAGTTCACCCTTTTAATCTTTTAATATGACTGTGCCAACTTTAACTGATAATATTTGGAACGCTTATTTAATTCCCTTTCGGAATATATTTAGTTGGATGTCTAGAATTTTATAAGATAATGGCAAAATTACACCTCTATTCTGAACTAAAGGAATGGATAAAAAATAATATATTAGGTCGCTAGTCGAATAGGTCGCCAATTTGTATTCGGTCTAGCGCCCTCTGGTGTAATAATGTTGATAATTCATCATATTTTTCTGGACATTTTCATTTCAAGATTTTAATTTCAAGACTTTTTGAAACGTAGAAAATATTTTCATAAGACTTCAAATTCCAGAGGTTTTTTTTTAGATACTTTCAGAAACCAATGAATTGATTTCTTTGTCATGTGAAATTAAGAAACTATTTTTTAATTTTAATATTTAATGATATAAAAGTTACCGATAAAACGCCGAAACTGAGACATAAAATCCATTTGAAATGTTGATTTTGTGCATGAAATGTTGACATAAGAATGTAGAAACAAGAATCATTAGTTTAGAATGTTGCGTTCGTGTCTAAAATGTTCAAACTGGAATGTAGAAACAAGAATCATGAATATTGTCCCATTTGGTCTTCTATATACTCTCCATAGGCGTAAGGGTCCGATCAATGTTAGGGGACAGAATCTGAAATGCCAGAACAAATTTCGAGTTATCCCCCCCCCCCCCTTAGAAAATTTGACGACCTCAAACGCGTGTTCCTGCTGTTTCAGTCCAGAATACATTAGGTGGTCGGATAGTCGAATTTCAATCAAACGTTTATATTCCACGGAGATGGGGCCGTTGGGAGCAAATTTTGACTGCCACAAACGTGTTTTCCTGCTATTCCAGCCCGTGAATACAGCAACTTAAATGTGGTCGCAGTGTTTCGTTTGATTAGAGCTAATCCCACTTAACACTGCTATAATGGAAGTAAATGTCTGTTCCAAATTATGACTTGTCAATGGTCCAATTAACAACTAATAGTTAACCGCGTAACAATATCATTACGTTTTAAACAGAGCTTCAAATTGGACCAAATATGTTACGTCATGGCTTACGATTTCATTATACCCAATAAACCAGTGCATAACAGAATGTTGCAGAAAAAGTAATTGTGTTACAAAGCGGATACAATACCTGAAATCAACGTCCAGTTTTAGTGAAGATCCAAGATTCAACGAAGGGCTAGAAAGGGATTTCTCGGGTTATTGCTTCAGGAGTATGGTGGACCCCAAACAACCGCCGCATATGCGCTTTTTGGGCTACTGTAACCCAAGAGTAAAGTTACTTCCAATTTTCCGATCATTTTGTAACCGAAATCCCACTCTTCCCGAAAAATCAGATTGCCCATGGTGCCCCCCCCACCCTACCACTCATTACCAAAGCATTGTGAAAATTACGTGACGTCATCCTTTGACGTTGGTGTTCTATTAGATGATGACGTGACATCTATTTTTTAAATTTCGATAATTGTGCTTAAGCGGTGTATTGTTCACAATGTGACCGTAAGGGCTATACATATAATCATATCATTATCCATAATATATGACGTGGATAATTCACAAACGACAAAATAATGATTTGAAAATGTGAACAATAGACTAAGCAGGTGAAAAAGACTGTCGCTCAATTTGGAATGTTCAATAATTTCACCAAAATGATACATTATAAATTATATATTTCTTTTAAAAACTAAATAAATCAATTTATATACATTCATGTTTCATTATTTTACGGTTCCAAAGAATAGTGCCATGCACGCTATAGTGTACTCACCCGTCATTGAACTATATTCACCGATGAATCGTTTGGTCAGGAAGCGTACCGTTATAGCTAAAAATAACAAAATAAAGTATGCAAATCTATTCAATTTCAAGAGAGATTTGTTTTAACGCCTCTCGATAAGGCTAGCAAAAATATTGCTTTTACCTGCAAAAAATTACTATCTTAGGAATGTTCTTACTGGTGTTGGACCCAATACCAAATATGACACTTATAAATGCATTACGTGTCTAACTTAACTAGATATTTTTCATATTCAATATACTTTCAAAAGAAGCAATGATATCAAAGATATGTGGTCGCAGTGTTTCGTTTGATTAGAGTTAATCCCACTTAACACTGCTGTAATGGAAGTAAATGTCTGTTCCAAATTATGACTTGTCAATGGTCCAATTAACAACTAATAGTTAACCGCGTAACCATATCATTACGCTTTAAACAGAGCTTCAAATTGGACCAAATATGTTACGTCATGGCTCACGATTTCATTATACCCAATAAACCAGTGCATAACAGAATGTTGCAGAAAAAGTAATTGTGTTACAATTTTAACTTAGGATAGCCTTAGTTAAAATTGTCCTTAAAATGGGTTTGTGAAACGCCGCTATTTTAAGTTAAGATTAGATTTTAACTTAGAATATTATTTTAGTGGATTTTAACTAAAATGCTTAAAATCGTTTTGTGAAACTCATCTATCTTAAGTTAGGATGAAATTTTAACTTATCTAACTTAAGATAGATGAGTTTCACAAAACGATTTTAAGCATTTTAGTTGAAATCCACTAAAATAATATTCTAAGTTAAAATCTAATCTTAACTTAGAATAGTGGCGTTTCACAAACCCATTTTAAGGACAATTTTAACTAAAATCAATTTTAACTTAGGATAGCCTTCACCCTGTCCTAACTTAAAATCAAGACATTAACAAACATTGATTAGAGCTACATTGTTACATATATTGCGACATATAGATATAATTGGAATAATGATAATATTGTGAACGACCCGGGTCACATAATTTTAATATTCCAACCACCATTCACAGAAACAATTCTCTTTCAAATTCTTTTCACCCGTTTATTTTATTGTAAGTCAATTTAAGCATTTGGATGGCGCTCCATATTAGAACTCCAAGAAAGAAAACACTCAAAACCCCAGTAAACTAAACACTAAAAGAAAATCATTTATTCATATCCAATGTCTTGGAAAGAAGAGCCCTCTTGTCTATAAAGAAAATATGGCCCATTTCTTGGTTATAGAAGGCCTAAAGGCCTATAATACTAGGCAAACCATGTAATATTTACGCATACTTTTGGGGGTTATGACGATATGTAAAGAGATAAATCAATAATCTCAAATGTGTTTATCTAAAAATGTTATAGGCCTAGTCCTATTTGAAATTAAATTTTAATATAAATTTATTATTATTTCTTAATGAAGTCGTACGTTAATAAAACAACAAAAATAACTGGCATTTAAGGAGCCAAAGCTATTTTATCTTAGGGAAAAAATCATTTAATTGAGTAAATGTCAAATCTAGTCATCGGAACACTGGCTATTTGGTGTATTAATTTCAAAGTTGATAAATACTTTTAAAATGCGACGAAAAATTACAACCTAGATTAGCCGTTTGAGTCACAAATATCATAATGTTTGTGACAATATTCCATATAACTAAAAATCCATGCGATTTAGTATATGGATACACTTTATTTCCATTGAAGCCTGCGAGTAAATCAAATTCCCATGTCACGAATCAAATGCCAAGTTCAAGGCCAACCAACCGATACTTTTCGAATCACATATTACGCATTTATTTCACCTCTCTACGAATGTCTGACCGTGTGCAAACATTGCTTCAACTTATGAAACTCTCCCCATTGATATTGCAACCGTTAATTCAACCTGTCAAGAGTTTTCAGTTTCGAAGCGTATTTGCTTTCACCGTAAGTACCCGCAGTGGAAATGTGCACTGCGCGGGCGCAAGCGATTTTAACTAAAATCGCATTTTAAGTTACAATCAATCTTCGTGAAACGTATAAAATTTAAAATTTCATTTTGATTTAGTTAAAATCTATTTTAGTGATTTTAGCTTAAGTTTTTGTGAAACAGGGCCCTGTTTTGCATTTCTTGTAGGTGTATTGTGTATTATATATTGTGCAATTACATAGCTGAATAATTCCGATTAGTTCCTAAATCAATCATTTATAATCTTGAGGCGTTATCTTATCTGGATTATTGCCCCTTTTATTCACCCAGGTGCATCCACCCGTGCAACCCCAGGACCTAGAAAATTCTTAAAGTAAGCACAAAGATATGCTTTACTTTTACTTACGTAAGAATCTTTATAAAATACCGTCTCTAGAAAATTCTCAAGACTGCGTTCTTACGTAAGCACAAATCAAGCACATTGTGACTGGTAAACTGAGACTTGTGATGCTCCTTGAACATGTTATAATAATAATAGAAAGGATTGAATGTTGATCAGTTTATATACATTCATTCATATTGCATTATTATATGCGTTGCGACCCATTTGTGTCAATTTCTGGGTCCAGAAAATTAGCGATTTAGCTCCTTATATAAGTAATTTTATAAGATTTTTAATCAACCCAAAGAGTTTGTCTATAATATATTGTATAATTGGTAAATTATTTAGCATGACTCTAAAACAAAATGATTGTTTATTATTAAGTAACCATAAAATGATGAGATACTTGAAAGCCATATGTGATTTGTATCAGGTACACTTAATTTTCTTCTTTGGTTCTATAAAATTTTATTTTTGTCAAATGGAAATATTTATGTGCCATAAAATAAAATGTAATTGAAAAGTAATTGAAATGTAATTGACCATTACATGATTTAATTACATTTTCATTACTTTTGAAATCTTCCATTACTCATTACATGGCCATTACTTAAAAAATGTAATGATTACATGTAGTACTACTGCTACTTCTAGGACTTCTTGCTTAGTTGTGTTTGTGATCGTAAAATAATACCACAGTATTTAAAGTATAAGAACTTTATTGCCAAGCTAATGACTTTGCAGGTCCTTTGTTCTCAACAGATAACGGCTGCTAGAATATCTGGGTGAGTTTCTAACGAATCTTGCTCTACCCCCTATTTTATATCCCCCAGTTCCTGCAGGCTCAAGATTAACTTTGACCCTAAATTCCATTCCAAATATGGAATAAAGCCTTACAATTCTCACCACTACAATCAGGTGATACTCCTTATATGGTCTTCCAACCATAGGTCAAATAACAAGAAGAACTTGACGAATATTTTGACAGTGGTTAGGATTTTACCAACACATCACTTGTTTTTTATGTATAGCTTTTAATTCAGTGCACTAGGTGCATGTGAATTTGACTTTATAAAAATAGTTGTTTTAACAATTTTCTCAAAGACACAATATGGTCTTAAAGACCATAGTCTTACATACATTCCATTTCCATTACCCTTTACCATTACCCCAGCCCTGGTAGCGCCTAGTCTGATGAGCAAGGAGAGATGTTTGACATTGGTTGAGCAATATGTCTATGAAGTAATGGAGACCAGACTATGTCCGTAGTTTTGTAGATCGCATTGAAAGCACATGATTTTTTTCCACTAAAACGTAATAATAATAATAATATTAACGTCATACAAATAGATTTGGTATGCGAATTACATCATAAATTTGTCGTCTGCTTCCCGACAAATGGTCAATTTAGATGCGTTTGACATGTTCCCTATGCACATATGAAATGCGGCCCAAGCTTAAAAAACAAAAAAAAGAACAAAACACAACAACAAAAAAAAAAACATAAGAAAACGCACGCATATGAAAACACTCTGAAAAATTGCGGGAGCGCCTGATCTTAAAGTAGCCCGTGTGTTTGTGTTATTTATACTAATAAATAATATGTTGTAAAGGGCAGAAGTCAAATTTTCAATAGCTTACTTCTCGAGAATGTGTTTCTAAAGGATTTTCTCTGACTCTGCTTTTAAATTGTCTCTTACGTATCAAAAGATGTAGGAAATGCCGTAGACTTACTAACTGTCAGCCATCTTGTATGATACAGAAACAGACTTAACGTTTGTAAGCAAGCCCTATACCTTGCTTGAGACTTGTGCTTAGATAAGAACAAAGTTGCGCTTAAGTTTTTTCCTTGGAACACATAATAGCGTACTTATGCTTACACTGAAGTCAACTTAAAATCTAAGCACAGGGACGTTCTGAAGAATTTTCTGGGAACACCAAATGCGATATGTTTACTTTAATGCAAAGTCTATTTGAAATCTATGCACAAGAACGTGCTTAAGGATTTTCTAGGAATCGGGCCCACTCTTAGAAGTAAGCACAAAGTTATGCTTCACTTTTGCTTACGTAAGAATCTTTATAAAATGCCGTCTCTAGAAAATTCTCAAGACCGTTCTTACCTAAGCACAACTCCAGTCTAGCACATTGTGACTGGTAAATTGAGACTACGATGCCCTCTAACGCCATTAAAACAATTTTTGTATGCAAATTACACGGTAAATTCGTCTGCACAGTACTGATCTGCTAAACGTTGTTTTTGTATGTCGCTTTTATACGCCCACATTTTCATGTGGACGTATTATGCCGTCGCCCCTGTTCGTCCGGACGTCCACAATTGTTTGTGGACTCTTTCTACAGGTCACAATTCTTATCCGATTTTGACGAAACTTGAAATATAGATTTATCTCGGCTGCTGTCGATATTAGCATGTATTGGATCGAAACTTCATGGATTATGGCCCCTGATTGTACGAAAAATCAAGTTTTTAGCTTGTGGACCCTATAGAGTTCACAATTTTAAACTTTCTGAATTATGGCCACTGATTCTACGAAAAATCACCCATTTTAGCTTGTGGTCTCTCTGGAGGTCACAATTATTATCCGATTTAAAAAAAAACCGTTTGATTACCGTTACACCGTAATGAAGGTTGGGTTCGAATTTCGTGAAAATTGACGGACAAAATAGCCGCCCCTTGTACCCGAAAAGTGTAAAAATATGGTATATCAAGGTTGTGGACAATTTTAAATCAATATTGATGAAACTTGAAATACATGTTTATAACCTAAAGATCTTGGTTCCTTTCGATATTTTCGCATATAAGATCATAAATTCCTTAATTATGGCCTTTATTAGATTGTGGTCCCTCTGGAGGTCAAAATTATTATCCCATTTCAAAAACCGTTTGATTATATCACCGTTACATGGTAATGAGGGTTGAGGTCGAATTTCGTGAAAATCGGACCAAAATTGACTGACAAAATGGCCGCCGTTTGTACGCGAATAGTGTGAAAATATGTTATATCAAGTAGGCCTACAGCCAAAATTTCTAGCTTCCTTAGAAACGCAATTTCGCGACATGGTCCTCCCAAAAAACCAAACTATACATTTTTGGAAAGCTTGTAATACAAGGAACACACACGCAGAGAGTTCAAAGGAAAAAGTCTGCAATTAATCGATTTAGGGACAGATGAAAATTGTGATAATTGTCAAGTAAATGCTATATTTATACTAATAATTATGACATTGACATAAAACTAAATATTGGCGAAAACATTGGTTAAATTTTGATTTAAACTAAAATGCAGAAAACATAATGGACAAGGGAACATAGATCATAATTTTGGAAAGCCATTAACGGTAATAGAGATTTAAACTATCTGCAATTGATAACAGTATTTCAGGTGTTTACTGCTGATGTTGCATGACGCACAAGACCATGCATGAGCACACAAATCCAACATTTATATCGTTAATGGGATGTTTACCCAGAAATTATGGATGTAGCGCCTAGTCTGATGAGCAAGAAAAGATGTTTTACATTGGTTGAGCAATATGACTATGAAGTAATGGAGACCAGACTATGTCCGTAGTTTTGTAAATCGCATTGAAAGCACATGATTTTTTCCCACTAAAACGTAAACCAAGCCTTTCAATTAGACCCTGCATTAATTTTACTACAGCTAAACTTCGTTAAAATATTTAGACCGAATTACAATCATTTAAACTGACACCGTATATATAATTGTGTAATTTGCTAAGAAATATAAATTCAAGACAAAATTTATTTGTTGAAGTAAATCAATTATTGAAAATAAAAATTACGCAGTTACCCTTCACTTTAAATGTCATCAAATTTTCTGAATGAATCAATCATTAATTAAAATTTCCACAAAGCTGTGAAGGTTGTTTATTTTGAATTAATTACACAAATATACATTTATATGTCCATAAGATATGGTCGCGTTCTCCATTCTCTGATGCCCGAAAAACTGAAACACATTGCCCGAAAAATGGACGGTTCAACGAATCTGGAAGGGCGGGTGGGTATGCGTATAGGCCCTCTCAAAGCAGTATTTCTACTGATATATAGCTGTACGTAAGCTTTTAATTCAGATTGGATTTGGGGCTAAATTCCTAACAAACATTTGAATTGGAACAAAGCATCTATATGTAATTTTCTCAATGAATTAGATATATATGGCAAAACCTAAATAATACTGTAAGGGAGTGGCAATTGTAAAAAATGAAGATGTACCTACGCTCGCCATACATTATGCTATAGGGGGGATTTGGTCTAAACAGCAACGTTACGGTCTACTCTTTATTTCGAATTTAGTGCAAGTCAACGCGTGCACCGGACCTCAGTTTTATATCCCATCCGAATAACTAAGCGCGGCCCATCACAGCCCCCCTCCCACTTCTGCACCACTGACAAAGAGGGAACACGGGGATCAAACCAAGGACCTCCTGATTAGTGAGCCAGGGGAAACTACGCCAGATTATGATAAAACCTGAGCACCCCGACCGCCATCCCCGTAAGTGAGCCAACCCTTTACTGACTCACCGCTGTTCCATTACACACACGCAATAACGTATGACTTACGCCAATCTTCATTGTACGGGTTTTTACAGAACAGTAAGACATTTTAATGGGTTTATTTGATATCTTTTATACTGTCACTCCCATTACAGTATTATTGAGTTGCAGCTATATTTATGTTTCAGTTTGAATATTTGTTATACCCTTAACCTCTAATCCTATTTGAAAAGGGGAGTTGGGATGGCTTAGTGGTCTAGAGTGTCGCGCTTCGACCTCTAGCTGGCCGGTCACCTCTGGCTTGCGGCTATGGTTTCGATCCCTGGTGTGAGCGTATGTGGCATCGAGAGAGGGCGCCTTCTCAATCTCGTGGGTTTCCTCCGGGCACTCCGGTTTCCTCCCACTGCTAAAGACCCCTGAAATAAAATTGATAACATATGTTAGTCCCAAAATGACCTAGTTTGTGTCGAGTGGACGTTAAACCACATTTCTCTCTCTCTCTGTCCCATATTTGAAAATAAGGTTGAACTTATATAGGCCCTTGTCTGTAGTTATACCTGTTACTAATTATTGATATTTTCCATACAGGGAGACAACTCCTTTTAGAGTAAATGGATTTCCGAAATTATGTTTCCCCGTCCATTATGTTTTCTGCATTTTACTTCAAATCAAACTTTAACCAACAGAATATAATATATAATATAGGATGTAGACATCGGTGTTTTGGCCAATACTTAATTTTATGTCAACTTCACAATTATATATATAAATATAGCATTTACTTTACAATTTTCATCTCGTCCAAAATCGATTAATTGCCGACGTTTTGCTTGAAACTCTCCGGATTTGTATTTCTGGTGTTAAAAGCTTTCAAAAAATGTATGGTTTGTTTTTTTGGGAGGACCATGTAGCGGAACTTCACGCTAGAATTTTGGCTGCAGGCCTAAAGGTTGTGGACCCTATAGAGGTCACAGTTTTAATTCGATTTTGATGAAACTTCAAATACATGGTTATAACCTAAAGATCTTGGTTCTATTCCATATTTGCGTATATCGGAGCGTAACTTCCTGAATTATGGCCCCTGATTGTACGAAAAATCGCCTTTATTAGCGTATGGTCCCTCTGGAGGTCACTTATTACCTGATGAATAAAAATGTTTGATTATATCACTGTTACAGGATAATCTAGGTTGAGTTCGAATTTCAATGGCCGCCGTTTGGACGCGAATAGTGTAAAAATATGGTATATTAAGGTTGTGGACCCTATAGAGGTCACAATTTTAATTCGATTTTGATGAAACTTGAAATACATGTTTATAACCTAAAGATCTTGGTCTCTGTCTATATTTGCACATATCGGATTGTAACTTCCTGAATTATGGCCTCTGATTGTACGAAAAATCGCCTTTATTATCTTGTGGTCCATCTGGAGGTCACAATTATTACCTGAATTACAAAAACGTTTGATTATATCACCGTTACACTGTAATGAATGTTCGGTTCGAATTTCATGAACATAGGACGAAATTGCTGAACATAAGGGCCGCCACTTTTATGCGAATGGTGTAAAAATATGGTATATCAAGGTTGTGGATGCTGTAGAGGTCACAATTTAAATCCCATTTTGATAAAACCTGAAATGCATGTTCATAACTCAAAGATCATGGTTCCTGTCGATATTTGCACATATCTGATCGTAACTTCCTGAATTTTGGCACCTGAATGTACGAAAAATCGCCTTTTTTAGCTTGTGGTCCGCTTGGAGGTCACAATTATTAACGGATTTAAAATAACGTTTGATTATATCACTGTTTCACCGTAATGAAGGGTGTGTTCGAATTTCGTGCAAATCGGACCAAAACTGATGGACAAAACGGCCGCCGCTTGTACACGAATACTATAAAAATGTAGAGGTCACAATTTCAAGCGAATAATCTTGGTTCCTTTCGATATTTGCGCATATCGAATTGTAACTTACTGAATTATGGCCCTAGTTTTGGTTGTACTAAAAATCGACTTTTTAGCTTGTGGTCCATCTGGAGGTCTCAACTATTATCCGATTTAAAAAAAACGTTTGATTATATCACCTTTACACTGTAATGAAGGTTTAGGTCGAATTTCGTAAAAATCGGACCAAAACTGCCGGACAAAATGGCTGCCGCTAATAGTCGAATAGTGTAAAAATATGATATATCAAGGTTGTGGACCCTGTAGAGGTCACCATTTTTATTCGATTTTGATGAAATTTGAAATGTAAGTTTATAACCAAAAGATCGCGGTTCCTTTCAATATTTGGGCACATTGGACCATAACTTCCTGAATTATGGCCCCTGATTGTGGACCTTATGGAGTTCACAATTTTATTCCGAATTAAAAGACCGTTTGCCTATATCCCCGTTACACATTAATCATGGTTGAGTTTGAATTTCATGAAAATCGTTAATTGTACAGCTAAATCCATAATATTAAATGTTTCGTATACTAAACGTTAGCATGGGGCAGAACTTTATAAAAACCAAACAAATTCTTATGATTTTCTGATAATTACTTAATATGCGACAACTCTTGTTGACTGCCCGGACGATTTAGCTGCCGTTTGCGTATGTTTCGTTGCCTGGCAACCTATTTTCTTAATTTTTCATCATTTTGTGTCTTATATTTCTTTCATAATTCCATGTATGGCAATATGGGACGCATTGTGCGGAGTCGTGGGTAGTGTGACGGTTTTTATTTCATAGCTTACCGTTTGTACGGCATATTTATCCGTATCCACCCACATTCCATAGTCTTTCGTCACATTTTGCATTTATTATATATACATTTGTCCATCCATAACTTAAAGTCATGTACTTAATTTATCCTGTGATCTTTCGATGTTGATCTACTTTCGATTTATTTATAAATATTAGTCTTGCGAATGAACGTGACGTTGGCGAGTAGGCGTATGTGCAAGGTATTACGGGAGTTCTCGTTGCCCGCTATTTTATGTTGTATATATTATAACCAAGCTGTCTCATAGAGCATTTTCGACAGACCTTCTTTGATAGATAGCTCGACTTATAATCTTAACTAAGCAGTATTAGAACGTGAGTGGATGTCTGAAGGTTCCTTTTTGTGTTTTCTTTTTATTCAGTGATTCCCTGCGAGTGTTCGGTGCTAAGTTATATTGTATAATAGTGTTTTACTACCTCTAGTGTTATTATATTAGAGATCATATTATTGATTGTCATTACCTGTGTGTCAGTTTACCATATTTCATAATTATCGTTTCTGATCGTGTGCACGTGTGTCGACCATAATTAGGGTTTCGCCTTAAAGCGGTTTTAATATTAATATCATTTTCATCATTGTATTGTATCTTTCTTTAATATATTTTTATATAAATATTTATTTTGTTGTTTGTGTTAATGAGTAAGGGGAGACATTGTTCAAGGCGACATCGCAGTCGTATTTCATTCAATTATTGGAGATCCCGGTCAAGAGCTTGGGAACGGATTCCTTATGGTCACTCTTTAGCTGACACTTACTCATTACTAACCGAAGAGAGTTGTGATCCCAGGTGAGCTTAGCAAAACCCCTCCCTGGATAACAGATCAGTAGCCGACGTTCCATTAGTGAGTCTTTGCGTTAGAGGGGCCCATTTATTGTGGATACAGCCGTTGAACGCTGCACGTCGTAACGTGTTGATGGGAGAATACGGGTTGACAAATTTTGAGAACCACGTGTGTTGCAATCAAAACACCGAGCGATCTTTTCGATCGTTTGAGTTGGGGCAAAAAAATATCAACTGAAGAATGAAATTGGAGATTAATTCGGAAACAATTGAGTGTTAGTTTACTAAACTGATACTTGCAAATATAATGCGACTTTAAACATCATCGTCACCCCATACAGGTGGGAAGAGGTAACAATGGGGCGGGGGGGGGGGGCTAGAACAAACTGAAACAGAAATCATTTCTTTGGGAATTGTTTAGGTACGGTCTCTCTAGTACACCCATAACAAAAGCGGCCATTATCGGTCTTGGGGAAATCTCCGAAACGGTTGACTTTTGTGCAAATAAATGTCTTACCGACCTATAGGAAATCGATACTCGCTACTTCAATAATGCCGACATTTTTGATGTTAATATTCAGTGGATGAGTGTTTATATGTTCATATAGGCAGTTGGTGGTTATAACTTTTAAATGTCTTTGATTTCTCCCAATTACTCCATTACTTTCAATGTTGTCGTATATATAGTCATCCAAAGCGGTTGTCTTATTTTCCACAGACCTTGCATTAAGACACAATTGTGTGTTGTCTGGGCGTTGCTCGATTTGTTCAAAAATTATTGGAATAGTAACAAGATTGCCCCTGTTCACTTTTCGCTGAATTATCGTCCCTAGCCGCAAGAGGGAAGTGTCCTAACTACATAACCTCTCGGCAATCCTCGACAGATTCCGGAACCTACATCTAGTCTCGACTGTATGACAGTAACTGTTATGTACCTACGCCCATACATTTGCGATGCGGCTAACACTTTACTTTAACAGGAAAACTTGACGCTATTACAAACAAGACGTCATGGGCGCAGTCATGTTTCATCCGGGACCTTTAAAGTAGTTCCAAGGCACCATGGCAGCAGCCATGTTTCACCCGGGACCTTTAAAGTAGTTCCAATATGGCGGAATTCGTCACAGCCGAGACTAGATGTAGGGTCCGGAATCTGTCGAAGATTGCCGAGTGACTACATAACATCACTTGGTCTTAAACACTGAGATATTGAAACTTTGAATATAACTGATTTAAAACGCTTTGCGGCTGATATAAATTTTGACACTGAAGAGGCCTTAGAATTTATAAATTTAAAAGACAAAAGGGAGAACTATCTTGAATTAGTCGTTGCAACTATTCTTGTATTACCTTTAAACGCCGAAAGAGAACCCTCAGTTGGGGTAGGTTTCTAAAAAGACAAAAAAACGACAAGGTATTTTGATTTGGGTTTTAGAGTTGGTTGTTGCTTAAAAGGGATAGAGATCGCATATTATGTGTATGTCAATCTGTTGGTATGTGAACGAAGACGTTGATAAAGGTCACGCACCAGGGCTGTATGAGGGATTTTAAAAGTGGGGGTGCAGCAGAGTGGAGGGTGTTAGCCTCCACGTATAGAATATTGTTTATTCCAAATGCGTATGCATATAGGTATTACATTACATAGTTTACATATATTTAGATGGCGGATACATATATATTGTTCTTGCGTATATACATGTATATTAGAATGTCAGTCAACAATAACAATAATTAAAGCACTTTGCACAACAGTTATTATAAAGATTGTTATATATTTGATACTAGGGTGTATCGTTTCTTCGTAGTCAAATATAAATATATACCTAGATTTTTCAGTACATTGCTATAATTTATATATTAATGGGGTTTTTCTATAGTATTCTTTTGTATACTATTCCAATATTCCTTATAGACAGGAAATACTAAAATGAAATGGAGCTCATCCTCCACGTCGTGCATGTCACAAAAAGTACAATATGTAATGGATAATGGCCGAAGACTGTCCATTCTGTGACAAGAAAGCATGCCTGAGGGGCGTTAGTCCCGAAGCTTTGCTTTCGAGTCACATAATACATTTTATTTTACTTAATAACTTCATGTCAAACAAACCCAGTGGTCAAATATTGTCACCATCACTCACACCCAAAACACCACTCACTGTCTTAAAAACCCACAAAATTATGGATAGTTTGATAAAACAGCACGCATTTGTAATTATACACTTCATATTTTGGTTGTGATTTCTTTTGGTTTTCTTAATTTTTTATTGTATTTTGCCATTAATAATGGACAATTTCCAAAATATTTGACTCTTTCTGTTAATAATAGACTCTTTTTTTTTATTAATAATGGACAGCTGTATTTAGACAACAATCCATTCCATTCCTAATTACAACGGATTAAAAGTATTAACTTACAGCTCTATCGATATTAGAGTATCGACCAGTTTCAATCATTGGGCTATGTGCTGATATCCTGAACTTATATATGAGTTCTTTATACAGTGTATACTATATTTCTTTGTAGATAAACCTGTAATTCAAGTTTATCCTTAATTAAATTATATAACTGACATTTTGAAGAAGATCTAGCTATACTATCATATGATTGTAGCTGGCAATCTTTTATTCGCTGAACAAACTGAGAGAAATGCACGTTCGTTTATAACAGACTGTGATTGCCACACACTTTCAAATCCATTCATTACTAAATAATATAGATTTTACGTAACTTATCCAAGGGTGGTAGCATTTACCGCTCTCTGGAGCTCAATACATATAGTAACAATTACTTAAAACACCATTGTTACTTTTAATTATGTTTAAGTAGTACTCAATAATTATCATATTATTTTTCTGTATACTAAGAGGATATGTACCAAGCTCAAGGGCTACTAATAGGTTGCTTGTTGATGGTCTAACACCGAGCATTTTCTTACAAAATGATCTATGGGCCTTTTCGATATTATCGGCTTCCCGATATCCCAGACTTCTGATGCATAATTTAGAACGGAAACCACGCATGTGTCAAATAATACTAGTTTGTATATTATAGCGGTTGTCTTTGGTGATTGGCATTAACCTGAAGCAAGCTTTCTGTCCTTGTAAGGCTATAGTTTTCCGGGTAACAGATAATTTACCGTTATAATTGAAAACTATACTAAGATAATTA
This sequence comes from Patella depressa, assembly GCA_948474765.1. Taxonomy (NCBI): domain Eukaryota; kingdom Metazoa; phylum Mollusca; class Gastropoda; family Patellidae; genus Patella; species Patella depressa. The sequence goes on along the minus strand of CAOLEZ010000005.1, from coordinate 1,263,771 downwards.
AAGCTACTGACTACTTCAACTAAAACATTTCTACAGTACCACAATTCATTACAAGTGATCTTACCGCCGTTTCTAAAAACGACGATTTTTGTTTTATTTACATTTAAATCGAGGCAATTGTTCGAACAATATTCATCTATACGATTCAACATATTCTTTAAATTATCAGGTGAATAGCTAAGTAATACGGTATCTCAAGAGAGATTTGTATAAACACCTATTGATAAGGCTAGTAATAACATTGCCTTTATCTGTAAAAAGTACTATATTAAAAATATCCTTACCGAAGTCGGACTTTGGCCTAACACCAATAATGATACTTATAAATGTATTACGGAATTATCTAAAATAGATATTTTGCATAACCAATATTAGTTTAACAGGAGTAATGATATCAGAGACAATGTGAATATAGATGCACTACCTTATATTTATTCTATACCGAAATTTCATAAAAATCCAATAAAATTCAGATATATAATTTCCTCCAGCATCTGCCAGACAAAACCTCTAACAGTGACTATAACAAAAGGACTTAAATTATGTCAGGCCCAACATGCCATTTGGTGCAAAACACTTCGAAATTATACTGGAATTAACAGTTTTTTTATAATTGATAAAAATAAACCTATAGTAGACACTTTAGATAAAATTAACAAAAAAGGCAATGCTAAATCAATAGAAACTTTCGACTTTTCCACTTTATATACTATGCTACAACATACAGATCTTAAAAATAATTTGGATAGGTTCGTTGATAAAGCCTTTAATGGAGCTTTCGGAAAGGGCAGAAACCTGATGGCCATCTACTCACAAGATACAAGATGGATAATAAAACGGCGCAATGCTAATACTGTAGTTTTCGATAAAGAAAAATTTCAAAATATCATACATTTTCTCAATGACAATGCCATATTTGAGGTTGGGGATCAGATAATACAACAAACTATTGGTTTACCAATGGGAACTGACCCCGCCCCATTTATGGCAAATGCACATTTATACAAATACGAATTCGACTTTCAAGACCACAAAAGAGGATTACAAGGTAGCTAAAAGTCTAAATTATACCTTCGTTACATTGATAACATAACACCAATCAATGATAATGGTAATTTCAATAAATATAAAGATGAAATATATCCTCCTGAACTTATATTAAACAAAGAAAATTCGGGCACTATTAATGCATCTGTTCTTGACCTGGACATCAATATAATTTACGATAAATTTAATGTCGGTATATTCGATAAAACGGACAAATTTGGTTCTGAAGTAGTAAAATACCCGTCAGCTTTCAGTAACATCCCAGATACTACACTATAGGCCTATAATGTTTTCTATTCACAGGCATTACGATTTTCAAAAATATGCAACAAGAAGGAACTGTTTCTCTCACGAATAAAAACTCTTAATTTTAAGTGCACGGCCAAAGGCGGATCACAATTACGCATTTTTAAAGAAATTTCTAAACTTCCATTTCTTCAACATAATAGATTTGACATTTCTTATAAATATATTACTGACTACATATTGGATAATGATTCAATATAATTTTTTATCTTCTATAAATGTCTAGGACGTCATAACAGCTATAACGACAGATTCACGTCACGCCATTCAGTTAGCAGACGACGGTCTCCCTAGACGGTCTTACATTCCTTTGCTTCCATGTATTCAGTTTTGTTTCTGTGACGGATGTAATGTGTGTCCTAATGCATCCAATATACTTCAATCCTCTTCTTTATTGATTTAAAGCATCTAGTTTTTTTAGAACTAGGCCTACTTCTTTGATACATTTAACAATGTGATCGGAATTTATACAACAATGCTTGCATTCGTAATTCTTGCAACATATGACAGATCATGACTCATGCTGACATTATATAACTGTTTCCTTGGGTTTTACTCCCACCTTGTTTTCAAATATGAGTGAAGTCTGTGTCACCACAGGCCCGGGACTGTACAGCGCAGTGGACGCTTACGGCTAGCCCCCGGATCCATTCACTCTTTTTGATTCGTTTTTGTTTGTGGTCTCTTAGTATGATGTCTTATCTGTATATTTGTTTTTGTGTAGAATTGTGTGTGGTGCAGTCCCCCTACACTTACTTTTAGTAGACACAAGTTTATGTCACCGATACTTAGGCCTATAGGTTCACTATTACAGCCAAGTTGTTTGGTTTCTAAATCTGTGACATAGAATGAGAACAAAAGTGGTGAGAGAGACATGTAATCTGAAAATTCCCCTTTAAATTTGACACATGATTGTATTTGGGAGTACATAGATTTTAACAGTTTGGGGAGTTTCCCCGGTTACATCAGTGTTTGATTATTTTCTGCCATAGTTTAGTGTGGGAGACATTATCAAAAGTTTGAACTAGTCGATGAAGCAGCAATATAGCCGCTTTTTCTGTGAAAAAGTCTTAAGTATCAGATTATGTAAAGCGAAAATATCATCCCTAGTACCCAACCCCTTTCTAAATCCAAACATTGCGTCTGAAAATATATTATGTTCAGAGTTAAAGTTCTGCAATCTCTTATTCAAAATCGACGTGAACATTTTACCTAAATGACTATTCAGAGTTACATCCCACTTCTACTCGTTGCCACTGGCAACCTTTGATGAAACTGTCCTGTTTATTTCCAATACAAGCATAAAAGTAGCCGTGTATCAGAAAAAGGTACTGTTCATTTCTGATACACGGCTAATTTTAGACGGTCATAGAATCTTACCAAGCAATAAGAAGCGGACGTTTAGTCCGACCCAGATCGCAATGATAACAAGTTTCATACTGCACTAGGCTAATGTACATGAGACAACTAGTCAAAATCATAGTAACAAAACAAACCGGTAGGAACTACATGGCAGTGCAAAAATATATACAATGACATTAAATTAACGTAACAACAATTGGCATCTATTCCCTAATTTGGTTTGATTTATATTAATATGCAACACATATAAATTAGAATACTGAATAATTATAATACTGAATAACTAATTGTGATGATAGAAGGTGCAGTTCTCTTGCTGGACACTTCACAAGCCTTGAATATGAGCAGGATAAAATGAAACAAAAACCGCCTAGAAAGTCATAAACTTTATTACAAATAAATTTCAACGGACGAACCATCCACCTATGCTAGGGTGCCCCACCATATATAAATATCTCCAAATAGCTAAACAATTACACCACAATATTTATATATATAACATGTCTTAAAACTATTTCACAAATTTATAGTCACTAAATAAACGGTCATGTTAAACTTAATAAGCTATGACCATTTAAACATCATAAATAATACACTGAAAAATGGTTCGGAGCGTCGTCCATAACATCCAGACACTTTCGAGTAAAAAATAGGTTACGTGCCCTTGTTTTGAAACTAGTCTCACTTCACCAGCCTACCGACCATTCTCCGTCTGATTGACGGGCCGGGATAATCCAGACTACTTTTTACGAAACGTGACTGAAAGCTGGAACAAGAAATCGAATTTATAAATAACACACAGTGTTGACTCAACAATTGTTTTTTCTAACCTTGTAAAAGTAAAACGAAACTGCTGCTGGTATCATGATTCTGTACAACCCAAGTTATTCATAGATATTATTTGTACTAAACCAAAATATGTCGCTTCTAAAGCAATTTAAAAAATAAAACGAACGTAATTTCTAAAGATGCCGTAATAACCAAAACGATAAATATTACTGCTACTCAGAATCGTCAACAATAGATTTTTTACGACTGTAATAGTTACCAGTGTGTTTAGAATTTCCACGGGCTGTTGCTATTTATAGACTCAACTAGTGTGCGAGACTGTCAGAAAATTAGTAGTAGTGAACCAAGTAAAGCGTGCATATTCAACGTGTCTAGTACAACTTTTCAGTAGGCACGTGGGGCACCCTACCTATGCATACTTTCACCAGGAATGACCTGCATTTCCTTTACACTACATTTAATATCACCGCAGTCCTCTACGCCATAGACAAGTTGTTTTGACGATATGGTCTAAACAAACACGTGGCTGTATTAAGCTCGGGGTGTCACAACAAGACGCACGTGTAAATTCTACCATGAAATGTAACGCGAGGCACAGAAAGGGATAAATGAAAGAGCAGAAAGTATTTGTCACTTTTCGGTTGAAACGACTCGATAATAAATACTATTTTTCACGTTTTGCTTCACAATACTCGATAGAAATGTGATGTAAGTAACTTATTAGCACCTTTCCTCGGTGTATCGGTGAATATCAGGACAGTTTTGTAATTAAATAATCGATAATACTCGACCCATTTTTATTTTGGAATGTGAATTGTTTATTGTTTTCAGATTGGCCATTTTGAATGGACAGCCCAATGGTTTTACACAAGGACCAGAGTTTATTTCCCAATTTATTTGGACTTAAAATATCCTCAATTATTATTGGGGCACATTTCTCAGACTCTTCTTCAAAACATATTAATTCTTCTATTTGTTTGGATAGATTTCTATCCAGTTTGTCATGGTAGATCTCTGAGCTCCCTTTCCCTACCCGCCCATTAAAGTCGCCTATTAAAGCCACATTACCTTTATTGGTGTTATCTATTATGTCTTCCTCAATTTTGTCAAATAAATCACGATCATAATACTTGTAGTATTCTGCCTTTTCGGGTGGTATAGCATACTCCGCGCAGTGTTTCGTTTGATTACAGGTAATCCCACTACTCACTGCTGTAATGAGTGGATATTGTTGTTTTAAATTTTGATTGGTCAGTAGTCCGACTACCAACCAATGACGAGCTGCTCTACAAAAGCTTTACATTTAAAACGAGTGTCAATATTGGACCAAATATGTATACATAACGTTACGTTATTATGCTCAATTAATTCGCACATAGCAGAATACTGCAGTAAAAGTAACTGCGTGACAAACGAGGCTATCAAGTCGAATGAAATGCAAACAATACTGCTTGGAAACGAACATACTTTCGCCGTTTTTAATACCTTAAATCACTGTTCAAAAGTTTAGGGAAAACCCAGATTAAACGAAGGACTGTCATTTTGCTGTACTTAAGTGATAGCTTTGATTGAACGGGAAGAATAGACATACTCTCACAAAAGTTCAAGAATCAGAAGCTAATCCAGCATTGGCCAGAAAGGGATTTCTCGGGCCATTGCTTCAGAAATATGGTGGTATATATACACAGCCTATGTAAAGATCAATATTATTAGAAAACAAATGTTTGCCAAGTTTGGGCCACACTAAACTGTCTTCTCTAACACAGAAAACTGTGGGTATTTTTTTTATCCAACTCTTATGGAGCAATACACAGTCACCGGCTTTACACTTTGTTCTTTTGAAGACTTCAATTGCAAAACCTGTAACTTTAGGTTGAAACCATTTTTTCAGCCAACATTCACTAAGAAAAGCTATGTCACACTTTCCAAACATATCTCTAAAGTTTGCTGATTTTAACTTGCTGACTAGACCTCTATGAAAATTCCATGAACATATTTTAATTTCCCTTTTTGTGTTGCTTTTGTTTGTCCCATGTTTGATACAATTCACCGTTGACATACAATTTATTATATACCAATTTTATTTTACTGTTAGGTTCATTAATTTTCTCTTTCATAATTTTTACTTGTTTTCTCTTTTGGACCACTATTTCTGGAGGGAACTGTTCAAACATAAAGTACCCTGTACATGTCAGGTTTGCACTATGATATCTCACTTCATCCTTGTCTCTTTGGCTGTTAAACTGTACACGGAGATTTCTCGGAGACTTCTTAGGATCACCAAATCTACTGATTTTATCTATTTTGATAAATACCACCAACTGGCTAGGCATCTGTAACATCTCCACCGTAAAAGATCTTATTTTCCCTTCATATTCTTTGTGGTCATTCCCCCCACTGTCATTGATACTAGTGAATATAAGGTTATTTTTCATACGTTTTGCTTTCATGTCTATTAGCTCAGTTCTTACTCTTAAATAATCGTTTTCTAATTTATTCCCTGACCTGCCTAAAATCATTGATTGCTTTAGTTTCTTTGTTTACTTCCGTGAGTTCGTTCCTCAAATATGATATGCTCTCTAAACTCCGGTTGAAATTCTTGTGTTCCATTTTACTTCAGTTCTAGCCATCAGGTTTGAGATTTTTAACAGAATATCATTAGCCCAGACAGGCATGGAGGTGTTAAGCTGCTCTTGGTCTATCAACCTAGGACTGACCAGGCGAGGTTGAACTATACTTGCTCGGGGTGTAGAAGTATGCATCAGTGGTTGCCAAGATGGCGCACCAGCTCCATTTGTCATTAAATTTGCCACGTTATCATTCTGTGCATCAATATGGTAAGTGTAGTTCAATTCTGGCCCGTGTTCACTCATACTCAAATTATTAGTGTGATCGTATATCAGAATGTGATTAGATTCTTTGATTAAACTCACTGTATTTGGATTCATTTCTTGATCTCTTTGTAGAGCCGAAATTAACCCATCTTGCCAGTCCGCCATCTTAACGTAAGTGTCATAAGAAAGTTTGGATCAGGGCAAACGAACCCATTGGCGTGTGGACGCCGTTAAGACTGACCGACTGTGAGATTATAATCAAGTGTATTATTTTATAATTGAAAGATTGTCAAATTTTGGGGGGAGGTGGGGGGGGGGCCTTATTTTTCGTGGACACATACAAATTCCTGCTTGATGATAATGTCTACACGAAGACAGCAATTAATCACCCTAGAAGAGATGTATGCAAACTTATATCGAAACTTAGGTTGAAAGAGCGGCTACGAGACTTCAAACACCAAGTCATCGTCTGTGAGTGCGGAGACGAGTGGGGATGATGGAGACCAACATCATACCGTTCAACAGTAAGCACGTTCTGGCGCTTAGATGTTAAGTAAAATTTGCATATAAGTATACTTATCGTATTTTGTGTTCTCAGAGATAATTCTTAAGAACGCCCGTGCGCTTAGATTTTAAGTAGACTTCAGTGTAACCACAAGCACCATATTATGTGTTCCAAGCAATAATACGGCTTGCTTACCATCCTTAAGTCTGTTTCTGCTTCAAACAAGATGGCTGATCGTTAGTTATTCCAAAGCATTCGAAAGGCAGAGAAAATCCTTTAGAAACATATTTAAGATCAGGCGCTCACACAATTATTCAGAGTGTTTTTTTTTTTAGCTTGTGCCACATTTTATATGTGTGTAGGGGACAGTTAGTTATTCCAAATGCATGCGCGAAATGTCAAGTCATGATAGATACGAGCGGTAAATAATGCGGTTTTAAATACCTGTAGGTAACAAAATGTTGTTTTTGTAAATACGTAATCTTAGCTGAGGATTCCAGGAACCAGTTTTACGCAAAAAAAACCTCTTTAATAAAAGTAAGATAAGAGGAAAAAGAACGCTTTCTTGATTGTGCTACAACCAACGACGTTTCCAACTTTCTTCAAAATGACCGACAGCGAAGCGCGAAGTAAAATCGAAGACAAATGATGAAATACGTGTAGAAAAAAACCGAACCCGCCTGCAGACAGAGTGCGAGACACCTCAGACATGATCTTAATGTAAGCAAGTGTCTGGCAAAGCAGTTAGCTGCTACGTATAGGGTAGAGATGGTGGGGGTCTGCGAATTTATTGGTGGGGGTCTGCAGAATTTCGTAGAGTATTAGAATCGTACTATCGAACTCTGAAGAAGAGTGAAGAGGTGGGCTTTGAAATAATTGAAAATGTAACCAAAACATTAAAGGCAGAGAATCTGCTAACGTAAGAGTCTGTGCAATAAAGAGACAAGTCAGTTGGGGGTATACAATCAATCTATACCACATCAAAGCAAGTGCATTGGTCAACGGCAATGGTTTAAGTAGATTTCTAAATGAGCACTTGCCAGATATTCTAGAAATAACAGATGAAAACTAGACCTGCATGCAGGAATGACGGGTTTCACTGGTGCCACGTTACCCTTTAACATGTCACTTCCGGTGCCACGTTACCCTTGAACATATGTCACTTCCGGTACCAATGAAACAATTACACAGGTTTCCCCATAAGCATTGCACACATCAAATAAATTGGACGCAGAATCCAGCAAATCCAGCAAATATCAATTCATTTGTTACTTGTAAGTGATCCTGACAAAATTACATTACTTCCGGTGATAATGAAAATATTCAATTAGTTTTATGAAATCGGAAATGACATATGACATCATATAGTGAAAATTTTATGTAAATAGAATAATATTTGCCACTTTTATAGACCAAAAACCTTGAAAAGTGACTTGTAGACAATCGACTATTTCTCTGCAACCGCACAAGTTAGAAACCATTTTGTGGTGTCTGTATGATCGTATGGGTTCATTCTATTTGTTGATGGGAACCAAATTTCACAACTCTAAAAATATTACAAATAATACTCATTTGAATGAAAAATGTATTTTTAAGGCTAAAAATTCAGTTATTGCCTTTACGTCACTTCCGGTAACAGTGAAAGTGTTAAAACGGTTTGGAATAGTCGACTGTGGCAATGGGCAACAGACAGTGAAAGAAAATTGAAAATCGAATAATAATTGATTCTTTTACAGCCAAAATAACGTGAAAAGTGACTATGCAAAATTGCCCATTTCTCGGCAACTGCTTATATTACAAACTAAATTTCACATACATTCTCTTTGTATGGATTATTGCTACAAGTTTATAACAGTATCGAAGAAATATTTTAATATATGAAGACACTGGATGGGTTGTAAATAGCTTATTTTTACCCCTTTTTTTAGCTTTTAACCGAAATGGCCCGAAAACAAAATCGAAATTAAAAAAACTGAGTCCGAGATTTTGTGCACCTTAACAGGGCGCATCTTTTGAGTAAGATCAGATTAGTAGAAAATAGTATTTGCTTTCAAAAAGTGGTACCGAACTGTCAATATTGTAGTTTTTGCTGAATTTACGCCACTTCCGGTGCCTACAGGAAACTTTACCGGTAACAAAAAAGAAATGGCATTTTGAACCACGGAACCTATGAACATGGTTTTATACAAATCGAACTATAAATAATTAATGTAGGACTGAAAAACTGAATTAGCCAATGGCGGCCAAGGAAAATTACGGAAACCAAAAATGTTGACATTTTTGTTCAAATCAGATGACTCTTTAACCTTGGTTAAAATGTCATATAAAAATATTAATAAATAAAAAAGTTTTTTGTAAAAATTTAAATTTTCAAAATTTGGCGCCTAATATCTTCCAAGATTCGTCGAAAATCAAAAATCAAAAGTAACATAGCTATGTCCCCTGTTTCTGGCTATGTCAAAATGCATCATATGCTAAAATCCAATGATTATTGTTAATATTACGGCAATATTTCAAAAAACGACATTTTCGGTGATTTCGGATATTTCGCAATGTCGCAGAATGCCGGGAATAACTTTAATCTCTAAGTCACACCCACTTTCCCAGTAAAACTGAAGAAATTGTATCGATCCGACAAGAAGTTGCTGTGAGATATAAGCAAATTGGAAAAAGAAAATAATAATAAGAAGAAGAATAATAATAAGAATAAGTTTAACAAAAACAATAGTGTTTCACACAAGCTACGCAGTGTGAAACCCTAATAAGAGCAAATATCCTGAATAATGCAGTACAGTACACACTGAAGAAGACTTTATCAACTCTAAACAAATATCTCCACTCACACACTCTCAATCGATAACCAATATTGCACATCATGTACCCTCGTCAATCCAGTCTACACCTGTAAATTTGAACAAACAAATCGAGAAAAGTCACACCAAAAGGACGAAAAATCACATAGAAGAACATGTGAGTTACGGCGACTCCTGTAGTAAGGAAGAAAATTCTACAAAAATACAGATATTAGCTTACTAAATTATCACACCCCAGACACCAGCTGCGTAAATGACTCACATCTAGTAAGTACCAATATATCTACTGACGAAGGTACATGTACGTACACGAATTTAGATGAAACGGACACCCCAGTTACCAGTGGAACCAGCAAGCAGTTACCACATAGACTTAACCTGACCAAAGCGCAAACTAACCCCAGATTCCTAACCAACTAAATAAAGATAGGTTGCCAGGCAACGAAACATACGCCCACAGCAGCTAAATCGTCCACGCAGTCAACAAGGGTTGTCGCATATTTTTACTTTTTTCGCTAATGAAACATTTGTAATACACTAAAAACTGATTAAGAGTAACAGCTCATTATGTAATTATCAGAAAATCATTAGAATTTGATTGCTTTTTATAAAGTGTTACCCCACGCTAACAATTAGTATATACATAAAACATTTAATATCATGGATTTAGCTGTTCAGTTATCAAAATTCATTGAAAATCAAAATACTTGTTCGTTTCAACACCTTAAACTCTGTGTATCAATCTAAAGTCAATCGGATGATAAGTTTGGCCTCTATAGCGTAACAAGATTTTTTGAAGTTATCAAGGGAGATAACTCTGGCAATAATTATTTGAAATCTCTGAAAATCCATAGGCTTCTTCGTCTCATGACCCTAAACACTGTGTGTTAATTTAAAGTCGATCGGATATTAACTTTGACCTCTAGAGCTTCCACAGGATTTTTTCGAAGTGATCAAGGGCAATAACTCTGGCAACAATTATTGAAAATCACTGAAAATCGATTGATGACTTAGTCTCATGACTGTAAACACTATGTATAAATTTGAAGTCAATCGGATATTAACTTTGGCCTCTAGACCATCCACAAGATTTTTTGAAGTGATCAAGGGTCATAACTCTGGCAGTAATTATCAGAAATCGCTGAAAATCAAAAGGCATCTTCGTCTCATGACCTTAGACACTGTGTATAAATTTAAAGTCAATCGGATATTAACTTTGGCCTCCAGAGCGCCCGCAGGATTTTTTGAAGTGATCAAGGGCCATAACTCTGGCACTAATTATCGGAAATCGCTAAAAATCAATAGGATTCTTCGTCTCATGATCTTAAACACTGTGTATAAATTTAAAGTAAATCGGATATTAACTTTGGCCTCTAGAGTGTCCACAAGATTTTTTTTGAAGTGATCAAGGGCCATAACTCTGGCACTAATTATCGGAAATCGCTGAAAATCAATAGGATTCTTCGTCTCATGACCTTAAACACTGTGTATAAATTTAAAGTCAATTGGATATTAACTTTGGCCTCTAGAGCGTCCACAAGATTTGTTTAAGTGATCAAGGGCCATAACTCTGGCACTAATTATCGGACATCGCTGAAAATCAATAGGCTTCTTCGTCTCATGACCTTAAACGCTGTGTATAAATTTAAAGTCAATCGGATATTAACTTTGGCCTCTAGAGCGTCCACAAGATTTTTTGAAGTGATCAAAGGCCATAACTCTGGTAGTTATTATCGGAAATCGCTGAAAAACAATAGGCTTCTTCGTCTCATGACCTTAAACACTGTGTATAAATTTAAAGTCAATCGGATATTAACTCTAGCCTGTAGAGCGTCCACAAGCAATTGTGGACGCCGGACCGACGGACGGACGGACGACAATATACGACCACATTTCAATGTGGGCGTATAAAAACAAGAGACGAGCCAACTAGGTCAGCCAGTACTAGCGAACATAGGCCTGCTGTAGATGAGGCTATGGACCTGAACATGACAATAAAAAACCTACTGTCTGTTCCAGGCAATACTACAACTCGAAAATTGCTTGCTATTTCTTCAGTTTTTAATTAAAATGGTTAAAACTTAACGACCTACCTGGAATGGCCATCCCGTTACTTTCTATCGCACATTTACCAATTTCAGATCAACCTATGTAACCTTTCTCTCTTGAAAAATCCTTCTTTATTTACTTCGCGGTATTGAAGTCTTCCATGCTTGACCTAATTATTTGGGATAAACCAAATCGAACAGGGGCGTGGGTATGGCTTTGAGTCATTTCGTCCTATCTGAATGTTTAGATAGTTGTTTCGACCTAGTCTCTATCATCCATACAAATATTCTACGAATATTAGTCTGGATGGGTCCTCAAAATTTGACGGAAAATAGGTCATTGTCTGGATTATCCAGTATTTTAAGTTACCACGTACTGAATCTATCAAAACAGCTTGCTTGCCATAGTTATGGAAGACCAAACAGCTCTTTATTCAGTGTTCTTAGTTCTTAGTTCTAAATCCTTAGTCCTTAATTCTTACTTCTTAATTTGTTGTCGTATTTCGACATCTGTACACCAAAATTAAGATTTGTATCTAAAAATTAACTTTTGTTTCACAAATCAGACATTTGTCATATCAGATTTGTAAAATGTATTTTAATATAAGATATTTAATTTTTTTAGAAAATCAAAAAATTAGTCTATATTTACATTTCATCAGAAAAATGAAACAAAAAACAAATATCGAACAACAAATTTCAAAATACAAATCTCCAAATACAAATCTTGTGAAACATTTCTCTAAAAACATTTCTCCAAAAACATTTCTTCAAAAACATTTCTCCAAATACATTTCTCCAAAAACATATCTCGAAATTCATCTAAACGGAACATTAGAAACCAACCTGGCATACAATAAGTCACCATACAATAAAGAAGAATCAAGCAAGCATACAACAAGTAAAACCGTACAATGACTGTGACTTTAATGAAATCATGTGCTTGTTATGTTTCTATATATAAATATATTGGTTGATATGATATAGCATTAAATACAATAAATTGAAAGTAGTTGGATCAATGAAAGAGGACTTATCTCTTCTAAATTATGTATATGTCAGAAAATATGTATATTGTTAAAATGTATTTGGACCTTCTTAATGGTGTGCAACCCGATATCTTGTATTTTGTGTTATGGCCGGTATTTTGACGTTAAATACCCTCCCCACCCCTCATTTGTTAGTGCCAGTCAATTGTTTTTCTTTTTGCAAGTTATGTAAATATAAATTTACATTTTGTAGCAAGCATAAAAACATACTTTCCTGTAGTATATGAACAAATATTGAGAATTTCTTATTGAGATCGTTTGTTAAGATTTAAATCCCTGCCACCTCCCCTCACTTAATAAATGAAATGAAAGGAAACGGAGTTTAACGTCCTACTATTCTGCTCCGAACTGGGCCGATTGAGACGGGTATATATACAGTGGGCTATCAGGGAAAATTTTGCCCGGACAGCGACACTACGGCCTACTCTTATATCGAATTCCAATTGCCAAGGGAAATTTTACGTGTACGCCAATGCGTACACGCGGCCTCGGTTTTTCGTGTACCATCCGAACGACTACACGGCTGTCTTTGTAAGGACCTCGGTCCTGCATTACTGACAAGAGGAAATAACGCCGGAAAATCTGTATGAACTTATTCCCAGACACATTCACGAAAACATGATTTAGAAGAAGTAAAACATTCTTTCGTTTGAGCAAAGAAGGGGGGGGGGGCTGGATGGTCTAATGAATAGCACGTACACGCTGTACAATAAGGTCTGTCATTGAGTCAACTGGCGTGGTTTCGATGTACGTGCCGAGGAGTAGGGACGCCTGTCCAATCTCGTGGGTTTTCTCCGTGGCCTCCGGTTTCCCCCCACTGCTAAAGACCCTACGCGCAAGCTAATTATGGAAATAAAATTGAACCATGTGTTAGTTCCGAAATGACCTAGTTGTGTCGAGTGGTTGTTAAACTCCATTTCTCCCTCTCTTTGAACAAAGAGATATGTCGCCATCAGACAAAGCCTAATTTCTGAAAATAGACTACTTTCAATTTATTTTCGTTATCGAAGGCCCGATTCGATTAGCCGTTCTACGCACGTAGTTTCACTAGAGAAATTAAATGAAATGGGATTTAACATCCTACTGTTCTGCTCCTAAACTGGGGTAATGAAGGCGGATATGCGACATACAGTGTGCTATGGGGAAAATTTTGCCCGGGCAGCGGCGCTACGGCCTACTCTTATATCGAATTACAACTGCCAAGGGATCGTTTTACTAGAGTCGCGGTCACCGAGCGATTGAGCTTATTGGGGGATCGTATCACAAGCGTCGCAGTCACCGAGCGATTGTTCTTATTGTACATGTGCTTATACTCGATTCCCATTATTGTATAGTGACTTATTGTATGCCAGGTTGTTCCGGTTCGATGAATTTCGAGAAATGTTTTTCGAGAAATGTATTTGGAGAAATGTTTTTAAAGAAATGTATTTAGAGAAATGTTTTTGGAGAAATATTTTGCAAGATTTGTATTTGGAGATTTGTATTTTGAAATTTGTTGTTTGATATTTACCTTTTGTTGTATTTTTCTGATGAAATGTAAATATAGACTATTTTTTGATTTTCTAAAAAAAAATAAATATCTTACATTAAAATAAATTTTACAAATCTGATATGACAAATGTCTGATTTGTGAAACAAATATTGATTTTAAGATACAAATGTTAACTTTAGTGTACAAATGTCGAAATACGACAACAAATGAAGAAGTAAGAATTAAGGACTAAGAATTTAGAACTAAGAACACTGAATAAAGAGCTATTTGGTCTTCCATAGCGTGTCAACGATGACACTCTTTAAAATTTTGTTGTGTAAAGGTTTCAATTGAAATGGTAATTTTCTCTCGTCATGAATCAGACGTATGGCTTCTCACAATCTTCTTAATTCTTCATCGCGATGCATGCTTATTCCTCGTCTCTATTTTGTTTCTAATAATAGATGTGCCAAGTGAATTGTGGGATATATTTCAACCACGCTTTATAGAATCTAGCAAAATCGGCCCGGCTTCATAAGATCTAGCACTTACCGATACTTTCATTGGATACTTTAGCCAAAAGGTTCCATTGCCCATGTGTAACCAAATGTTTGGTTTTTTATGTGGTAGATTATCCAGTAATTTTCGTCAAAAATTGAGAACCGACCCAGACCCTCCGTGCGTTGAAAACTAGGGGGGTCTGGGTGACAGAGACTAGTTTCGACCTAGTAGAATATAACTTGCTTAAAAGAGCTATGTAAGGGAAGTAATATAAATTTGCTATTTGGTTTCAGACCACCTTTTTTTTTGTCCCACTGCCTTAAATATTAAATTTGCTAATACGGTATATTTTTAGATAGTCGAGTCTATTTCTTTTTTGATTTAGTTTTTTTTTTATTTTGTAAAATGCCCCTAAGCAAATGATGCTTTGAAAGAAAACTGAAAGGGGTAGTAGCCACACAAGGTCAACTTCGGTTAGATCAAGGGCACGTTTTTGTGTTCAGACCACGAGTTTTTTTCATTTAATTTATTCATATTGATTAATCCTGAACTTCATTAAATTTCTGCAAGTCTACCTTTTAAACAAGAAAGCAGAAATAAACTGTTTTATAAAAATCATTTATTTACACAAATTCAATGCGTATGCGATCTCTTTTTTGGAACTTTTATATCGTCTATAATTCATTTTACTCTGTTTCTCAAAATAAGTAAATAACCGATTGATACATTCGTTCACATCTTGCGTAATCTTCATCTTGAAATTGTAAATAACAACAATCACTTACCCAGTATCCACCTTCTTATATACACATGTTATATACACACACCATCGTGCACATGCAAATGCATGTGATGAAAGAATGATCCATTATTCAATAGGTTATATTTTTTACGATTAGGTTTTTTTTTATCTATTCAACGACAATATCTGAAACAATCCGTGTGCGCCTGTCGAACGGGAAAATAAATAAAAATGGATACCGGTAATCGATACTAGTCCATAAATGGAATTACTTTGCATGAAACGTTTTGAAAAAAGCTCTTAAAATAATCGAAAATAAGTATTACTGTCGCCAAATGACGGTGCGAAACCTCCCGCCCAAAGTATTATTAACCGAAAGCACCCGATTTGTGGAATACCTTCTACCCCCACATGATATACGAGTGACCCAATTTACGCATGCGTAGAGTCAATGTTGATGTTCTGAGAAATTGAGTATTTCGAAAAATGTGAAATTTACAAGAGAATAGATGATTTTATCGAATTTATTGGCGTTAAGGTTCAACGAAGAAAGTAATGGGGTGACCATTCCAGGTAGGTCGTTAAGTTTTAACCATTTCAATTAAAAACTGAAGAAATAGCAAGCAATTTTCGAGTTGTAGTGTTGCCTGGAACAGACAGTAGAATCCGGTCTGCTAGATATGACAGAAAAACTCACAGAAGTAAGGGTAAAGTGTAATGCCTTATCAAGTGAAATTGTTGGATGCAAGATAGATGGTTCTGGCTCGTTATTCGTTATTGTAGGGTGACCCACCCCAAATGAATATCTCCAAATATCTCGACAATTACACCACAATACTAATATATTTACCAAGCCTTAAATCTGCTTCACACATTTATAGTCACTAAATAAACGACCATGTTGTACTAATTAAGATATGACCATTTAACCATACATAAATAATACTGAAAAATGGTTTGGTGTGGCGTCCATAACATCCAGACACTTTTGAGTTAAATATAGGTTGCGTGCCCTTGTTGTGTTATTAGTCTCACTTAACCAGTTTACCGATCATTCTACGTCTAATTGACAGGTCGGGATATAGGCCTGCAGCCAAAATTTCTAGCTAGCTTAGAAACACAACTCCGCTACACGGTCTTTGAAACACAACTCCGCTACACGGTCTTGCCTAAAAGAAAAACTATACATTTTTGGAAAGCTTATGATGCCACGAACACAAAATCCGGGAGTTCCAAGCAAAATGTTTGCAATTTATTGATTTAGGGCCAGATGAAATTCGTCAAAATTGTCAAATAAATGCTACTTTTGTACTAACAATTCTGAAGTTGACATAAAATTAAATAGTTGCTAAAACACCTCATGCCTTCATCCTTGGCAATGAACAGTTTATTGGATAGATTTTGATGTAAATAAAAATGCTCAAAACACAAATGTCATGGGTGAATAAAGAATTCTGGAAATTCATTACCGGTGAAAAAGAGTTATCTCCCTTTCTGTCAAATGTCTGTAATTGATAGACTATCAGGTGTATGCTGACTGCTGGTTTTGTATGACGCACAAGACCTGGTGTGGGCACACAAGTCTAATTAGGGTTTCACACTGCGAAGCTTGTGTGAAACACTATTGTTTTTGTTAAAATTATTATTCTTATTATTATTATGAAGCTTTCATATTACATATGAAAGCTAATTGTTTCTGTTAAAGTTATTAAGCTTTCATATTACATATGAAAGCTTATTGTTTCTGTTAAAGTTATTAGGCTTTCAGACTTTCGTCTGAAAGCCTATTGTGATTACTAAAATTATTATTATTAAGCTTTCATATTACATATGAAAGCTTATTGTTTCTGTTAAGATTATTAAGCTTTCATATGTATTACATATGAAAGCTTATTGTTTCTGTTAAGATTAATATTATTAAGCTTTCATATGTATTACATATGAAAGCTTATTGTTTCTGTTAAAGTTATTATTAAGCTTTCATATTACATATGAAAGCTTATTGTTTCTGTTAAGATTATTATTGTTATTTTTTTTTGTGTTTTATCCACAAATCGGATTTCTCAGAATCTAACCACAGTATCTTTATGAAACTTTTACCTATCCGCCCAAAAATGGGTGGTAGCTGTTGATTAAATATATTTTCGAAACGTTTTACGAATCCGAAATTTACGAACGACAAAATGGACAATGCATAGTCGTAACTTTATTGTTTTTTGACCGATCTTACTAAATCTTTTTTCTTTGAATACCTTGAAAAAAATCATTTTCATCAGCAGTTTCACATTTTCGAATTTCGAAAATTCGTCGATGTGATTTCGAACCGGAAGTTTAGACCAATTTGACAACTTCTTTAATAGTTTTGCGATTTTCATTCAATTTAGTATATAAGTAGATCCTACCGATGTGACTTCAAAAATATAATTAGAAATGTTCTAAATTATCTCCCCTTGGTGAAATTAAGGATCAAAGTTTTCAAAAAAATCGTCGAAATATAGGTCAGAATGACCTAATTTTTTTTTTCGATACTAGACAGGAATTACTGATTTGTACACAAAATATGGAGTTTGTCAATCGAACCGGAAGTGCCACCATCTTGAAACGTGAAAAATCAATAAGGCTTTTTTGCTATTTTACTTACAGACTCGGGAGTTATATTTTCTGAATCCTTGTAGGAAGGCCTAAAAAATGTCGCGAATAGAATTTTGATTTAGGTCAACCGGGAGTCATCATTTTGAATTGAAAATGAAAAATAGAAGCAATTTGAAGGACCGAGACTTTGGAGCACAATAACTCTCATTCTAATTAAGCTAGAATAATCAAACTTGGTGTAGACGTTCACTAGGTCAATGTTATGATGGAGTTGAAAGATGAGCATTTTCTGCTTAGGGTAAGCAGAGATAAGCATGTTGATTTGTTGATTCTTTAGGGCACGATAACTTCGGTTATAATGAAGGGAGGGCGGTGAAACTTTTGTCAATAGAGAGTCTAATAGCTAGCCTGTTGTGTGAAATCATTGTATCATTTTTTTAAATATCAGGGATAGCCGAAAAAAAGAGATTGAAAATCCAAAAAGTCGTATTTTTACAATTTGGAGTATGTTTAGAGGTCTTTCTCGTAAAGTCAACATAATATTTGTTGGGAAATTCTTCTACAAAGAGTCTTATTGGTAGTCTTTTATATGAAACCATCGATCAACAGTCCAACATATCAGGAGTAGAAGAACAAAAGGATCGAACATTGAAAACGGCACCCTTTCATTGTTAAGCGAAACATGCAGTGTGGGTGACTACAATCTACGCATTTAGTCATCGTATAGAGTTTATTGAACAGTATCGAATTCCAACTGCTTAGGGATATTTTACGTGCACTCCAATGTGTACACGGGACCTTGGTTTTTCGTCCCATCCGAAGGACTAGACAGCTGTGCTTGTCAGTTCCTCCGTTCTGCCTCACTGACAAGGGGAACCACGCCGGGAAATTGAGATGAACTTTTTCAGTGCAGAACTTTCAATTCAGGCAAAACGTTTATTGCATACGATTAAGCTGGTCAGTTGAAGCTTATTTTCAAAAGTTTTGTAATAATCGGTTGGTAATTAAAGTACCGTGCACATTAAACTGTTAAAACAGAAAAATTCGCCCGGTTGAAATGTTTCTTGCTATAAGTCAGCAATTTTCCGAATTCAGGGAGGCTGGATGGCTGAATGGTTAGCATGTGCTCGCTGTATCGTAACGTTTGTCATTGAGTCAACGGGCGTCGTTTCGATCTCCAGGTTGCACGTGACATGGTGTATGATGTCCAACCTCGTGGGTTTTCTCCGTGTTCTTCAGTTTCCTCCCAACGGCTAAAGACCTGTACGTGCAAGGGGAGTTTTTAAATAAAATTAAAAAACATATGTTAGTCCCGAAATGACCTAGTTTGTGTCGAATGGACGTTAGGCCGCATTTCTCTCTTTCTCTTTTTAAAGTTTTGTAATAATCGGTTGGTAATCAAAGGTACTGTTAAAGTGATAAAACAGAAAATTTGGCCCGGTTGTAATGTTTCTCACTTTAAAGTCAGCAATTTGTCGATTTTAAGGGGCAAACGTTTATTACGAACGATTAAGCTGGTCAGGGGGAGCTTATTTTTAAAAGTTTTGTAGTATTCGGTTGATAACTAAAGGTAACGTGCAAATTAAACTGTTAAAATAGAACATTTGGCCCGGTTGAAATGTTTCTCGCTGTAGGTCAGCAATTTGCCGATTTTAGGGAGGTTGCGTGGCTGAATGGTTAGCACGTGCGCTCTGTATCATAACGTCTGTCATTGAGTCAACTGGCCTTGTTTCGATTTCTTGGTTGTACGTGACAAGGAGTATGGTCGCCTTACCAACCTCGTAGGCCGTAACGCCGCTGCCCGGGTAAAATTTCCCTAATTGCACACTTTATGGGGTATGCCCGTCTTCATTAGCCCATTATAGGAGCAGAACAGTAGGACGTTAAACCCCATTCAATTTCATTTCATTTTCTCTATGTTGCATATTTATTATAGTGGATAAATATTTTTCTGGTTCTAGCAATTATTTAATTTCTGCATAGAAATCTCTGGCCAGTTTTTTTTTATTGCAGAGTGCCATTGTTGTATATAGCAGTCTATGACCCTTTGTTCAAAATATGCTTAAGAAGTCGTCACGATTTCCTACTTATAACCAAACATATTGGAAACCATAATTATATAACATATCTTGGAAGCCCGATTACAGCTATACAAGTTTCAGTTATTTCCCTTTAGTTTAAAGATTATTTTTTTGCCCGGGTGCAATGTTTCTCACTACATTTAAATTTGTAACTTTGTGAGTTTTTGACCGATTTTGATATTATGTCTTTATAATTTTCCAAATCTACATATTTAACGTACATATTCAAACAGTTGAGTTCAACCTGATTCAAAAAGTTTTAGTTTTGTTCAAAGTTATCTCATTTAATTTTTCGATGTTTTCTTACCATTTTCATTTCATTTTTCTGAAAGTTTTGAAATCGGAAGTCATCCCGATTACAGCAACACAAGTATCAGTTATTTCCCTTTAGTTTTCAGATTACTCAATGTTTCATACTATATTTAGACTTGTAACTTCGCGAGTTTTTGACCAATTTTGATAGTTTGTTATTCTTATCCTTTTATCTGAGATACTTGATATAATCGATGACACGTGACGATGAATATGAAAGCTTTCATATCTGCATGGGACAGTAGCAGATCTAGTTATTATTTTTTTTTTGTGCGTTTTCTGCAAATCGGATTTTTCAGAATCTATCCATAGGATCTTTCTGAAATTTTGACCTACCCCCCCAAAAATGGGGTGCGAACCTTGATTAAATGTATTTTCAAAACGTTTTACGAATCCGAAATCACCGAATTTTACGAACGAATGCATTTGGCCTACAATGCTGTAACTTTGTGACTATTTGATCTATTTTACTAATTCTTTTTTCTTTGAGTATCCTAAGACATTTACTTCAAATCTGCAATTTCGGATTTTCGAATTTCGAAAATTCGTCGCTGTGATTTCGAACCGGAAGTTTACACCAACTCTACAACTTCTTTAGTAGTTGTACGATTTTCATGAAATTTAATATGTAAGTAGACCTTAATGGTGCGACTTGAAAAATGACTTTAGAAATTTTCTAACTTATCTCCCCTTGGTGAAATTAAGGATCAAAGTTTTCAAAAAAATCGTCGAAATATAGGTCAGAATGACCTAGTTTTTTTTCGATACTAGACAAGGAATTACTGATTCGTACACAAAATATGGAGTTTGTCGATCGAACCGGAAGTGCCACCATCTTTAAACGTGAAAAATCAATAAGGCTTTTTTGCTATTTTACTTACAGACTCGGGAATTATATTTTCCGAATCCTTGTAGGAAGGCCTAACAAATGTCGCGAATAGAATTCTGATTTAGGTCAACCGGGAGTCACCATTTTGAATTGAAAATGAAAAATAGAAGCAATTTGAAGGGCCGAGACTTTGGAGCACAATAACTCTCATTCTAATTAAGCTAGAATGTTCAAACTTGTTGTAGACGTTCACTAGGTCAATGTTATGATTGAGTTCAAAGATGAGCATTTTCTGCTTAGGGTAAGCAGAGATAAGCATGCTGATTTGTTGATTCTTTAGGGCACGATAACTTCGGTTATAATGAAGGGGGCGGTGAAACGTTTGTCAATAGAGAGTCTAATAGCTAGCCTGTTGTGTGAAATCATTGTATCATTTTTTTTAAATATCAGGGATAGCCGAAAAAAAGAGATTGAAAATCCAAAAAGTCGTATTTTTACAATTTGGAGATTATTTAGAGGTCTTTCTCGTAAAGTCAACATACTATTTTTGGGGAACTTCTTCTACAAAGAGTCTTATTGGTAGTCTTTTATATGAAACCATCGATCAACAGTCCAACATATCAGGAGTAGAAGAACAAAAGGATCGAACATTGAAAACGGCACCCTTTCATTGTTAAGCGAAACATGCAGTGTGGGTGACTACAATCTACGCATTTAGTCATCGTATAGAGTTTATTCAACAATATCGAATTCCAACTGCTTAGGGATATTTTACGTGCACTCCAATGTGTACACGGGACCTTGGTTTTTCGTCCCACCCGAAGGACTAGAGAGCTGTGCTTGTCAGGCCCTCCGTTCTGCCTCACTGACAAGGGGAACCACGCCGGGAAATCGAGATGAACTCTTTTTTCCGTGCAGAACTTTCAATTCAGGCAAAACGTTTATTGCATACGATTAAGCTGGTCATTTGGAGCTTATTTTCAAAAGTTTTGTAATAATCGGTTGGTAATTAAAGTACCGTGCACATTAAACTGTTAAAACAGAAAATTTCGCCCGGTTGAAATGTTTCTTGCTATAACTCAGCAATTTTCCGAATTCAGGGAGGCTGGATGGCTGAATGGTTAGCATGTGCTCGCTGTATCGTAACGTTTGTCATTGAGTCAACGGGCGTCGTTTCGATCTCCAGGTTGCACGTGACATGGTGTATGATGTCCAACCTCGTGGGTTTTCTCCGTGTTCTTCGGTTTCCTCCCAACGGCTAAAGACCAGTACGTGCAAGGGGAGTTTTTAAATAAAATTAAAAAACATATGTTAGTCCCGCAATGACCTAGTTTGTGTCGAATGGACGTTAGGCCGCATTTCTCTCTTTCTCTTTTTAAAGTTTTGTAATAATCGGTTGGTAATCAAAGGTACTGTTAAAGTGATAAAACAGAAAATTTGGCCCGGTTGTAATGTTTCTCACTTTAAAGTCAGCAATTTGTCGATTTTAAAGGGCAAACGTTTATTGCGAACGATTAAGCTGGTCAGGGTAAAATTTCCCTCATTGCACACTTTATGGCGTATGCCCGTCTTCATTAGCCCATTGTAGGAGCAGAACAGTAGGACGTTAAACCCCATTCAATTTCATTTCATTTTCTCTATGTTACTTATTTATTATAGTGGATAAATATTTTTCTGGTTCTAGCAATTATTTAATTTCTGCATAGAAATCTCTGGCCAGTTTTTTTTTATTGCAGAGTGCCATTCTTGTATATTGCAGTCTATGACCCTTTGTTTAAAACATGCTTAAGAAGTCGTCACGATTTCCTACTTATAACCAAACATATTGGAAACCATAATTATATAACATATCTTGGAAGCCCGGTTACAGCTATACAAGTTTCAGTTATTTCCCTTTAGTTTAAAGATTATTTTTTTGCCCGGGTGCAATGTTTCTCACTACATTTAAATTTGTAACTTTGTGAGTTTTTGACCGATTTTGATATTATGTCTTTATAATTTTCCAAATCTACATATTTAACGTACATATTCAAACAGTTGAGTTCAACCTGATTCAAAAAGTTTTAGTTTTGTTCAAAGTTATCTCATTTAATTTTTCGATGTTTTCTTACCATTTTCATTTCATTTTTCTGAAAGTTTTGAAATCGGAAGTCATCCCGATTACAGCAACACAAGTATCAGTTATTTCCCTTTAGTTTTCAGATTACTCAATGTTTCATACCATATTTAGACTTGTAACTTCGCGAGTTTTTGACCAATTTTGATAGTTTGTTATTCTTATCCTTTTATCTGAGATACTTGATATAATCGATGACACGTGACGATGAATATGAAAGCTTTCATATCTGCATGGGACAGTAGCAGATCTAGTTATTATTTTTTTTTGTGTGTTTTCTGCAAATCGGATTTTTCAGAATCTATCCATAGGATCTTTCTGAAATTTTGACCTACCCCCCCAAAAATGGGGTGCGAACCTTGATTAAATGTATTTTCAAAACGTTTTACGAATCCGAAATCACCGAATTTTACGAACGAATGCATTTGACCTACAATGCTGTAACTTTGTGACTATTTGATCTATTTTACTAATTCTTTTTTCTTTGAGTATCCTAAGACATTTACTTCAAATCTGCAATTTCGGATTTTCGAATTTCGAAAATTCGTCGCTGTGATTTCGAACCGGAAGTTTACACCAACTCTACAACTTCTTTAGTAGTTGTACGATTTTCATGAAATTTAATATGTAAGTAGACCTTAATGATGCGACTTGAAAAATGACTTTAGAAATTTTCTAACTTATCTCCCCTTGGTGAAATTAAGGATCAAAGTTTTCAAAAAAATCGTCGAAATATAGGTCAGAATGACCTAGTTTTTTTTCGATACTAGACAAGGAATTACTGATTCGTACACAAAATATGGAGTTTGTCGATCGAACCGGAAGTGCCACCATCTTTAAACGTGAAAAATCAATAAGGCTTTTTTGCTATTTTACTTACAGACTCGGGAATTATATTTTCCGAATCCTTGTAGGAAGGCCTAACAAATGTCGCGAATAGAATTCTGATTTAGGTCAACCGGGAGTCACCATTTTGAATTGAAAATGAAAAATAGGAGCAATTTGAAGGGCCGAGACTTTGGAGCACAATAACTCTCATTCTAATTAAGCTAGAATGTTCAAACTTGTTGTAGACGTTCACTAGGTCAATGTTATGATTGAGTTCAAAGATGAGCATTTTCTGCTTAGGGTAAGCAGAGATAAGCATGCTGATTTGTTGATTCTTTAGGGCACGATAACTTCGGTTATAATGAAGGGGGCGGTGAAACGTTTGTCAATAGAGAGTCTAATAGCTAGCCTGTTGTGTGAAATCATTGTATCATTTTTTTTAAATATCAGGGATAGCCGAAAAAAAGAGATTGAAAATCCAAAAAGTCGTATTTTTACAATTTGGAGAATGTTTAGAGGTCTTTCTCGTAAAGTCAACATACTATTTTTGGGGAACTTCTTCTACAAAGAGTCTTATTGGTAGTCTTTTATATGAAACCATCGATCAACAGCCCAACATATCAGGAGTAGAAGAACAAAAGGATCGAACATTGAAAACGGCACCCTTTCATTGTTAAGCGAAACATGCAGTGTGGGTGACTACAATCTACGCATTTAGTCATCGTATAGAGTTTATTCAACAATATCGAATTCCAACTGCTTAGGGATATTTTACGTGCACTCCAATGTGTACACGGGACCTTGGTTTTTCGTCCCACCCGAAGGACTAGAGAGCTGTGCTTGTCAGGCCCTCCGTTCTGCATCACTGACAAGGGGAACCACGCCGGGAAATCGAGATGAACTCTTTTTTCCGTGCAAAACTTTCAATTCAGGCAAAACGGTTATTGCATACGATTAAGCTGGTCAGTTGGAGCTTATTTTCAAAAGTTTTGTAATAATCGGTTGGTAATTAAAGTACCGTGCACATTAAACTGTTAAAACAGAAAATTTCGCCCGGTTGAAATGTTTCTTGCTATAACTCAGCAATTTTCCGAATTCAGGGAGGCTGGATGGCTGAATGGTTAGCATGTGCTCGCTGTATCGTAACGTTTGTCATTGAGTCAACGGGCGTCGTTTCGATCTCCAGGTTGCACGTGACATGGTGTATGATGTCCAACCTCGTGGGTTTTCTCCGTGTTCTTCGGTTTCCTCCCAACGGCTAAAGACCAGTACGTGCAAGGGGAGTTTTTAAATAAAATTAAAAAACATATGTTAGTCCCGCAATGACCTAGTTTGTGTCGAATGGACGTTAGGCCGCATTTCTCTCTTTCTCTTTTTAAAGTTTTGTAATAATCGGTTGGTAATCAAAGGTACTGTTAAAGTGATAAAACAGAAAATTTGGCCCGGTTGTAATGTTTCTCACTTTAAAGTCAGCAATTTGTCGATTTTAAAGGGCAAACGTTTATTGCGAACGATTAAGCTGGTCAGGGGGAGCTTATTTTTAAAAGTTTTGTAATATTCGGTTGATAACTAAAGGTACCGTGCAAATTAAACTGTTAAAATAGAAAATTTGGCCCGGTTGAAATGTTTCTCGCTGTAGGTCAGCAATTTGCCGATTTTAGGGAGGTTGCGTGGCTGAATAGTTAGCACGTGCGCTCTGTATCATAACGTCTGTCATTGAGTCAACTGGCCTTGTTTCGATTTCTTGGTTGTACGTGACAAGGAGTATGGTCGCCTTACCAACCTCGTAGGCCGTAACACCGCTGCCCGGGTAAAATTTCCCTCATTGCACACTTTATGGCGTATGCCCGTCTTCATTAGCCCATTGTAGGAGCAGAACAGTAGGACGTTAAACCCCATTCAATTTCATTTCATTTTCTCTATGTTACTTATTTATTATAGTGGATAAATATTTTTCTGGTTCTAGCAATTATTTAATTTCTGCATAGAAATCTCTGGCCAGTTTTTTTTTATTGCAGAGTGCCATTCTTGTATATTGCAGTCTATGACCCTTTGTTTAAAACATGCTTAAGAAGTCGTCACGATTTCCTACTTATAACCAAACATATTGGAAACCATAATTATATAACATATCTTGGAAGCCCGATTACAGCTATACAAGTTTCAGTTATTTCCCTTTAGTTTAAAGATTATTTTTTTGCCCGGGTGCAATGTTTCTCACTACATTTAAATTTGTAACTTTGTGAGTTTTTGACCGATTTTGATATTATGTCTTTATAATTTTCCAAATCTACATATTTAACGTAAATATTCAAACAGTTGAGTTCAACCTGATTCAAAAAGTTTTAGTTTTGTTCAAAGTTATCTCATTTAATTTTTCGATGTTTTCTTACCATTTTCATTTCATTTTTCTGAAAGTTTTGAAATCGGAAGTCATCCCGATTACAGCAACACAAGTATCAGTTATTTCCCTTTAATTTTCAGATTACTCAATGTTTCATACTATATTTAGACTTGTAACTAATTTTGATAGTTTGTTATTCTTATCCTTTTATTTGAGATACTTGATATAATCGATGACACGTGACGATGAATATGAAAGCTTTCATATCTGCATGGGACAGTAGCAGATCTAGTTAAGCTTTCATATTACATATGAAAGCTTATTGTTTCTGTTAAAGTTATTAAGCTTTCATATTACATATGAAAGCTTATTGTTTCTGTTAAAGTTATTATTATTATTATTTTTTTTTTTTGTGTATTTTCTGCAAATCGGATTTCTCAGAATCTAACCATAGGATCTTTCTGAAACTTTGACCTACCCCCCCATAAATGGGGTGCGAACCTTGATTAAATATATTTTCAAAACGTTTTACGAATCCGAAATCACCGAATTTTACGAACGAATGCATTTGACCTACAATGCTGTAACTTTGTGACTAGTTGACCTATTTAATTAATTCTTTTTTCTGTGAGTACCTTGAGACATTTACTTCAAATCTGCAATTTCGGATTTTCGAATTTCGAAAATTCGTCGCTGTGATTTCGAACCGGAAGTTTAGACCAACTCGACAACTTCTTTAGTAGTTGTACGATTTTCATGAAATTTAATATGTAAGTAAACTTTAATGATGCGACTTGAAAAATGACTTTAGAAATTTTCTAAATTATCTCCCCTTGGAGAAATTGAGGATCGAAATTTTCAAAAAAATCGACGAAATATAGGTCAAATCATCTTGATTTTTTTTTTGGTTACTAGCTGCGAGACCACTGATTCGTACACAAAAAATGGAGTTTGTAGCTCAACCCGGAAGTGCCACCATCTTGAAATGTAAAAACCTCAAACGCCATTTTGCTATTTTACTTACAGACACGGGAATTATATTTTCTGAATCCTTGGAGGAAGGCCTAAAAAACGTCGGGAGTAGAATTTTCATTTAGGTCAACTGGAAGTCACCATTTTGAATTGAAAATGAAAAATGGAAGCAATTTGAAGGGCCGAGTTTTTGGAACACAATAACTCTCCTTCTAATTAAGCTAGAATGTTTAAACTTGGGGTAGACGTTCACTAGGTCAATGTCATGATTGAGTGTAAAGATGAACATTTTCTGCATGGGGTAAGCAGAGATACGCATGCTGATTTGTTGATTCTTTAGGGCACAATAACTTCGGTTATAATGAAGGGAGGGTGGTGAAACTCTTGTCAATCGAGAGTCTAATAGCTAGCCTGTTGTGTGAAATCATTGTATCAGTTTTTTTTTAAATATCAGGGATAGCAGAAAAAAGAGATCGAAAATCCAAAAAGTGGTATTTTTACGATTTAGAGCATATTTAAAGATCCTTTTCTCTTAAAGTGAACATAATATTTTTGGGGAACTTCTTGTACAAAGAGTCTTATCGGTAGTCTTTTATATGAAACCATCGATCAACAGTCCAAAATATCAGGAGTAGAAGAATAAAAGGATCGAAAATTGAAAACGGCACCCTTTCATTGTTAAGCAAAACATGCAGTGTGGGTGGCTACAATCTGCACATTTAGTCATGGTATAGAGCTTATTCAACATTATCGAATTCCAACCGCTAAGGAATCTTTTACGTGCACTCCAATGTGTACACGCCGGTGGGAGGACACGCCAAAAAATCGAGATGAACTTTCTCGGCCAATGCAGGGATCGAACACCCGACCTCCTGGCTAGCAGGTCAACGCCTTCGCCACATAGTGTGTACACCCATCGTACAGTTCATCTGTCAAATCAAAGCATTTCATTGCATTAGACCAATAATTAATTATTCTTAATTTGAAACTTTTTTTTAATATTATTAAATCCTCATTTTATTGGTAGACGTTCGTCTTATTTAAAATTAAACTTTCATTTAACTATGAACAACCCTTAACGTGTCTCTTAACAAAACAATTAAATACTCTAAAATAGTAGCTCAACCTTTTGACCTAAGCTCATTAATTTACCATTTTGTATGTGAGCGACTTGTTATTCTTCTTATATGACATATTGCACGTGTCTGATTTCAAAGGGGAGTTTGGTGGCTGAATGGTTAGCACGCGCGCGCTGTATCATAAAGCCTGTCATCGAGTCAGCTAGCGTGTTTTCGAATCTCCGGTCGTACCTGACAAGGAGTAAGGTCGCCTGTCCATCTTGGTGGGTTTTCGTCATTTCCTCCGGTTTCCTTCCACTGCCAAAGACCTCTACGCGCAAGCGAAATATTGAAATAAAATCGAACTATATGTTAGTCCCGAAATGATCTAGTTTGGGACACAATAACTCTCTTTCTAATTCAGCTAGACTTGGTGTGGGTGTTTATTAGGCCAATACCTTGATGACTCTGGAACACAATAACTCTTCTTCTAATTGGGGTACAATGTTCAAACTTGGTATAGGCATTCACTAGGTCAATGTCTTGATGAAGTTCGAAGTAGAATTTTGATTTAGGTCAACTGGTAGTCACCATTTTGAAGTGAATATGAAACATAGTGAAAAATCGACATTTACGGACTTGTAAACAAACACAATAGAGCATAGTATGTTCAATGCGTCTCCTATGTCTGACATTAATACATTTCAAGATAGTCGGGATACGGTATTTGAATATTTCAAAAATTCGATTTTTGCCTTTGATGTTTTTCGTGCTGACAAAATTCTTTACGAGTGAAAAATCACATTAACTTTACTAGATTGTGACCGATTTTAATGATTTTTTTTCCTTGTTCGGATTATTCATATGACCCATGACATGTGACAGGAAGTGACTGAGAATATGAAAGCTTTCATATCTGCATGGGACAATAGCAGATCTAGTTATTATTTTTTTTGTGTGTTTTATCCACAAATCGGATTCCTCAGAATCTAACCATAGGATCGTTCTGAAACTTTTACCTATCCCCCCCAAAATGGGTGGTGGCTGTTGATTAAATATATTTTCAAAACGTTCTACGTATTCGAAATCACCGAATTTTACGAACGAATGCATTTGACCTACAATGCTGTAACTTTGTGACTATTTGACCTATTTTACTAAATCTTTTTTCTTTGAGTACCTTGAGACAATTACTTTAAATCTGCAGTTTCAGATTTTCGAATTTCGAAAATTCGTCGCTGTGATTTCGAACCGGAAGTTTAGACCAATTTGACAACTTCTTTAATAGTTGTACGATTTTCATGAAACTTAGCATGTAAG
Organism: Patella depressa; assembly: GCA_948474765.1. NCBI lineage: Eukaryota > Metazoa > Mollusca > Gastropoda > Patellidae > Patella > Patella depressa. The sequence continues at coordinate 1,233,852 of CAOLEZ010000005.1, read as the reverse complement.
TAGATCTTGCTGATGCGACTTCAAAAATATGATTAGAAATTTTTAAAATTATCTCCCCTTGATGAAATTAAGGATCAAAATTTTCAAAAAAATCGTCGAAATATAGGTCAAAATGACCTATTTTTTTTTTTTTGGGTACTAGACAAGTAATTACTGATTTGTACACAAAATATGAAGTTTGTAGATCGAACCGGAAGTGCCACTATCTTGTAACATGAAAAATCCCTAAGGCTTTTTTGCTATTTTACTTACAGACTCGGGAGTCATATTTTCGGAATCCTTGAAGGAATGCCTAAAAATCTATCGGATCAGAATTTTGATTTCGGTCACGTGATGGTCACCATTTTGAATTGAAAATGGAAAATAGAAGCAATTTGAAGGGCCGGGAATTTGGAACACAATAACTCTCCTTCTAATTAAGCTAGAATGTTTAAACTTGGTGTAGACGTTCACTGGGTCAATGTCATGATTGAGTTCAAAGATGAGCCTTTTCTGCCTAGGGTAAGCACAGATAAGCATGCTGATTTGTTGATTCTTTAGGGCACGATAACTTCTGTTATAATGAAGGGAGGGCGGTGAAACTCTTGTCAATAGAGAGTCTAATAGCTAGCCTAATGTGTGAAATCATTGTATCATTTTTTTTAAATATCAGAGATAGCCGAAAAAAGAGATTGAAATTCCAAAAAGTCGTATTTTTACAATTTGGAGCATGTTTAGAGGTCTTTCTCGTAAAGTCAACATACTATTTTTTGGGAACTTCTTCTACAAAGAGTCTTATTGGTAGTCTTTTATGTGAAACCATCGATCAACAGTCCAACATATCAGGAGTAGAAGAACAAAATGATCGAACATTGAAAACGGCACCCTTTCATTGTTAAGCGAAACATGCAGTGTGGGTGACTACAATCTACGCATTTAGTCATCGTATAGAGCTTATTCAACAGTATCAATTCCAAATGCTTAGGGATATTTTACGTGCACTCCAATGTGTACACGGGACCTTGGTTTTTCGTCCCATCCGAAAGACTAGACAGCTGTGCTTGTCAGGCCCTCCGTTCTGCCTCACTGACAAGGGGAACCACGCCGGGAAATCGAGATGAACTTTTTCCGTGCAGAACTTTCAATTCAGGCAAAACGTTTATTGCATACGATTAAGCTGGTCAGTTGGAGCTTATTTTCAAAAGTTTTGTAATAATCGGTTGGTAATTAAAGTACCGTGCACATTAAACTGTTAAAACAGAAAATTTCGCCCGGTTGAAATGTTTCTTGCTATATGTCAGCAATTTTCCGAATTCAGGGAGGCTGAATGACTGAATGGTTACCATACGCGCGCTGTATCGTAACGTCTGTCATTGAGTCAACTGGCGTTGTTTCGATTTCTTGGTTGTACGTGACAAGGAGTATGGTCGCCTGTCCAACCTCGTAGGCCGTAACGCCGCTGCCCGGGTAAAATTTCCCTCATTGCACACTTTATGGCATATGCCCGTCTTCATTAGCCCATTTTAGGTTATGTTGCTTATTTATTATAATGGATAAATATTTTTCTGGTTCTAGCAATTATTTAATTTCTGCATAGAAATCTTGCTTTGGCCATTTTTTTTTATTGCAGAGTGCCATTCTTGTATAATTCAGTCTATGATTCTTTGTTTAAAACATGCTTAAGAAGTCGTCACGATTTCGTACTTATAACCAAACATATTGGAAATATTAGTCTGGCATTATTATATCCTAATTTTATTGGTCTTATTTAAAATTAAACTTTCATTTAACTATGAACAACCCTTAACGTGCCTCTTTAAAACTATTAAGTACTCTAAAACAGTAGCTCATCCTTTTGACCTAAACTCATTAATTTACCATTTTGTTGTGAGCGACTTCTTATTCTTCCTATATGACATATTGCACGTGACTGATTTCAAAGGGGGATTGGGTGGCTGAATGGTTAGCACGCGCGCCTGTCATTGAGTAAACCAGCGTGTTTTCGAATGCCCGGTTGTACGTGACAAGGAGTAAGGTCGCCTGTCCAACCTGCCATTTTTAATTTTTTTCCCGCCATTTTCATTTCATTTTCTCATCCGTCTCATTACAGTAATACAAGTTTCAGTTATTTCCCTTTAGTTTTCAGATTATTGTTATGCCTGGGTGCAATGTTTCATACTATATTTAGACTTGTAACTTCGCGAGTTTTTGACCAATTTTGATAATTTTTTCTTCTTATCCTTTTGTTTAGGATACTTGATACAATCAATGACACGTGACGATGAATATGAAAGCTTTCATATCTGCATGGGACAGTAGCAGATCTAGTTAAGCTTTCATATTACATATGAAAGCTTATTGTTTCTGTTAAAGTTATTATTATTTTTTTTTTGTGTGTGTTTTCTGCAAATCGGATTTCTCAGAATCAATCCATAGGATCTTTCTGAAATTTTGTCCTACCCCCCCAAAAATGGGGTGCGAACCTTGATTAAATATATTTTCGAAACGTTTTACGAATCCGAAATCACCGAATTTTACGAACGAAAAAAATGACAATGTATAGTCGTAACTTTGTTATTTTTTGACCGATTTTACTAATTCTTTTTTCTTTGAATACCTTTAAAAAAATCATTTTCATCTGCAGTTTCACATTTTCGAATTTCGAAAATTCGTCGCTGTGATTTCGAACCGGAAGTTTAGACCAATTTGACAACTTCTTTAATAGTTGTACGATTTTCATGAAATTTAGTATCTAAGTAGATCTTACCGATGTGACTTCAAAAATATAATTAGAAATTTTCTAAATTATCTCCCCTTGACGAAATTAAGGATCAAAATTTTCAAAAAAATCATTGAAATATAGGTCAGAATGTCCTGATTTTTTTTTTGGATACTAGATAAGTAATTACTGATTTGTACACAAAATATGGAGTTTGTCGATCGAACCGGAAGTGCCGCCATATTTAAAAGTGAAAAATCAATAAGGCTTTTTTGCTATTTTACTTACAGACTCGGGAGTTATATTTTCTGAATCCTTGTAGGAAGGCCTAAAAAATGTCGCGAATAGAATTTTGATTTCGGCCACGTGATGGTCATCATTTTGAATTGAAAATGAAAAATAGAAGCAATTTGAAGGGTCGGGACTTTGGAACACAATTACTCTCCTTCTAATTAAGCTAGAATGTTCAAACATGGTGTAGACGTTCACTAGGTCAATGTTATGATTGAGTTTAAAGATGAGCATTTTCTGCTTAGGGTAAGCAGACATAAGCATGCTAATTTGCTTATTCTTTAGGGCACGATAACTTCGGTTATAATGAAGGGAGGGCGGTGAAACTTTTGTCAATAGAGAGTCTAATAGCTAGCCTGTTGTGTGAAATCATTGTATTATTTTTTCTAAATATCAGGGATAGCCGAAAAAAAAGAGATTGAAAATCCAAAAAGTCGTATTTTTACAATTTGGAGCATGTTTAGGGGTCTTTCTCGTAAAGTCAACATAATATTTTTTGGGAACTTCTTCTACAAAGAGTCTTATTGGTAGTCTTTTATATGAAACCATCGATCAACAGTCCAACATATCAGGAGTAGAAGAACAAAAGGATCGAACATTGAAAACGGCACCCTTTCATTGTTAAGCGAAACATGCAGTGTGGGTGACTACAATCTACACATTTAGTCATCGTATAGAGCTTATTCAACAGTATCGAATTCCAACTGCTTAGGGATATTTTACGTGCACTCCAATGTGTACACGGGACCTTGGTTTTTCGTCCCATCCGAATGACTAGACAGCTGTGCTTGTCAGGCCCTCCGTTCTGCCTCACTGACAAGGGGAACCACGCCGGGAAATCGAGATGAACTTTCTCCGTGCAGAACTTTCAATTCAGGCGAAAACGTTTATTGCATACGATTAAGCTGGTCAGTTGGAGCTTATTTTCAAAAGTTTTGTAATAATCGGTTGGTAATTAAAGTACCGTGCACATTAAACTGTTAAAACAGAAAATTTCGCCCGGTTGAAATGTTTCTTGCTATAAGTCAGCAATTTTCTGAATTCAGGGAGGCTGAATGGCTGAATGGTTAGCATGTGCGCACTGTATCGTAACGTCTGTCATTGAGTCAACGGGCGTCGTTTCGATCTCCAGGTTGCACGTGACATGGTGTATGATGTCCAACCTCGTGGGTTTTCTCCGTGTTCTTCGGTTTCCTCACAACGGCTAAAGACCAGTACGCGCAAAGGGGGGGGGGGGGGGGTAAATAAAATTTAAAAACATATGTTAGTCCCGAAATGACCTAGTTTGTGTCGAATGGACGTTAGGCCGCATTTCTCTTTTTCTCTTTTATTTTTAAAGTTTTGTAATAATCGGTTGGTAATCAAAGGTACTGTAAAAGTGATAAAACAGAAACTTTCGCCCGGTTGTAATGTTTCTCACTTTAAAGTCAGCAATTTGCCGATTTTAAGGGGCAAACGTTTATTGCGAACGCTTAAGCTGGTCAGGGGGAGCTTATTTTTAAAAGTTTTTTAATATTCGGTTGATAACTAAAGGTACCGTGCAAATTAAACTGTTACAATAGAAAATTTGGCCTGGTTGAAATGTTTCTCGCTGTAGGTCAGCAATTTGCCGATTTTAGGGAGGTTGCGTGGCTGAATGGTTAGCACGTGCGCTCTGTATCATAACGTCTGTCATTGAGTCAACTGGCGTTGTTTCGATTTCTTGGTTGTACGTGACAAGGAGTATGGTCGCCTGTCCAACCTCGTAGGCCGTAACCGCCGCTGCCCGGGTAAAATTTCCCTCATTGCACACTTTATGGCATATGCCCGTCTTCATTAGCCCATTTTAGGAGCAGAACAGTCGGACGTTAAACCCCATTCAATTTCATTTCATTTTCTCTATGTTGCGTATTTATTATAGTGGATAAATATTTTTCTGGTTCTAGCAATTATTTAATTTCTGCATAGAAATCTTGCTTTGGCCAGTTTTTTTATTGCAGAGTGCCATTCTTGTTTAAACAAACATGATCCTTTGTTTAAAACATGCTTAAGAAGTCGTCACGATTTCCTACTTATAACCAAACATATTGGAAATATTAGTCTGGCATTATTAAATCCTAATTTTATTGGTCTTATTTAAAATTAAACTTTCATTTAACTATGAACAACCCTTAACGTGTCTCTTTAAAACTATTAAGTACTCTAAAACAGTAGCTCAACCTTTTGACCTAAACTCATTAATTTACCATTTTGTTGTGAGCGATTTCTTATTCTTCCTATATGACATATTGCACGTGTCTGATTTCAAAGGGGGGTTGGGTGGCTGAATGGTTAGCACGCGCGCCTGTCATTGAGTTAACTAGCGTGTTTTCGAATGCCCGGTTGTACGTGACAAGGAGTAAGGTCGCCTGTCCAACCTGCCGTTTTTAATTTTTTTCCCGCCATTTTCATACCATTTTCTCATCCGTCTCATTACAGTAATACAAGTTTCAGTTATTTCCCTTTAGTTTTCAGATTATTGTTATGCCTGGGTGCAATGTTTCATACTATATTTAGACTTGTAACTTCGCGAGTTTTTGACCAATTTTAATAATTTTTTCTTCTTATCCTTTTATTTAGGATACTTGATACAATCAATGACACGTGACGATGAATATGAAAGCTTTCATTTCTGCATGGGACAGTAACAGATCTAGTTATTGTTATTTTTTTTTGTGTTTTATCCACAAATCGGATTTCTCAGAATCTAACCACAGTATCTTTATGAAACTTTTACCTATCCCCCCAAAAATGGGTGGTAGCTGTTGATTAAATATATTTTCAAAACGTTTTACGAATCCGAAATCCCCGAAATTTACGAACGACAAAATGGACAATGCATAGTCGTAACTTTATTGTTTTTTGACCGATTTTACTAAATCTTTTTTCTTTGAATACCTTGAAAAAAATCATTTCCATCAGCAGTTTCACATTTTCGAATTTCGAAAATTCGTCGTTGTGATTTCGAACCGGAAGTTTAGACCAATTTGACAACTTCTTTAATAGTTGTGCGATTTTCATTCAATTTAGTATATAAGTAGATCCTACCGATGTGACTTCAAAAATATAATTAGAAATTTTCTAAATTATCTCCCCTTGGTGAAATTAAGGATCAAAGTTTTAAAAAAATCGTCGAAATATAGGTCATAATGACCTAATTTTTTTTTCGATGCTAGACAATGAATTACTGATTCGTACACAAAATATGGAGTTTGTCGATCGAACCGGAAGTACCACCATCTTTAAACGTGAAAAATCAATAAGGCTCTTTTGCTATTTTACTTACAGACTCGGGAGTTATATTTTCGGAATCCTTGTAGGAAGGCCTAAAAAATGTCGCGAATAGAATTTTGATTTAGGTCAACCGGGAGTCACCATTTTGAATTGAAAATGAAAAATAGAAGCAATTTGAAGGGCCAAGATTTTGGAGCACAATAACTCTCATTCTAATTAAGCTAGAATATTCAAACTTGGTGTAGACGTTCACTAGGTCAATGTTATGATGGAGTTCAAAGATGAGCATTTGTGCTTAGGGTAAGCAGAGATAAGCATGTTGATTTGTTGATTCTTTAGGGCACGATAACTTCGGTTATAATGAAGGGAGGGCGGTGAAACGTTTGCCAATAGAGAGTCTAATAGCTAGCCTGTTGTGTGAAATCATTGTATCATTTTTTTTAAATATCAGGGATAGCCGAAAAAAAGAGATTGAAAATCCAAAAAGTCGTATTTTTACAATTTGGAGTATGTTTAGAGGTCTTTCTCGTAAAGTCAACATAATATTTTTTGGGAAATTCTTCTACAAAGAGTCTTATTGGTAGTCTTATATATGAAACCATCGATCAACAGTCCAACATATCAGGAGTAGAAGAACAAAAGGATCGAACATTGAAAACGGCACCCTTTCATTGTTAAGCGAAACATGCAGTGTGGGTGACTACAATCTACACATTTAGTCATCGTATAGAGCTTATTCAACAGTATCGAAGTCCAACTGCTTAGGGATATTTTACGTGCACTCCAATGTGTACACGGGACCTTGGTTTTTCGTCCCATCCGAACGACTAAACAGCTGTCCTTGTCAGGCCCTCCGTTCTGCCTCACTGACAAGAGGGAACCACGCCGGAAAATCGAGATGAACTTTCTCGGTGCAGAACTTTCAATTCACGCCAAACGTTTATTGCATACTATTAAGCTGGTCAGTTGGAGCTTATTTTCAAAAGTTTTGTAATAATCGGTTGGTAATTAAAGTACCGTGCAAATTAAACTGCTAAAACAGAAAATTTCGCCCGGTTGAAATGTTGCTTTCTATAAGTCAGCAATTTCCCGATTTTAGGGAGGCTGAATGACTGAATGGTTACCATACGCGCGCTGTGTCGTAACGTCTGTCATTGAGTCAACCAGCGTCGTTTCTATTTCCAGGTGGCACGTGACTTGGAGTATGGTGTCCAACCTCGTGGGTTTTCTCGGTGTCCTTCGGTTTCCTCCCACTCCTGAAGACCAGTACGCGCAAGGGAAGTTGATAAATAAAATTAAAAAACATATGTTAGTCCCGAAATGACCTAGTTTGTGTCGAATGGATGTTAAGCCGCATTTCTCTCCTTCTGTTTTATTTTTAAAGTTTTGTAATAATCGGTTGGTAATCCATGGTACTGTAAAAGTGATAAAACAGAAAATTTCGCCCGGTTGTAATGTTTCTCACTTTAAAGTCAGAAATTTGCCGATTTTAAGGGGCAAACGTTTATTGCGAACGATTAAGCTGGTCAGGGGGAGCTTATTTTAAAAAGTTTTGTAATATTCGGTTGATAATTAAAGGTACTAATCGGTTGGTAATCCATGGTACTGTAAAAGTGATAAAACAGAAAATTTCGCTCGGTTGTAATATTTCTCACTTTAAAGTCAGCAATTTGCCGATTTTAAGGGGCAAACGTTTATTGCGAACGATTAAGCTGGTCAGGGGGAGCTTATTTTTAAAAGTTTTCTAATATTCGGTTGATAATTAAACTGTTAAAATAGAAAATTTCGCCCGGTTGAAATGTTTCTCGCTGTAGGTCAGCAATTTGCCAAATTTAGGGATGTTACGTGGCTAAATGGTTAGCACCTGTGCTCTGTATCGTAACGTCTGTCACTGAGTCAACTGGCGTTGTTTCGATTGAAATGCCCGGTTGAAATGTTTCTTGCTATACGTCAGCAATTTCCCGATTTTAGGGAGGCTGAATGGCTGAATGGTTAGCATGTGCGCGCTGTATCGTAGCGTCAGTCATTGAGTCAACCGGCGTCGTTTCGATTTCCAGGTTGCACGTGACATGGGGTATGGTGTCCAACCTCGTGGGTTTTCTCTGTGTCCTTCGGTTTCCTCCCACTCCTGAAAACCCGTACGCACAAGGGAAGTTTTTAAATAAAATTTAAATAAAATTTAAAAACATATGTTAGCCCCGAAATGACCTAGTTTGTGTGGAATGGACGTTAAGCCGCATTTGTCTCTTTCTCTTTTATTTTTAAAGTTTTGTTATAATCGGTTGGTAATCAGAGGTACTGTAAAAGTGATAAAACAGTAAATTTCGCCCGGTTGTAATGTTTCTCACTTTAAAGTCAGCAATTTGCCGATTTCAGGGGGCAAACATTTATTGCGAACGATTAAGTCGGTCAGGGGGAGCTTATTTTTAAAAGTTTTGTAATATTCGGTTGATAATTAAAGGTACCGTGCAAATTAAACTGTTAAAATAGAAAATTTCGCCTGGTTGAAATGTTTCTCGCTGTAGATCAGCAATTTGCCAAATTTAGGGAGGTTGCGTGGCTGAATGGTTAGCACCTGCGCTCTGTATCGTAAAGTCTGTCATTGAGTCAACTGGCGTTGTTTCGATTGAAATGCTCGGTCGAAATGCTTCTTGCTATAAGTCAGCAATTTCCCGATTTTAGTACTGAAAAATTGACAAAACAGAAAATTTCGCCAGGTTTTAATGTTTTTCAATTTAAAGTCAGCAATTTGCCAATTTTAAGGGGCAAACGTTTATTGCGAACGATTAAGCTGGTCAGGGGGAATTTATTTTTAAAAGTATTGTTATATTCGAAAATTCGTCGCTGTGATTTCGAACCGGAAGTTGAGACCAACTTCACAACTTCTTTAATAGTTGTACGATTTTCATGAAATTTAGTATGTAAGTAGACATTACTGATGCAATTTCAAAAATGACTTTTAAAATTTTCTAAATTATCTTCCCTTGGTGAAATTAAGAATCAAATTTTCCAAAAAAAATCGTCGAAATAAAGATCAGAATGACCTAATTTATATATTCGATACTAGACAAGTTACTGATTCGTACACAAAACATGAAGTTTGTCCATCGAACCGGAAGTGCCACCATCTTGAAACGTGAAAAAACAATAGAACTTTTGCGATATTGCACTTACAGACATTGGAGTTATATTTTCTGAATCCTTGAAGGAAAAGCTAAAAAAAGTTCAGAGCAGAATTTAGATTTAGGTCAGCTTATGGGCGCCATTTTGAAGTCAATATGAAACATAGTGAAAAATCGACATTTACGGACATGTAAACCAACAGAATAGGGCATAGTATGTTCAATGCGTCTCCTATGTGTAAAATTTAATACATTTCGGGATAGCCGGGATACGGGGCAAATTTTCGGTATTTTAATATTTCAAAAATTCGAATTTCGCCTTTGATGTTTTTTGTGCCGACAAAGTTGTTTACGAGTGAAAAATCACATTAATTTCGCTAGATTGTGACCGATTTTAATGATTTATTTTTTCTTGTTCGGATTATTTATATGTCCCATGACATGTGACATGAAGTGACTGTGAATATGAAAGCTTTTATATCTGCATGGGACAGTAGCAGATCTTACCCATACGTAGATCTTACCCATGTGACTTCAAAAATATAATTAGAAATTTTCGAAATTATCTCCCCTTGGTGAAATTAAGGATCAAAGTTTTAAAAAAAATCGTCGAAATATAGGTCAGAATGACCTAAAAAAAATTTCGACACTCGACAAGTAATTACTGATTCCTACACAAAATATAGAGATTATCGATCGAACCGGAAGTGCCACCATCTTGAAACATGAAAAATCCCTAAGGATTTTTTGCTATTTCACTTACAGACACGGGAGTTATATTTTCTAAATCCTTGAAGGATGGCCCAAAAATCGCTGGGAGCAGAATTTTGATTTAGGTCAACTGATGGTTGCCATTTTGAAGTGAATATGAAAAGTAGTAGCAATTTGAAGGGCCGAGACTTTGAAACACAATAACTCTCCTTCTAATTGAGCTGGAATGTTCAATCTTGGTGTAGACGTTCACTAGGTCAATGTCATGATTGAGTGCAAAGATGAGCATTTTCTGCATAGGGTAAGCAGAGATAGGCATGCTGATTTGTTGATTATTTAGGGCACAATAACTTAGGTTATAATGAAGGGAGGGTGGTGAAACTTTTGTCAAAAGAGAGTCTAATAGGTAGCTTGTTGTGTGAAATCATTGTATCATTTTTTTAAATATCAGGGGTAGCAGAAAAAAGAGATCGAAAATTCAAAAAGTCGTATTTTTACGATTTTGAGCATTTTTAAAGTTCCTTTTCTCTTAAATCAACATAATATTTTTGGGGAACTTCTTCTACAAAGAGTCTTATCGATAGTCTTTTATATGAAACCATCAATCAACAGTCCAAAATATCAGGAGTAGAAGAAAAAAAGGTATCGAAAAATGAAAACTGCACCGTTTCATTGTTAAGCAAAACATGCAGCGTGGGTGACTACAATTTGCACATTTAGTCATCGTATAGAGCTTATTCAGCAGTATCGAATTCCAACTGCTTAGAGATATTTTACGTGCACTACAATGTGTACACGGGACCTTGGTTTTTCGTCCCATCCGAACGACTAGACAGCTGTCCTTGTCAGGCCCCTGCGTTCTGCCTCACTGACAAGAGGGAACCACGCCGAAAAATCGAGATGAACTTTCTCGGTGCAGAACTTTCAATTCACGCCAAACGTTTATTGCATACGATTAAGCTGGTCAGTTGGAGCTTATTTTCAAAAGTTTTGTAATAATAGGTTGGTAATTAAAGTACCGTGCAAATTAAACTGCTAAAACAGAAAATTTCGCCCGGGTGAAATGTTTCTTGCTATAAGTCAGCAATTTCCCGATTTTAGGGAGGCTGAATGACTGAATGGATAGCATACGTGCGCTGTGTCGTAACGTCTGCCATTGAGTCAACCGGCGTCGTTTCGATTTCCAGGCTGCACGTGACATGGAGTATGGTGTCCAACCTCGTGAGTTTTCTCCGTGTCCTTCGGTTTCATCCCACTCCTGAAGACCAGTACGCGCAAGGGAAGTTTTTCAATAAAATTAAAAAAACATATGTTAGTCCCGAAATGACCTAGTTTGTGTCGAATGGACTTTAAGCCGCATTTCTCTCCTTCTGTTTTATTTTTAAAGTTTTGTAATAATCGGTTGGTAATCCATAGTACTGTAAAAGTGATAAAACAGAAAATTTCGCCCGGTTGTAATGTTTCTCACTTTAAAGTCAGCAATTTGCCGATTTTAAGGGGCAAACGTTTATTGTGGACGATTAAGCTGGTCAGGGGGAGCTTATTTTTTTAAAGTTTTGTAATATTCGAAAATTCGTGGCTGTGATTTCGAACCGGAAGTTGAGACCAACTTGACAACTTCTTTAATAGTTGTACGATTTTCATGAAATTTAGTATGTAAGTAGACATTACTGATGCGACTTGAAAAATGACTTTTAAAATTTTCTTAATTTTCTCCCCTTGGTAAAATTAAGTATCAAATTTTTCAAAAAAATCATCGAAATAAAGGTCAGAATGACCTATTTTTTTCTTTCCGATACTAGAGAAGTAATTACTGATTCGTACACAAAACATGGAGTTTGTCGATCGAACCGGAAGTGCCACCATCTTGAAACGTGAAAAAACAATAGAACGTACGATATTGCACTTACAGACATGGGACTTACATTTTCTGAATCCTTGAAGGAAAACCTAAAAAACGTTCAGAGCAGAATTTTGATTTATGTCAGCTGATGGTCGCCATTTTGAATTGAATATGAAACATAGTGAAAAATCGACATTTACGGACTTGTAAACAAACACAATAGGGCATAGTATGTTCAATGCGTCTCCTATGTCTAAAATTTAATACATTTCGGGATAGTCGGGATACGGGTCGAAATTTTGGTATTTGTATATTTCAAAAATTCGAATTTCGCCTTTGATGTTTTCGTGCCGACAAAGTTGTTTACGAGTGAAAAATCACATTAATTTCGCTAGATTGTGACCGATTTTAATGATTTATTTCTTCTTGTTCGGATTATTTATATGACCCATGACATGTGACAGGAAGTGACTGTGAATATGAAAGCTTTCATATCTGCATGGGACAGTAGCAGATCTAGTTAGGCTTTCAAACTTTCGTCTGAAAGCCTATTGAGATTACTAAAATTATTATTATTATTATTATTTACCGCGGGAGCCAAATTCTCCATGATTGAAAGCAGATATCGATCTGAAATCAACTTTTCTTTCAAGAAACCTTGTGGTGGCTACTTGATAAAGGAATTTCGAAAATTCTGCGCATACTCTGAATGAAACTTATATTACTGGAATCGGATGGACTTAAGGTATCCAAAAATATAAGTCAAATTTGAAAATTTTGAAAAATGAAAAAAATTGGAACGCTAGAAGTCAGCGACGAAGTTTCGAAATTACAAAATCTTAGATTGCTATTGGCTCGGAAAGGATTCAGAGTTTCAGAAAATGTCATTTGTTTGAAAATGGGTTTCCTTATATGACCGAATTGGCGAATCTGAAACTTCTAAGGCATGAAGCCAAATGACCATTGCAAGGAATAAAGCAATTTCAACAATGATCCGTAGACCGGAAGTAGTCGAAATAATGTGCAATATTTTGAAAAAATGCAAAAAATGGATAGTTTTGGGGAAAACGCGATTTCTCCGTCCGATATCAACGGATTAAACAAATTAAGGTACCATTTGACTGCACTAGGATTGTACTATCGTATGATACCCAATTCATACGGATACTATGATCAGGCAGCAAAATATGGCACGCTGAAAATCAAGTATTTTCTGATTTTTAGCATTTTTGGACGCCTGTATCTCGAAAACTACGCCAGGGATTTTTATGAAACTTTCTCTATCGAGAGACCTCGTGGTGGCCTTGCGTACGAAACATTCCATTACCACTTTGAAATATCTGGAATAGGTGAATTAAGGGACCGAAAATCGAAAAAAGTCGAAAAATCGTGAAATTTTGGAAAATGCTCCACCATGCTTAATCCCCCACCCTCCATATAAGGTTGGAAATACCTTTTAATATCAATATACCCACAAGACGGGAAATTCCTAAAGCCCTACCACATCCATACCAAAGGCACCTCTAAATTAACTGATGTTTTGTGGACAGTTATATGTGTTTGTTAAATTGTGACTTTAATGCATAGATATAATACAGGTTGTGTTCTAACAACTGGCTAAAATGTCCCTTGTTTGTCCATTTCCCTATTTTAAAAAAAATATATATAGACTACTTGGTCTTGCTCAAAGGAGCAGTGTATGGGAGTTTTAAAAATAAATTATTTTTTTTAACATTATTTATTTACAATATAGGCTATATACGCCATTAATGAAGGAGCGGGGCTAAAAGTTTTCTTTATTTTGATTGGTCAAAATGGCACTCGGCAACAAACTTCGGCAGTTTCCGGGTTAGTATTTATCTTTCGAGTTCAAGGCCGATTGCACATCGACCGAACTAGCCGTTACGTCATTGATCATAGTGCGTATTCCTACAGCGTGTAAGTTTATTTTTTAGGTGATTAGGTTAAAAAGAATTCCATTTTTAAAAAATAATTATTAAATACTGGCACATGCTGGATGTGTGGAGATCATGTTTTTTAAATTAGTACAAAGAGACATGTAATTTAAAAAAATTAAAATCTCCCACACAGGTTGTTGCAACGAACTTGAACGATAAATTTCTTCGGTCTTTCGCCTAGTTCGGTACCACTTTTTGAAAGCAAATATTATTTTTTTTCAAAACTGATATAACTAAAAGGATGGACCCTGCAAAGGTGCACAAAATCCCTAACTCAGATTTTTAAATTTCAATTTCATTTTCGGGCAATTTCGAATAAAATGTAAAATAAAGTGTAAAATTCAGTTGTTTACAATTCATTCAGCGTCTTCATATTTTGAAATATTTATTTGTAATTTTCATGAACTCGTAGCAATAATCCAGACGAAGAGAATGTATGCTAAAATTAGTTTGTAATATGAGCAGTTGCCGATAAATATGCAATTTTGCATGCATCACTTTTCACGTTATTTTACCTATAAAAACGTGAATTATTATTCTATTTACAATATTTTTTTTCCATTTGATGCCTAATGCCAATTTAGAGTAGGTCAAGCCAATTTTACATTTTCACTGTGACTGGAAATGACGTCATTTAGGTAAAAACTGTATTTTAACCTAAAAAAGAAATATTTTATTTAAATGAGTCTGCCTTATAATATTTTTAAAATTACGATATTCAATTCCCATCAACGAATAGAATGAAGCCATACGACCATACAGATACTACAAAATGGTTTCTAACTTGTACGGTTACAGAGAAATAGGCGATCTTCGATAAGTCACTTTTTAAGGTTTTTGGTCTATAAAAGTGTCAATTATTATTCGATTTTTATAATTTATTTACCATTTGATGCCTTATGCCATTTATGAATTCTATGAACTAAATTAACATTTTCAATATCACCGGAAGTAATGTAATTTTTGCAAAAAAACGTATTTTTAGCCTTCAAAACAAACATTTTTTTGAAGGGATTTATATTTATTATTCGTTTAACTTTATAACGTCTGGTTCTAATGGGCAGTAAGATTGAATATATACCATCATATTGATATCAAGAAAAGGCTTCTAGCATGTTCCCTTGTCGAAAAATAGTCAATTTTCCCAGGGTTACTTTTAAGTTTTTTACCTTCTTAATTTCAGTTGATGGGTTATAGGTTAAAGTTTGTATTTTGTATGTTGCGAATTTTCGACTTATTTTTCACTTATAAAAATTTCTTTCAGCACCGGAAATGACGTAATTTTGCCATAATTTACAACTTTGACCGGTCTTTTCGCCAGCAAATATTACTTTTACATATGATAGAGGGTGTCACTGAAGCAAAACAATTAAAGTATAGTTTGGTAGCTCAATGGATCGGCTATGGTATAATAAACTTCCTGTATGATTCCTGAACGCCAGTTCAGTGCTGCTTGCAGGTCTAGTTATTATTATTTTTTTTTCGCCGGAGCCTATTTCTTATTGCCTGTAACAGATACCGATCTGGGACCTAATTCTCTATTGGGAAACCATGTGTTGGCTACTTGATAAACTATTTTTGAAACTTCTGCGCAGACCGGAAGTGGTCGAATTTTGTGCTGTGTCAAAAAATTAAAAAACGGCCGTAGATTCGTCAATTCTGTACCTATTTTCATACAAATGACATTTTCGGAGTCTTTTCTCGGACGATAGCAGTTGAAAATTTCGATATTTCGAAACTTCATCGCTGACTTCTTGCGATCGAAAAATGAAAAATGTGGTTTGAGAGACAATTTTTGTTATTTTTCAAAATTTTCAAATTTGACCTACATTTTTGGATACCTGAAAACCATCCGATTCCAGAAATATAAGTTTCATTCCGATTTATCGCCCTTTATTTTTCGATTTTTCTCGAATTTTCTACCCAATTTGTGAGCTCGGGTTTCGTTTTATGGCAGAATTGACGTTTCTGAAACTTTTGAGGCATGAAGCCAAATGACCATTGCAAGGAATAAAGCAATTTCAACAATAATCTGTACACCGGAAGTGGTCGAAATAATGTCCGATATTTTGAAAAAAATGCAAAAAATGGGTATTTTGGGGAAAAACGCGATTTCTCCGTCCGATATCAATATATTAGACAAATTAGGGTACCATTGGATTGCACTAGGATTGTGCTATCGTATGATACCCAATTCGTACGGATACGATGAGCAGACAGCAAAATATGGCACGCTGAAAATCAAGTATTTTCTGATTTGGAGCGTTTTTGGATGCCTGTAGCTCGAAAACTTAACAGCAACTTTTTTTTAAATTTTTTCTATCGAGAGTCCTTTCGGAGTTACTTTGCATGAAACCATCCAGTAAGACTTTGAAATATCTGGAATAGGTGAAATAACGGACTGAAAATCGAAAAAAGTCGAAAAATCGTGAAATTTTGGAAAATGCTCTGCTATTTTTTTATTTTAAGAGATTTTCAAAGAACGATTGCATATTCAGATAGCTGACCTAATTACAATTGTAACGATGCATAATATGTATGTAGTTATTGAAATTTAATTTTCGATATTTTAATTTTTTTGCATTTTTGGCACTTTTGAACATAGGATTTCTCAGGGGGATTTTATCTGATCGGATAATGTAATATATCATTACAGAGCCCTGTGGCTATTTTAGTGCCCAAACCGGCTATTAAAACTATTCCGACAATAATAACCATACCGGAAGTATTCAAAAAATGACAAAAAATGGTTAAAAACATTGTCGCACTTGCGAAAAACTTGATTTCTCCTTTAGAAAATAGCGGACCAAAAGAACTAAAGTTTCGCTGGATAGCCCTATTAATGGACCACCATATGGTATCTAAATAATACGATTTCAATTGTAAGGAAATTAATTATTGTATGCCAAAAATCTAGTATTTTCCGATTATTTAACATTCTGAGACGCCCTTTTCTTGAAACGACGCCACAGATTTTTCTTAAATTTTTCTTACTCAAAGTCCTATGGGGTGTCTATATAGTGAATCCAAAATGAAAAGCGTTGAAATAATATAAGTGGTCCAAAAATGGCCTCAAACTTTGAAAAAAATTGAAAAATCGTTAAATTTTTGGAAACTCTCTTTAATTTATCTTTTTTTCCAAAACTACTCAATGGATGTTTCTGACACTTCTGGTACGTAAAGTTAAGTATCCAAAGAATTTAGTAAAGCTATCACAATAACTATCGTTAAACCGGAAGTAGTCGAAAAAATGTCCGATATTTTGAAGAAAATTAATTCTTTTACGAAAACCTTTTTTATTTATGAATATTTTTTGATGATATTTTACACAGGAATTATTGATATAAAATTAAACCATGCTAGTCCCGAAATGACATAGTTTGTGTCTAGTCGACGTTAAACCCCATTTCTCTCATCTCGGTAGTGCCGGTTAATTTGAGATATATTTTGTCTCCCTTTAAGTTTTTTACCTTTTTAATTTCAGTTTATGGGTTCCAAGTTTATTATTTATTGCCTGATGTGTATAAAACAATTCTAGATTGCGAATTCTCAACTTATTTGTTACCGATAATGATTTCTTTTGGCACCGGAAGTGAAGTAATTTTGCCAGATTTTACAATTTTGACCGGTGTATTCGCAAGCAAATATTACTTACAAATCTGATAAAGGGTGTCACTGAATCATAACAACTACAGTATCGTTTGGTAGCTCAATGGATCGGCTATTGTATGACGCACTTTCTGTCTGATTCCTGAATTATTGATATAAAATTAAACCATGCTAGTCCCGAAATGACATAGTTTGTGTCTAGTCGACGTTAAACCCCATTTCTCTCATCTCGGTAGTGCCGGTTAATTTGAGATATAGTTTGTCTCCCTTTAAGTTTTTTTACCTTTTTATACGCCCACATTTTCATGTGGACGTATATTGTCGTCGCCCCTGTTCGTCCGTCCGTCCGTCCGGACGTCCGTCCACAATTGTTTGTGAACAGTCTACAGGTCACAATTTTTATCCGATTTCAATGAAACTTAAAATGTAGGTTTATCACCCTAAGATCTCTGTTCCTTTTGATATTGGCATGTATCGGACTGTAACTTCATGGGTTATGGCCCCTGATTGTACGAAAAATCACGTTTTTATACGCCCACATTTTCATGTGGACGTATTATGTCGTCGCCCCTGTCCGTCCAGACGCCCGTCCGTCCGTCCGTCCACAATTTGTTTGTGGACTCTCTACAGGTCACAATTTTTATCCGATTTTGACGAAACTTGAAATATAGGTTTATCCCCAAACGATCTCGACTGCTTTCGATATTGGCATGTATCGGATCAAAACTTCATGGATTATGGCCCCTGATTGTACGAAAAATCACGTTTTTAGCTTGTGGACCCTATAGAGGTCACAATTTTGAACCGATTTTGATGAAACTTGACATGCATGTTTGTAACCCAAAGATCTTGGTTCCTTTCGATATTTGCGGCTATCGGAATGTAATTTCCTGAATTATGGCCCCTGATTGTCCGAAAAATCACCCTTTTTAGCTTGTGATCCCTCTGGAGGTCACAATTATTATTCGATTTAAAAAACGTTTGATTATATCACCGTTACACCCTAAGGAAGGTTGAGTTCGAATTTCGGGAAAAACGGACGAAAATTGCCATACAAAATGGCCGCCGTTTGTACGCGAATACTGTTAAAAAATTGTATATCAAGGTTGTGGACCCTGTGGAGGTCACAATTTTGATTCGATTTTGATGAAACTTGAAATTCATGGTTATAACCAAAAGATCTTGCTTCCTTTCGATATTTGCGCATATCGGATAGTAACTTCCTGAATTATGGCCCCTGATTATACGCAAAATCGCCCTTTTTTTTAGCTTGGAGGTCACAATTATTATTAGATTTAAAAAAACGTTTGATTATATCACCGTTACACCCTAAGGAAGGTTGAGTTCGAATTTCGGGAAAATCGGACGAAAATTGCCATACAAAATAGCCGCCGTTTGTATGCGAATACTGTTAAAAAATGGTTTATCAAGGTTGTGGACTCTGTGGAGGTCACAATTTTTATTCGATTTTGATGAAACTTGAAATTCATGGTTATAACCCAAAGATCTTGCTTCCTTTCGATATTTGCGCATATCGGATCGTAACTTCCTGAATTATGGCCCCTGATTATACGCAAAATGGCCTTTTTTTTAGCTTGGATGTCACAATTATTATCCGATTTAAAAAAACGTTTGATTATATTACCGTTACACCTTAAGGAAGGTTGAGTTCGAATTTCGGGAAAATCAGCCCAAAATTGCCATACAAAATGGCCGCCGTTTGTACGCGAATACTGTTAAAAAATAGTATATCTAGGTTGTGGACCCTGTAAAGGTCACAATTTTAATTCGATTTTGATGAAATTCATGGTTATAACCCAAAGATCTTGGGTCTTTTCGATATTTGCGCATATCGGATTGTAACGTCCTGAATTATGGCCCCTGGTTATACGCAAAATCCCCCTTTCTTTAGCTTGTGGTCCCTCTGGAGGTCACAATTATTATCCAATTTAAAAACACGTTTGATTATATCACCGTTACACTGTAAGGAAGGTTGAGTTTGAATTTCGGGAAAATCGGACCAAAATTGACAGACAAAATGGCCGCCGTTTGTACGCGAATACTGTTTAAAAAATGATATATCATGGTTGTGGACCCTGTATAGGTCACAATTTTAATTCGATTTTGATGAGGAAGGTTGAGTTCTAATTTCGTGAAAATCGTACCAAAATTGCCGGACGAAATGGTCGCCGTTTGTACGCGAATAGTGTAAAAATATGGTATATCATGGTTGTGGACTTTCTACAGGTCACAATTCTTATCCGATTTTGATGAAAAGTCACATTTCTAGGTTGTGTACCGTCACACCATAATCATTGTCGGTTTCGAATTTCATTAATATCAGACTGGAACTGACCAACTAAATGGCTGCTCCCAATACAGTATGAAATACAGGACAGAAAGATGTAGGAAAAATCACTTTCGGTATTGCTTGTTCTCTGTCCATCTCTCGAAAATGTGGGCGTATCCTGCCTGGCAGTGCCAGCCTATCTTTTAGCTTGTGAACAGTGTAGAGGTCACAGTTTTGAACTGATTTGGATGAAACTTGAAATGCATGTTTATAACACACAGATCTTGGTTCCTGTCGATATTTGCGCCAATCGGATCGTAACTTCCTGAATTATGGCCCCTGGTTGTCCGAAAAATCGCCCTTTTTAGTTTGTGGTCCCTCTGGAGGTCACAATTGTTATCCGATTTAAAAAAAACGTTTGATTATATCATCGTTCCATGGTTATGAAGGTTGAGTTCGAATTTCGTGAAAATCGGACCAAAATTGACGGACAAAATGGCCGCCGTTTGTACGCGAATAGTGTGAAAATATGTTATATCAAGGTTGTGGACCTTATAGAGGTCACAATTTTGAACCGATTTTGATGAAACTTGACATGTATGTTTATAACCAAAAGATCGTGGTTCCTGTCGATATTTGCACCCATCGGATCGTAACTTCCTGAATTATGGCCCCTGATTGTCCGAAAAATCGCCCTTTTTAGCTTGTGGTCCCTCTGGAGGTAAAAATTGTTATCGGATTTTAAAAACCGTTAGATTATATCACCGTTCCATGATTATGAAGGTTGAGTTCGAATTTCGTGAAAATCGGACCAAAATTGACGGACAAAATGGCCGCCGTTTGTACGCGAATAGTGTGAAAATATGTTATATCAAGGTTGTGGACCTTATAGAGGTCACAATTTTTAACCGATTTTGATGAAACTTCTTGACATGTATGTTTATAACCCAAAGATCTTGGTTCCTTTCGATATTTGCGCCCATCGGATCGTAACTTCCTGAATTATGGCCCCTGGTTGTCCGAAAAAGCGCCCTATTTAGCTTGTGGTCCCTCTGGAGGTAAAAATTGTTATCCGATTTAAAAAAACGTTTGATTATATCAGAATTCCATGGTTATGAAGGTTGAGTTTGAATTTTGTGAAAATCGGACCAAAAATGACGGACAAAATGGCCGTTGTTTGTACGCGAATAGTGTGAAAATATGTTATATAAAGGTTGTGGACCTTATAGAGGTCACAATTTTGAACGGATTTTGATGAAACTTGACAGGTATGTTTATAACCCAAAGATCTTGGTTCCTTTCGATATTTGCGCCCATCGGATCATAACTTCCTGAAATATGTCCCCGGATTGTCCGAAAAATATTTAAATTTTGTCAATGGTTGTCAAAACATCCTTTATAACTTTTTCAATCTTGCATTTTATAAAGACACCTGTTTTAAAGTTCTTTTGTCTTTTTGATTGTCACAACATTATCCCAAATTAACCACCTGGTATAATTCAAGCCTTTTCACATAATGATGAGGCATTCTTGTCTCAATGATTATCAAAACATCTTTTATAGCATTTTCAACTTTCAAATTTAAAAGACACCATTGTTTTAAGTTTTTTTTATGTAATTGTTGACACCACCTATTAAATTAACCCTCTTTAATTGGACCATTTTTGCATATGTTGAGGCATTCTTGTCAGATATTCTCACAATAATTTAGATTATATGTAAATCAAAATGAAGCGAATGATAATCATTTGTCTGCGATATCACTTATGTGGAAGCAGACGTTAAACACTAAGTAGTAGTAGTAGTAGAATCATAATCATTCACTGATGTATATTTGCTAAGATCAGAACCTTGGCTCTACTCTTGTATCATAATGAAGTGTGTTTACTGCGCCAAAACTGTCAGAAAAAATCAGCATGCTATTTCTTGTGATGTATGTGGCAATTGGACCAACAGATTATGTGGTACAAACATTTCGAAGGAAGACTACTTTAAGAGCCCAAGACCAGACTATCAATTTTATGTGTTCTGTCTGTAATGTCCCTGTTGGAAACTTTTCACTTAATGCAACAATTGAATCATCACTGTTAGCTTCTTCTGAAAGGTAGGTTCAGATCTTTTTCATAATAAATATAAAGTTCATGGTGGCACCCATAACTTCATAAAAAAACTAATGAGTTTACCATTTTTGCCAAAGTCGCACATACGTGACATATTACGCCAACTTCAGGGAAAAACCTCAAATGATAAATTGATAAAGTTAATGGACTATATGGACTATATGGTCAATCGACCATAGCCTTTTTAAAATGTAATCTTGGAGTGTGTTTAACCAGACAATAAGGACAAACAATAACTTAGAAGGTATGTAAAATGTACAGACTATCCAATGTACAGTCTTATCTAGCTTAAATGCATATTCGGCTTGCTTGCCTATATCATGTATTTAATTATTTGTGAAATTTTATTTCAGGATGGCATCGACGCAACAACCACAAGGCTGGTGAGCAACAGTTGGGAATGTATAAGCTGATTGACTTTCTTTTTGGAGAACCCGATATGTTGCCCCTTCAAGCCGCCTTATTGTTCGAAGGAAAATTGAGGCGTTATTTCATCAGAACATGCACTAACGCCCAAGAAGAGATTTACCATGCATGGAGAGAATATGAGAATGGAGATTTGAGTGCCAGCATGATGCTAAGAATATGTTCCCGACACCATGGACCAATTGAATAAATACTCATGGATTGACAAGTGGATTATACCCCCCACGCCCTGGAATCATATTTAAAGTGGGAATTTCATATTTTCTGAGAAAGTCAAAACATATTTATTTCTATGTCAATTTGCTCAATAGGTTATCAACTCACTATTATACAATAATAGGCATTATTTTCCACACTTAAACATCTTTCACATCGGAAAAATAACACAATTACCTCGAATGTTCTCCCATTCCCCCCGTGCAATAGCTATCTTCAAACGTTTGAATTTAAAGTTGAAAATGGAATTTTTTTGTCAATTTCTCAACTGGCAACAGTGAATTATAGGATTTTAATAGGATTATTCTTCAACACGATAGGACTGTTTATATATACCATTTATTTTTAGGCTTTATCTTAATATATTTTAAAAATATGAAATTGCAGCTTTAAAAGGTGGTGTGCATGCCATATTAACTGTTACAAATACGTTGGATTTTAAAATATTGCTATTCTGCTTTTGAATTAATATATTCGGTTGAATAAGATCATGTACATATGCCTCCATGTTTATTTTTTTGTTGTTTTTTTTGTTATAAATAATTTATTGCCATTCAGAAATAACATATATTAAAATTGTTTTTGTTCTTATGTTTTTTTTAATATTTGTTCCATTATATCATTACCAATAAAATATTTTGGCCGTTGTGACTAATGTTTTGGCCGTTATGACCAATGTTTTGGCCGTTATGACCAATGTTTTGGCCGTTACGACCAAAATTTTGGCCGTTATGACCAGGAATATTTGGCCGTTTTGGCTTTTGGCCGTTATGTCCATAACCCAAAATTATTATCCGATTTAAAAAAACGTTTGACTATATCACCGTTACATGGTAGTGAAGAGAGAGTTTGAATTTCGTGAAAATCGGACTAGAATTGACGGACAAAATAGATGCCGTTTGTACACGAATAGTGTGAAAATATGTTATATCAAGGTTGTGGACCCTATAGAGGTCACAATTTTGAATCGATTTTGATGAAACTTGACATGTATGTTTATAACCCAAAGATCTTGGTTCCTTTCGATATTTGCGCCCATCGGATCATTACTTCCTGAATTATGTCCCCTGATTGTACGAAAAAATCACCCTTTTTAGCTTGTGGTCCCTCTGGAGGTCACAATTATTATCAGATTTAAAAAAATGTTTGATTATATCACAGTTACACCGTAGTTGTGGGTGAGTTTGAATTATGATTTTCTGATGATTACTTAAAATGCAACAACTATTGTTGACTGCATGGACGATTTGGCTGCTGTGTGGGCGTATGTTTCGTTGCCTGGCAACCTATTTTTTTAAATTTCAGTTTATGGGTTCCAAGTTTATTATTTATTGCCTGGTGTGTATAAAACAATTCTCAATTGCGAATATTGTGATTACTAAAATTATTATTTATTATTATTTTTTTTTTTCGCCGGAGCCTATTTCTCAGTGCCTGTAACAGATACCGATCTGGGACTTAATTCTCTATTGGGAAACCATGTGTTGGCTACTTGATAAACTATTTTTGAAACTTCTGCGCAGACCGGAAGTGGTCGAATTTTGTGCTGTGTCAAAAAATTAAAAAACGGCCGTAGATTCGTCAATTCTGTACCTATTTTCATACAAATGACATTTTCGGAAACCCTGAGTCTTTTCTCGGACGATAGCAGTTGAAAATTTCGATATTTCGAAACTTCATCGCGGACTTCTTGCGATCGAAAAATGAAAAATGTGGTTTGAGAGACAATTTTTGTTATTTTTCAAAATTTTCAAATTTGACCTACATTTTTGAATACCTGAAATATAAGTTTCATTCCGAGTTATCGCCCTTTATTTTTCGATTTTTTTCGAATTTTCTACCCATTTTGTGAGCTTGGGTTTCGTTTTATGGCAGAATTGACGTTTCTGAAACTTCTGAGGCAAAAAGCCAAATGACCATTGCAAGGAATAAAGCAATTTCAACAATAATCTGTACACTGGAAGTGGTCGAAATAATGTCCGATATTTTGAAAAAAATGCAAAAAATGGGTATTTTGGGGAAAAACGCGATTTCTCCGTCCGATATCAATGGATTAGACAAATTAGGGTACCATTGGATTGCACTAGGATTGTGCTATCGTATGATACCAAATTCGTACGGATACGATGAGCAGGCAGCAAAATATGGCACGCTGAAAATCAAGTATTTTCTGATTTGGAGCGTT
This sequence comes from Patella depressa, assembly GCA_948474765.1. Classification (NCBI taxonomy): domain Eukaryota; kingdom Metazoa; phylum Mollusca; class Gastropoda; family Patellidae; genus Patella; species Patella depressa. The sequence continues at coordinate 1,209,131 of CAOLEZ010000005.1, read as the reverse complement.
TTTGGATGCCTGTAGCTCGAAAACTTAACCGCAACTTTTTTTAAAAAATTTTTCTATCGAGAGTCCTTTCGGAGTTATTTTGCATGAAACCATCCAGTAAGACTTTGAAATATCTGGAATAGGTGAAATAACGGACTGAAAATTGAAAAAAGTCGAGAAATCGTGAAATTTTGGAAAATGCTCTGCTATTTTTTTATTTTAAGAGATTTTCAAAAAAAGATTGCATATTCAGATAGCTGACCTAATTACAATTCTAACGATGCATAATATGTATGTAGTTATTGAAATTTAATTTTCGATATTTTAATTTTTTTTGCATTTTTGGCACTTTTGAACATATGATTTCTCAGGGGGATTTTATCTGATCGGATAATGTAATATATCATTACAGAGCCCCGTGGCTATTTTAGTGCCCAAACCGGCTATTAAAACTATTCCGACAATAATAACCATACCGGAAGTATTCAAAAAATTAAAAAAAAGGTTTAAAACATTGTCGCACTTGCGAAAATCTTGATTTCTCCCTTAGGTAATAGCCGACCAAAAAAACTAAAGTGTCGTTGGATAGACCTATTAATGGACAATCATATGGTATCTAAATAATACGGTATCTAAATAAAAATTAAACCATGCTAGTCCCGAAATGACATAGTATTTGTCTAGTCGACGTTAAACACCATTTCTCTCATCTCGGTAGTGCCGGTTAATTTGAGATATATTTTCTCTCCCTTTAAGTTTTTTACCTTTTTAATTTCAGTTTATGTGTTCCAAGTTTATTATTTATTGCCTGGTGTGTATAAAACAAGTCTCAATTGCGAATTCTCAACTTATTTGTTACCGATAATGATTTCTTTTGGCACCGGAAGTGAAGTAATTTTGCCAGATTTTACAATTTTGACCGGTGTATTCGCAAGCAAATATTACTTACAAATCTGATAGAGGGTATCACTGAATCATAACAACTACAGTATCGTTTGGTAGCTCGATGGATCGGCTATTGTATGACGCACTTCCTGTCTGATTCCTGAAAGCCGATTCAGCACTGCAGGTCTGCAGGTCTAGTTATTATTATTATTTACCGCGGGAGCCTAGATCTCCATGATCGAAAACAGATATCGATCTGGAATTAGATTTTCTATCAAAAAAACATGTGGTGGCTACTTGATAAAATATTTTTGAAATTTCTGCGCATACCGGAAGTGACCGAACTTTGTACGTTGACTAAAAATTGAAAATTGGCCATAGTTTCGTCCATTCTTTATCCATTTTCAAGCAAATTACATTTTTGGATTCCCTGAATGTTTTCTGAGACAATGGCTATCTCACATTTTTCAATTTCGAACATTCGTCTATGACTTTTATCGTTCGAAAATTGAAAACATGTTGTTTACGGGACAATTTTTGTTATTTTTCAAAATTTTCAAATTTGACCTACATTTTTGGATACCTGAATTCCATCCGATTCCAGTAATATAAGTTTCATTCAAAGTTATCGCCCTTTTTTTTCGAATTTTCTTCCCATTTTGTGAGCTCGGGTTTCGTTTTATGGCAGAATTGACGTTTCTGAAACTTCTGGAACATGAAGCTATAGTCCAATACCAACGAATAAAGCAATTTCGACAAAAATCCTTAAACCGGAAGTGCAATATTTTGAAAAAAAATGGATATTTTGGGGAAAAACGGAATTTCTCCGCCCGATATCAATGGATTAAAGAAATTAGGGTACCATTGGACTGCACTAGGATTGTACTATCGTATGATACCCAATTCATGTGGATACTATGATCAGGCAGCAAAATATGGCACGCTGAAAATCAAGTATTTTCTGATTTTTAGCATTTTTGGACGCCTATATCTCGAAAACTACTCTAGCGATTTTTATGAAACTTTCTCTATAGTCTTGTGTACGAAACATTCCATTACGACTTTGAAATATCTGGAATAGGTGAAATAACGGACTGAAAATCGAAAAAAGTCGAAAAATCGTGAAATTTTAGAAAATGCTCTACTATTTTTTTTATTTTAAGAGATTTTCAAAAAAAAAAAGATTGTATATTCAGATAGCTGACCTAATTACGATGCTAACGATGTATAATATGTATGTAGTTATTGAAATTTAATTTTCGATATTTTAAATTTTTTGCATTTTTGGCACTTTTGAACATAGGATTTCTCAGGGGCATTTTATCTGATCAGATAATGTAATATATCATTACAGAGCCCCGTGGCTATTCTAGTGGCCAAACGGGCTATTAAAACTTTTCCAACAATAATAACCATACCGGAAGTATTCAAAAAAATGAAAAAAAACAGGTTAAAACCATTGTCGCACTTGCGAAAAACTTGATTTCTCCCTTAGGTAATAGCGGACCAAAAGAACTAAAGTGTCGTTGGATAGCCCTATTAATGGACTATCATATGGTATCTAAATAATACGATTTCGATGGTAAGGAAATAAATTATCGTATGCCAAAAATCTAGTATTTTCCGATTTTTTAACATTCTGAGACGCCTTTTTCTCGAAAACGACGCCTACGATTTTTCTTAAACTTTTCTTACGGTTGTCTATATAGTGAATCCAAAATGAAAAGCATTGAAATAATATAGGTGGCCCAAAAATGGCCTCAAACTTTGAAAAAAATTGAAAAATCGTTAAATTTTGGGAAACGCTCTTTAATTTATCTTTTTTTCCAAAACTACACAATGGATGTTTCTGACACTTCTGGTACAGAAAGTTAAGTATCCAAAGAACTTCGTAAAGCTATCACGACAATGATTGTAAAACCGGAAGTAGTCAAAAAAATATCCGATATTTTGAAAAAATTAATTTTTTTACGAAAAACTTTTTTATTTATGAATATTTTTTGATGGTATTTTACACAGGGTTAAAATATCATCCTACTTGAGCAGAAATGATCAAAAAAAATGTCTCGGTAATTTGCGTTAGCCGCCATCGGCTAATTTAGATTTTCGTAACCAGAAAAACTATTTATTGTTCGATTTGTATAAAACAAAGTTCATATGCTCCGTGGTCCCAATTGCAATTTTTTTTGTTACGGTGAAATTTTTCTGTCGGCAACGGAAATGACGTAATATTAACAAAAACTACAATTACGACAGTTCGGTACCACTTTTTTAAAGCAAATATTTTTTTTTTCAAAACTGATATAACTAAAAGGATGCACCCTGCAAAGGTGTATAAAATCTTTAGCTCAGATTTTTTAAATTTCAATTTCATTTTCGGGCAATTTCGAATAAAATGTAAAATAAAGTGTAAAATTCAATTATTTACAATTCATTCGGCGTCTTCATATTTTGAAATATTTATTTGTGATTTTCATAGACTCGTAGCAATAATCCAGACGAAGAGAATATATGCGAAAATTAGTTTGTAATATGAGCAGTTGCCGAGAAATATGCAATTTTGCATGCATCACTTTTCACGTTATTTTGCCTATAAAAGAGTGAATTATTATTCGATTTGCAATATTTTTTTTCCATTTGATGCCTAATGTCAATGTGGACTAGGTCAAGCCAATTTTACATTTTCACTGTGACCGGAAATGACGTCATTTCTGCAAAAACTGTATTTTTAACCTAAAAAACAAATATTTTATTCAAATGAGTCTGCCTTATATTATTTATAAAATTATGATATTTGATTCCCATCAACGAATAGAATGAAGCCATACGACCATACACATACCTCAAAATGGTTTCTAACTTGTACGGTTACAGAGAAATAGGCGATCTTCTATAAGTCACTTTTCAAGGTTTTTGGTCTATAAAAGTGTCAATTATTATTCGATTTTTACATTTTTTTTACCATTTGATGCCTTATGCCATTTATGACCTCTATGAACTAAGTTAACATTTTCAATATCACCGGAAGTAATGTAATTTTTGCAAAAAAAGTATTTTTAGCCTACAAAACAAACATTTTTTAAAAGGGATTTATATTTATTATTCGTTTAACTTTATAACGTCTGACTCTAATGGGCAGTAAGATTGAATCAATACCATCATATTGATATCAAGAAGAGGCTTCTAGCATGTTACCTTGTCGAATAATAGCCAATTTTCTCAGGGTCACTTTTATTTTTTTTACCTTCTTAATTTCAGTTTATGGGTTATAGGTTAATTTTTCATTGCCCGATATGTATTAAACAAATTTTGTATGTTGCAAATTTTCGACTTATTTTTCACCTATAAAAATTTCTTTCGGCACCGGAAGTGACGTAATTTTGCCATAATTTACAATTTTGACCGGGTCTTTTCGCCAGCAAATATTACTTTTACATATGATAGAGGGTGTCACTGAAGCAAAACAACTAAAGTATAGTTCGGTAGCTCAATGGGTTGGCTATGGTATAATAAACTTCCTGTATGATTCCTGAAAGCCGGTTCAGTGCTGCTTGCAGGTCTAGTTATTAGGCTTTCAGACTTTCGTCTGAAAGCCTATTGTGATTACTAAAATTATTATTTTTTTTTATTATTATTATTTTTTACCGCGGGAGCCTATTTCTCTATGATCGAAAAGAGATACCGATTTTCGGCTCATCTTACTATCGGGAAACCAGGTGGTGGCTACTCAATAAAGCAATTTTCAAACTTCTGCGCAGACCGGAAGTGACCAAACTTTGTACGTTGTCAAAAAATTGAAAATTGGCTATAGTTTCATCAATGCTTTTCCCATTTTCAAACAAATCACATTTTTGGAAAGCCTGAAACTTTTCCGAGATAACAGCAATCTCACATTTTGCAATTTCGAAACTTCGTCGTTGACTTCTATCGTTCGAAAATTGAAAACACGTCGGCTACAAGACAATTTTTGTTATTTTTCGAAATTTTCAAATTTGACTTACATTTTTGGATACCTGAAGTCTATCCGATTCTACAAAGTATAAGTTTCATTCAGAGTTATCGCCCGTTATTTTTCGATTTTTTCGAATTTTCTTCCCATTTTGTGAGCTGTGGTTTCGTTTTACGGTCGAATTGATGTTTCTGAAAGTTATGGAATCATGAAGTTATAGTCCAATACCAACTGATAAAGCAATTTCGACAAGGATCCTTAAACCGGAAGTGGTCGAAATAGTGTGCAATATTTTGCAAAAAATGCAAAAAATGGATATTTTGGGAAAAAACGCGATTTCTCCGCCCAATATCAATGGATTAAAGAAATTAGGGTACCATTAGACTGCACTAGGATTGTTCTATCGTATGATACTATCATTCGGATACTATGATCAGGCAGCAAAATATGGCACGCTAAAAATCAAGTATTTTCTGATTTTTAGAATTTTTGGACGCCTGTATCTCGAAAACTTAACCGCAACTTTTTTTAAAAAATTTTCTATCGAGAGTCCTTTCGGAGGTATTTTGCATGAAGCCATCCAATAAGACTTTGAAATATCTGGAATAGGTGAAATAACGGACTGAAAATCGAAAAAAGTCGAAAAATCGTGAAATTTTGGAAAATGCTCTGCTATTTTTTTATTTTAAGAGATTTTCAAAAAAAGATTGCATATTCAGATAGCTGACCTAATTACGATTCTAACGATGTATAATATGTATGTAGTTATTGAAATTTAATTTTCGATATTTTAAATTTTTTGCATTTTTGACACTTTTGAACATAGGATTTCTCAGGGGGATTTTATCTGATCGGATAATGTAATATATTATTACAGAGCCCTGTGGCTATTTTAGTGCCCGTCTATTAAAACTATTCCGACAATAATAACCATACCGGAAGTATTTCAAAAATGAAAAAAAATGGTTAAAAACATTGTCGCACTTGCGAAAAACTTGATTTCTCCTTTAGGTAATAGCGGACCAAAAGAACTAAAGTGTCGCTGGATAGCCCTATTAATGGACCACCATATGGTATCTAAATAATACGATTTCGATGGTAAAGAAATAAATTATTGTATGCCAAAAATCTAGTATTTTCCGATTTTTTAACATTCTGAGACGCCCTTTTCTCGAAAACGACGCCACAGATTTTTCTTAAATTTTTCTTACTCAAAGTCCTATCGGTTGTCTATATAGTGAATCCAAAATGAAAAGCGTTGAAATAATATAAGTGGTCCAAAAATGGCCTCAAACTTTGAAAAAAATTGAAAAATCGTTAAATTTTTGGAAACGCTCTTTAATTTATTTTTTTTTCTCCAAAACTACTCAATGGATGTTTCTGATACTTCTGGTACGTAAAGTTAAGTATCCAAAGAACTTCGTAAAGCTATCACAATAATTATCGTTAAACCGGAAGTAGTCGTAAAAATGTCCGATATTTTGAAAAAATTAATTCTTTTACGAAAACCTTTTTTATTTATGAATATTTTTTGATGATATTTTACACAGGAATTATTGATATAAAATTAAACCATGCTAGTCCCGAAATGACATAGTTAGTGTCTAGTCGACGTTAAACCCCATTTCCCTCATCTCGGTAGTGCCGGTTAATTTGAGATATAGTTTGTCTCCCTTTAAGTTTTTTACCTTTTTAATTTCAGTTTATGGGTTCCAAGTTTATTATTTATTGCCTGGTGTGTATAAAACAATTCTCAATTGCGAATTCTCAACTTATTTGTTACCGATAATGATTTCTTTTGGCACCGGAAGTGAAGTAATTTTGCCAGATTTTACAATTTTGACCGGTGTATTCGCAAGCAAATATTACTTACAAATCTGATAGAGGGTGTCACTGAATCATAACAACTACAGTATCGTTTGGTAGCTCGATGGATCGGCTATTGTATGACGCACTTCCTGTCTGATTCCTGAAAGTCGATTCAGCACTGCAGGTCTGCAGGTAGGGTTGTGACGATACAGAGTTGGTTTGTATCACGATACAGAAGGGAAAATATCGCGATACAAGTTTGTATCGCGATACAATATCTTTACCAAATTAAGAAATAAAAAACCCCCATTAAATAATAGTTTTCAACCTTTTAATTTAAGATAACATTATTAATATTATAAATATAATAACAGAATGATTTTAACAGATGATGACGTCATAATGGGTATTTTCCCTTCAGAATCGCTAGTACCAATTTTAAAACTAAAAGCCGCGCGTTATTGTCAGCTTAGAGTTATTAAAATCGTAATAATTTGAATGATAATATGTCAAATATTTATGATCTTGATGATACCACAAAAAACGTAGGCTATATTTAGTCGAAATTTAGTAAATTTCAGTCATCAAAACAGATAAATCTCACTTTCTTCGGCTGTAATTGTCAGATCTCGTGGTATCGCGAACCATAATAATCACAAAAATGTTATCTATCTATCCACCGGAAACTACGGTACGGAAATCCAACGAAGTGAGCCGTAGCAATAAAAAATTCCCAGTCGCGTGACGTCAGAGCGGTATTTTCCTGCGGGCGTCGCTTACATTTCGATAATTTTTGAGTCCGAATCTTCGCAGATATTGAGATTAACATTAAACTATTACTATAATTGAACTCGCTTATAATTAATGAGGTTTAAAGCACGGACCGGGCACTACTTTGTTTTACGACTTAAATTGTACAAGAATATCCAGTCCGTAATGTTGTTAGACTGTGGTGTTCAATTTACGACTGGCTAAATTATCTAGACCGCGTGGCTGACATCATCACTCAGCTGATATTTATTTTTGATTACGCAGGTATATAACGCCGATATAATTGACCATACTGACATTGGTAAATTTATTACTACATGCGATTTAATTATTATTTCTTTGCCGCCGATATCGTTGTGTTTTTTGATCATCATTTGTTGTATCACGGTATACCGATATTTCAATATTTTGACGATACAAATACCGTCAAATTTTTATATCGCGGTATATCTACATACCGGTTATCGTCACAACCCTATCTGCAGGTCTAGTTATTCTTATTATTATTATTTTTTTTTTCAATTTGCTTATATCTCAGGAACTACTTGTCGGATCGATGCAATGTCTTGAGTTTTACTGCGAAAGTGGGTCGGCTATTGTATGACGCACTTCCTGTCTGATTCCTGAAAGCCGATTCAGCACTGCAGGTCTGCAGGTCTATTTATTCTTCTTATTATTATTTTTTTTTTCCAATTTGCTTATATCTCAGGAACTACTTGTCGGATCGATGCAATGTCTTGAGTTTTACTGCGAAAGTGGGTGTGACTTAGAGATTAAAGTTATTTCCGGCATTCTGCGACAATGCGAAATGTCCGAAATCACCAAAGTTGTCGTTTTTTTAAATATTGCCGTAATATTAACAACAATTGTTGGATTTTATCGTTTGATAGTTTTTGAAATAGCCAGAGACATGGCACATAGCTACGGGTCTTTAGATTTTTAAATTTCGCCGAATCTTCGGAAAAATAAGGCGCCAAATTTTGAAAATTTAAATTTTGACAAAAAAACTTTTTTATTAATGAATATTTTTTAATGACCTTTTATCAAGGGTTAAAGGGTCGTCGGATTTGGGCAAAAATGTGAACATTTTTTTTCTGGATAATTTTCCTTGGTCGTTATTGGCTAATTCAGTTTATCGGTTCTATATAAATTATTTATCGTCCGATTTGTATAAAACAAAGTTTATATGCTCCATGGTCCAAAATGTCATTTTTTTTGTTACCGGCAAAGTTTCCCATCGGCACCGTAAGTGACGTAAATTTAGCAAAAAGTACAATTTTAACAGTTCGGTACCACTTTTTGAAACCAAAAATTATTTTTTTCAAATCTAATATGACTGAAAAGATGTGCCATATAAAGGCGCACAAAACATCGGGCTCAGTTTTTTTAATTTCGATTTCGTTTTCGGGCAATTTGGATTAAAGGGTGAAAAAAGGTGTCAAAATAAGCTATTTATAACCCATCCAGCGTCTTCATATTAAAAAATATATCTTCGTAACATTCATAATCTCGTAGCAATAACCCATACGAAGAGAATGTATGTGAAAATTAATTTGTAATATGCGCAATTGCCGAGAAAAGGTCAATTTTGCACGAGTCACTTTTCACGTTATTTTGGCTGTAAAAGAATCAATTATCATGTGATTTTCAATTTTCTTTCACCATTGGATGCCTAATGTCATAGTGGACAAGGTCAAACCATTCTACCTCATACGCTGCCACCGGAAATGACGTCATT